>JAPMOQ010016244.1:0-14248 GCA_026543055.1 Argiope trifasciata
ACTCTCGCCAAATAATAATACAGTTAATAATACTCTCGCCAAAATAAAATGTGTGATGAGGTCATTGGCAGCTATCTCATCAGAAGAAAAAAATTTAAATAGACTCATCTGTAATTTCATTTGCAAAATTTCAGAGAAAGCTGATAAAAGCATATTATATTTATATTTTCTTATTCCGAGAATCGAAACCACCCAAGATGTCTAACTAGTAATCACTAACTGCGTCAATGGTACGTATGTTATAAAATTACTTGCATATAAATACTTCGAAGGAAATTTTAAGTTTCCGGATAGGTTCATAGACTAATTAGCTTTCATAAAATGAAATTTGAGTATGACTATTGATTTACCCTAAGAATACTTTTGTTTCAAATCTCAGCTGGATATTGTTACTGACGTTTTTTCCCGTTTTTACTTTCTCGAAAGAAAAGAGGAAAGAAATATCAATCGTCAAATGATTTGAGATTTTAATGAATCTGTATGGTTTAAACCCTATAGAGTGTGAAAAATTTATCTCTGAAAGCATTTATTTTTATCTATGAATTCAGTAGCTCAAAACTCCATGGACTAGATGTGAAATTTGATTTTTCAAGACGTCCACTAAATTTCCAACGAACTACACATATAGGAAATCTGTTTATTCTTCTGTCGATGTCTATGTGAATGATGACTGGTAGTAAAGATGTGCAGCGGTACTGCTTGACATGATGTCACTTAAGAAAAAGATTTTTTTACCAACAAATTTTTCAGTTTGTCTTATATTAAAGGGATGACAGTTAGTTCTAGATTCTCCCAATATTAAGATTTGTTAACAAACCTTCTGTAATCTGAAGCTCGACTTATCAGAGAAAAGAGACCCCAAGGGAGTGCACCTCGAAATGAGAACGAGATGCTTCGGGTATGGTGGTTGGATTTCGCCAACCCGGTGGGCACAATTATAGGTGGGGGTTGGCCCACCATGGATAACTGGACGTGCTCCCTACGGGGAGGGTTGTACCGTGGCCGGTGATACCCGTTAGGACTTAACCACAGTTCCCGTCAGTGTAGCTGTAGCGGCGATCCGGTCATTCAGTCTTACGAGGTTAATCTGTGCGCCTTAATGGCGGGCCGGTGCTCAGTGATATGACTTATCAGTGAAAAGAACTCATCTTCAACTTTGGTATGTCTTAGAATATTGGGTTCTACTGCAAGAAAACTTTCTTGTATGATATGCCTTCAGAGGAAAACATAGTACTGGACCGTGGCGTAAAGGGAACCTGCAGTAAGTCTAACTCTTTCATGCTCAAATACTGACGTTGTAAAGTTTCCCTGTCCTTTCACGATTAGCAGCATTTCATGACAACTGCCCACCATATGTAAACACGTCCTTCCATTGTTAAACGCCGTCAGGCTTCGAGATGGGGAATCTCCTTCGTCGACTGTTTCGCATCCGATCATTAGACCACACGTGAAGTTCATTGTGGAGATGAAGTCTCTCGTTTCTTCAAAGGAAAGTTGTTCAACAGCGGTATGCCAGGCTTACTTAGAGAAGGAAAATCATTGACACGTGTTCCAAAGCGGCCCGTTGCTGCGATGAGTCATTGATGATCAGATACCACGCTACCCTAGTTCCACAAATAAGTGAAATTTTGACTGGGCGATTGGCCAATATAAAGCTGACGTGGGCAAATAGAATTTGAAAAGGGGGACTTTGGACAGCGATAAAGTGCCGGTTGGTCTGAAAAGAGGAAGAGACTTTTGGATTGCGGACTGCAATTTCACTGATAAGTCATATCACTGAACTCCGGCCCGCCATTAAGGCGCACAGATTAACCTCGCAAGACTGAATGACCGGATAGCCTCTACAGCAACACTGACGGGAACTGTGGTTAAGTCCTAATGGGTTTCCCCAGCCACGGTACAACCCTCCTCGTAGGGAGTACGTCCCATCATCGATGGGAAGGCCAGTTATCGTTCTGGCTAACTCCCTGTTAACGTCTTGTGGGATTTTTTGAGTTAATGGAAGATTCTTTACCTGAATTGTTTTCACGATAGACCTTCAACCTACAAATGTTGAGAAAATAACGAAAATTTAACCTATATTAGAGCAAATTATTCTTCTTTAAATATATAGGGCTGTAAATAAAACATTTGTCGATCAAGTCATTAAAACGTCAGGAAAAAATCCCTGATCCCACTAAAACAGAAGCAAGTTTCAGTTTCGGTTCAGTTTTGGTTGATGAAGTGTGGTTACGAACGGAACCAAAGATAGTTGTATATTCTATTAAGAATTCTTACTCTTAAAATGAAATATGAAAGTATTGGTAAATCTAAATTGGTATTATCTATGCTTGTGTCCTCGTATAGCAAATGAAAGCGATGAAAAAAGTTAATGCTTGGATTAATTATTAGTATCACAATGTTTATGTAAACTTATTCATGTTAGAATAACAATTTTTTGGAATAATAATGATTTTTTTATTCTTCTGAGTTAGAAATTCCCGAAAATACGGATAAGAGTAATTTTTCTCTTATATTTCGATATCTTTTAATTTGGGGCTTAGAATTCCCAAATATATTTATTCTGTTTGACTGGAAATTTATTTTCCAGACGCAGCAACAATGGCGCGTGAAAACTATATTCTTCATCGATAATGTTATTTATCGATGCATCGCATCGAGAATGTTATTTACATGATGGCGATGCCTTTTGGTGGCCTTGCTAGTCTTCTCGAAAGATAGTATCACTTGCTTGGGATTGATTCAAAATTTTGATATCATTCTTTGTCCGTCAGCTGCCACTTGGTCATGCCAAGCCGAATGAGGTTTAGTTTTTTCGAGTGAAGGCAGAAGTGTGCGCCTTTCGTTGTGAACGAGCACCATTGAGGTGAGAAGACGACTTTGCTCGAACACACTCGACACAGAACTTTTTAGGGGGGCGTCGAACTCATTCATCCATTCACTGGTCAGAATTTAAATGCAAATCGATGATTCAGCACCTCAGAGGCATCATTTGTGACGGGAACTTGGAGGACTATTGAACGTGCCCCAACTGCCATGAGCCAACAGGGCGGTCTTTGGCCGAGACGAGTACAGAACTCGCTACCTTTCGGTTACAAGACTGACGCTCTACCAACCAGGCTACCGCGGCCACGCCAATTCTATTTCTCATTAAAACTAAGCTTTGTAATTATTATATTTTTTTTTGCAAAAACTGAGTAAATTCATATGAACAACTGTAAAGAACTCAAGTAAAAATATATTTGATCTCGGAATCAATATTTTGAAGTGAAAATAAACATTTGTCTATTGATGTTGAACTATTCTCACTTTGGTAGTCACTTTGGTATAATTTCACATTTTGCTTTTTGATTCTATTTCACATTTTGCTTCAGGAAAATATTAATGTAAAAAAACGTGCAATTAAATGACACGCGCATTTTTGTTTAATAGATAGGTATAACGTGGCATGAATTAAATCCACTAACATTCCTTTGTTAAAAACGCTCAGTTTAAAATTAAAAAGAAATAATTTGGTAATTAATTTTATTAATCAATCGTTAATTTTTTATAATAATAATATTTTTAATAGATAAGTTTTTACAATAAATGATATTTTCACAATTGTAGTGTGGAAAATTTAGAAACAGCTTATAGATGGCGCTCTCGCCAGTATAGGTATTGAACTCCTCACCGAGAACTTGAGAATTTCGTTTTAGACTTCGATGGCGAAAACAGCCAAACTTTCGCGGAACTATAAGTTCCTTTTTAAATTCCCCTTTTGAAAGTTTAAAAGCAGTTAAACTTAAATATTTGTATTGTGTCGTCATGTGTGTGTACGTGTCTCAAATAAATGTTTGTGTTAAAGATATGATCTCTTTTCTTTCCCGAGCCGTTTGCTTGCAACACTGAACCGTACTTTAGAATTTTTTTACAGTAGATCACATCCCAGCATAGATGCAGATGACTGCCTTTTAATATAATTTTTTATGGATAAAATAATTTTCGGAACTTAATGTAATGTACAGTTTTTTAAAGCATTCTTAAACAATTGTGAACTTTGGACTGAATTGTGTCAAAATTGTGAACTTTAATGTAACATTCATAATACCGTAGAAAGAAAATCCTACATACTATGAGGACCACATTTTATGTTTTGTTACAAAATTTACATTAAACTCCTTTTATCCAAAACTGAATTCCTCGTGAGGTTTTTTTGTCAAAATAAACACAATACACATTTTATCAGTTCTGAAATATCATGAAAAACAAATTTGCGTCTTTAATTTTGGGCACTAGTGTATTTTCACAACAATACGTCAGTATTTTACAGAGATGAAAACAATGTGATGAATGAGGCAACTCTAAAGGAATATAAAACAAACCTTAGGGAGCAACAAAAACGTAAGTATAATGAAAAAATATATAAATATATATCTCAAAACAATATTATAAAAATAACATTTAATGAAATATTTTTTTACTTTGGACTGAATTGTTAAAATATTGACATCAAGAAATCATTAAAATATAGGCATCAGAAATGATGAAATCATTTTTGATAACTCCTAGAAATTGATTTGAATGATTTAATGCTTTTATGGTTGATTATTTATATATCTTTGTTGCCGTTCACAATAATACATAAACATTGGTTATTTATTATTGTTGATTTTCGAATGTTACTTTTTTTTGTCTAAAAGGAATGAACTAATTATTTTTTAAGAAACATAAAAATTTGACATAACCATTTTGTGGAATGTAAATTATCCGGTAAGTAATTTACAGTATTATTTATTCCCGCTGAAAAGGAAGTATTGCACAGATTTTGGCGAGAGGAACTTATTTAAATACATATGAAAATATAAGAAATATTTTCAATATAAGTTGGACTTGCAATTGTAATTGTCTATTTAAAAATAACTGCAAGTACTAATATTATTCTTTGTAATATTCTCATGTTTTAACTCGTAGTGAATGTAATCTGATACTTTTGTTTAATATACTCCTTATTCTGGATCTCTTAATTTTTATGTAAAGTAACTCTGAGGAGATAGGAATAGAATGATCAACTAGAACTATATTTCGAATGAAGAACACTATATACTGAAAAGACATAAGTCATGGGATAGCAATATGCAAATATACAGATGGCAGTAGTAGCGCAGCGAAAAAGTATAAATGCGCAGTTCGTTTTCCAGAGCTTTCATTTGTGTTCAAGTTATTCATGTGAACAGGTTTTTCGTGATTTATGGCGGCACGAGGAGAATTAACAGACTTTAAACGTGGAATGTTAGGTGGAGCTAGACGCATGGGTCATTCCATTGCGGATATCGTTAGTGAATTCAACATTCCGAGATCCACAGTATCAAGAGTGTGCCGAGAGTATGAAATTTCAGGCATCACATCCCATCATGGACAGCGCAGTGGGCGACCACCTGCACTTAAAGACCGAGACCGCCGACGTCTGTGTAGAATGATCAATGTTAATAGACACGCAACACTTCGTCAAATAACTGCAGGAATCAATGTGGGACGTACGAGGGACGTGTCCGATAGGACTGTGTGGCGAAATTTGTCTTCCTTGGGCTATGACAGCAGAAGACAGACTCGAGTGCCTGTATTGACAGCACATCGCCTGCAGCGACTCTCCTGGGCTCGTACATATCGACTGGTCCCTAGACCAGTGGAAAACCGTGGCGTGGTTAGATGAGTCACGATTTCAGTTGTTACGAGCTGATGGTAGAGTTCGAGTGTGGCGCAGACCCCACGAAGCCATGGACCCAAACTGTCAGCAAGGCACTGTTCAAGCTGGTGGTGGCTGCATAATGGTGTGGGCTGTTTTTACATGGCATGGACTCGGTCCTCTGGTGCAACTGAATAGATCATTGACTGGAAATGGTTATGTTCAGCTATTTTCAGATCACTTGCAGCCATTCATGGACTTCACGTACCCACACAACGAAGGGATTTTTATGGATGACAATGCGCCATGTCACCGGGCCAGAACTGTTCGCGATTGGTTTGAAGAACATTCCGGACAATTCCAGCGCATGATCTGGCCACCTATATGCCCGATATGAATCCCATCGAGCATTTATGGGGCATCATCGAAAGGTCCGTTCGTGCCCAAACTCCTGCACCATCCACACTTTCACAATTATGGACGTCTATACAGACAGCATGGCTCAATATTCCTGCCGAGGACTTCCAACGACTTGTGGACTCCATGACACGTCGAGTTGTTGCACTTCGCCGGGCAAAAGGAGGACCAACACGATATTAACAGTCATCCCATGACTTTTGTCACTTCAGTGTATGTCAACAATATTTCAAAACAACTGAGGAACACGGTGCAAAATGTTCTCCATTCTCTCCAGTTTATATTTTTTATGTCTATAAGTTTAGTTTAGTTTTATTAACGTCCCGTTTAAAGCAACACGAGGGCTATTTTGGGACGGACCTCGTCATTTAGAACCAACGTCAGATGACGAGGACGACACCTGAAGTGGCACCCCCCTCTGCACACCACACCAGTGGGGGGGGGGGGGGGTTGGCCTGACAAATTTAACGTGCGAAAGACCCCCTTACATGGCTGTTCTTCGGTGGAATCGAGTCTCGAACCTGAAACCCTCCGGTTCCGAAGCCGAGACCTTACTACCAAGCCACCGTGGCCCCTTTATGTCGATAAGATATTAACGAATTGCGTGCTTCTAAATTTTCAACTGTTTATTCAAATAATTGGCAAAGTGAAATTTTAAAGAAAAATATGAACTATGACAAAGTCTTGAATCATTCTTCCTATCTGTCAACCCTCGCTGAAAATATAAATGAGCTGATATTTCAAAGGAAAATGAACTGTTGCAGTAATTTATGCTCAAGTCGGAGTGATAAAAATAGCCTGTTATGTCTGGCATCTTCCCAAAAATTTCATTATTTTCTCTTTGGTTAAAAAAAGAAAAACAACCTCCTTAAGTGTTTCTTAAGGTACAAGATCGTTTTCACATGCTGTTCTTGCAATTCTAGACACGTGCTAGAATGTTAAGCGACCCGTGCTTCAAAGATCAAGTAATTTTTTTTAATTCGATTCTTGGTTTTAAAATTTTTTTGATTTTCTTTTAGAAAGCTGTTTTTAAATAAAATAACGTGAATTTAAAAATAACATTTATACTTACTTGCATTCAATAAAAAACTTTAAATATTAATGACATGATGGAAAAAATATTATTTTTTTATGATCAGAGACATATAGGGTATTTTTACACGAATTCAAACAAATGATTTCGTATTAAAGGAAATATTATTTCAGAAGCTAAATTTTCTCTTTAATTTGAAATATTCGTTTATTTTGTTTAAATGAACAATATATATATATATATATTACGTACCAACACTATTGTATTAATATAAATGAAATATTTAATGAATCATGGACAAATAAACAGATACCATTTTTGAGTTTAGATATAGCATTATTCGCTTTATTTATTTCATATTTATAAAGATACTTTCAAGAAATCATTAATATTTTATTTAAAATATATATTATTGAAGTGAAAATACTTAATTTTTAATCAATGCATTTTCATTCGGAGAACCATCGGAATTTTAACCAAAAAAAAAAAAAGATTTTATCCGTTGTATGGATCTTAATTCACTTCATCTATATAAATAAAAATGAATGTTTGTCTGAATGTCTCTTATGCTTCTTAGGCCTAAACCGTTGAACCGATTGGGATGAAACTTGGTCAGCTTATATTTTACACCTACAGGTTATAGAAATAGAACAATTATTTAAAATTTTTTAAAAAATTTGAATGCCAACTGAATCTATATACCAAGGATTCATCTCCAAATAACTCATCGAGGAGACAGTAGATTCAGTAGATATGCTAAATCCAAGTGAAAACTTAATATTTTGTAGCTATAGTACGCAAATAGCATGCAAATCATTCTCAGAGGTAACAACTTTATTACAGATCACGCGAGAAATTTTAGGGAAGACCAATCCTGGGGGTTTAATATTTTAATTAAATTTCAGCGTTTTTCGTAGTAACCACCGAAAATATCGCAGTACAAATAATTTTGCACCATCTTAATTTTCAAAAATTATCTTTTCAACTTTATTAACGATATTACACATAAATATATTCTAATAACGATTATAACGAACACATAAATATATTCCATGTTTAATCAATTTTAAAAGAAAATATTTTTATCTCATTTTCTAAAATTAAATTTGAGAATTCTGAACGAATATTAAATGAATCCCGAGATTCAGTAACAATTTCTTTCATTGCCATTCAGAAAGATCACCAAGTATTACAATTCTAAACGAATGCACGAATCTAATCTATAAAAATGAACATCTGTTTGTTCGTATTTTATATACTGTCGTACCGTTCATCCTATTTCGACAAAACATTGCCAAATTATTGATTGATTTCACTTAATATAATTTTTTTTCGGCTGCAGTAACGCGCCGGGTACCAGCTCGTCTATTACAATATTTCATTTCAACGAGAAGAAAATTATATCTCCTAAATAGAGATGCCATTATTCGTAATAAATTTCAGTTTTTTAGATATAAAAAACGGTAGTTTATCAGCAATGTCTACTTCAGGATCGTAGTGCCCTGTTGTTCAGGTTTATGCTTTCAAACCTGAGGGTTTCAGGCTTGAGACCCGATGCTGTGAAAACGGATCTGGGGCACCTTAGATCCGCCACTGCTCAGCATCTTCCCTTTGGGGACATTTATAGATGAGTGTCAGATCAGGTGTCGTTCTCGCCATCTGACTGAGGCTCGAAATTACCGGGTCCATTCCAAAATAGAATAAGTGTGACGATTTCCTGGCATAGGGGTTGCATGTATTCGTCATGGTCTGGGAGTCCCTGTTTCCAGTCCCGGTTCAGGCCTGGTTGTTATTCTGCGTTTTATCTCTGAGTGGAGTGAATGTGCTTCCTTGTAAAAAGGGATTGCGCAAGCGAATGTGAAGTATGAAGTATCTGAGTCGTACTCTTGGCCCTAGTTGGAGCTACTGCAAAAATAGGGGACGATAATGTAGGATTAAATCGCTGACAACTCTCGGTCGGCGGGATTGTAAAGTGCCATGGATAACATTAACCCAAGTATTGCTTTAAAAAAGAAATGTTAATATAACTGACTGAACTCAGGACCAGAGTACATTCGGTTCATGTCCTGGTCACTGATTAGGATAGTGACACGTTATGAATATTTGGTTGAATGAACGCTTTGTACAGTTATTAATAGAGATACTGTGGGATATACTTTTTTATTGTACATTTTATACACTTCTGATTTTTATATCTCGGTTGATAGCGATGAAAATCTCGTCTCATCTCTCTGACAAAAGGATTCCTTCACAGGGTGAGACCGGCTTTGCTAGATGCAAAAAGATAAACTCATTTGATAAATAAATATCTTAATGAGAGCAGTACCAAAGGTCGCAAATGCGAGTTTTCAATCCATATGAGCATAGTTAATAAATCGTAGAAAAATATATTCCCTGTTGTCATGGTTTGAAAGCATGGAAAAAAGATGTCCAACTCATTAGCAAAGTGTTGTGCAGAATTATGAAGGTCATTTTAGCCTTTGTATATATTCAAACCAAGACGTTATTCAAACTAAATTAAACAGTCTAAAGAGATACTTAATGAAAAGGTATAGCTTCTTATGTTTATTGTTAGAATGCAAGGTTAGATTTTTAGAAACTATTCTATTGGTTTCTCTTAAGGCACTGATTAATGCAGAATTTCTCGGCAACTCAATAGCTCGAACAAGAATATACTTAGGGGTAACAAAGTATTTATTCGTATCATTTCGATAGCAACATTAAAACAACATGTAAAAAGGAACTAGACACAGAAGACTTCATGCTTCATCAGATCGAAATTCATTATGCTATTATTACATATCTTTCTCTCTAACATGTTCTTTGGAATGGAATCACAAGAACTGTTTGATTACTATGATACCGATCTGCTATCTAATCAAATCTTATTTCTATCTTTCGGCACGAACGAAAAATAATACGACCTATACTTCTACTCTTCCTTTAAGATGCTGTAAAAAACATTTTGTGATAGAGTAGTTAAGGTATCCGACTAATTCGATGGAAATATTTTGAAAAATTGGATTTTTAAAAATTATTTAAAACAATGGTTTTTAGAGGTATTGTCTATTATAATACAAAATATTTTAAATGCAGCAAAATTATTTCAAAATATAATATATTTTGAGAACTAGGAAAAGCTGTAGTAAATTTAACCAAAACCGTTAACACTCTACACAAAATGTTAATGCAGCAATCCCATTTTTCTTTGCACAAAAGTTATGGAATATAATGAACCGATATCTAAGAAAAAATTTGAAAATTAAAAAAAGTTATAGGTAAAAATATACGTATATACGCATTTTTTTTCATAAATCCTCAACTTAATTTTTCAAAAATCACCTATAAATGAAAAAGTATTTCACCTACATTAAAATATTTTATTCATTTCATTCCGCATATTATTTAAAACACACTCCAATTTTTATGTAAATATCTCTATTAGGTTTTGAGATACTGTGTTAACGGTGTTTAATTTTTATGGAAATTAAAGTTTTGAGAAAACGGAAGTTAAAGACAAATTTTAGTAGAAAAAAATATGACCCTAGATGATAGGCAGGCCTTCGTTTGCCTAGAAAAGATAAACTATTTCGGAAAATGTTAACTACAAGAAATAACAACAACAAAACACCAATGTGGACGATAACTGGTAATTTTAACGTAGTCGGACACCTTAATCCTTTTTGGTGCCAAAACTTTTGTGTGCCAAATTATGTTCAATTCTGCCAAGTTTCAGTTTTTTTATATTAACGTCCCGTTGTAAAGCAACACGAGGGCTATTTTAGGAAGGACCTCGTGATTTTGAACGGCGATCAGACGACAAGGATGGCGACTGAACTGGCACCCCTTCTCCACAACACCACAAAAGTGGGAGGAGGTTTGTGCTGACAGATTTAACGAGCAAGAGACCCCCTCACACGACGGGTTTCGATGGAATCGAGTTTCGAACCTGAAACCCTCTGGTTCCGAAGCCGAGATCTGACCATCAGGGCACCACTCAATTCTGCCGGGAAGTGCGAGCTAATATATGATTCGTACAAACAAATAAGTAAATGAACAGATAAACGGAATTTCAATTTTGTACATATTTATCAAAATGGATGCATGCATAGATGAAAAGCTTACGTGAAAATAAAAAATATATAGTTTAGTTTTATTAACACTCCATTTTAATACTAGGGATATTTTGGGATGGGCCTCGTAACTTTGAATCATGTTCAGAAGATAAGGATGACATTTGAGCAGGTATTCCTCCCTTTCCAAGCTTCTACACCACATCATCGGTAGGGCGTTTGGCTCCACCGGATTTGATATACACCAGACTCACTTGCACTACTGTTCTTTGGGGAAGTCGGATCTCGAGTTTGAAACCCTCCAGTTCCGAAGCCAGCCACCACCGGTTTCCCCCAGGCCACCAGTGTCTAAAAAATTAAATATTTTAAATTGTTTTGATTTAGCATGTGTGAATTTACATGTGTTTATAGATACAAAAGAGGCTAATCAATATAATCTTTAATATCCAGAAATGTCGAAAAGTGCAAAAACATTTTGAAAGCAGGTACTTTTCATTTATTTACGAACCTATCAAAGGCATGACGTTTTTAAATAGTGATCAAGACACTCAATAATTGATTAAACTTAAACTTCACTCAAAAATTTTATATATATATATATATATATACTTCCTGATCGAATTCCTGCTTTTTTATTAAATTCATGCTAGACGGGCTCTGTAAAACGGCTTTAATCCGCATTTTCATACGCACCTAGTACAGGGATTAAAATCTATCAGCCTACGCAAATTCTTTTTAAAAAATCTTATAATTCCCTTTATTAGGTTTACATGTATAAAGAATCCCTATCAGAATCTCATAGTATAAAGTCAATGGTCATAAATATTTCGGTATCTTTCGCTGTTTTGCTCTTGTGTCGCACTGTAGTTTGATTCCTTCTAGTACATTGTGTCCTCCCGCTAGTGTGGTGTGGAGAGGGGGGTGCCAGCTCAGCTGTCGTCCTCGTCATCTGACAGCGGTTCAAAATGACGAGGTCCATCCCAAAATAGCCCAAGTGTTACTTTACAACGGGATGTTAAAATAACTGAACTAAACTGAACATCTACATTAAGCTAAGCATCTAAACTAAACATAGTAATTTATCCCAAGATGGAATAAATCGAAGTCTAAAAATTTAAAAATGTTTTTGCTCTCTTCGGTCATGCTGCTGCTTAAAAAACATTTGATATGCATATATATAAAGAAATGTGATGAAGACAAGTCTGTCTATATCGCAATACAAGAGCAAAAAAGAAAGAGACGGAAATTTTCCTTTTGGTAGTTTTTACTGTGTAATTTTGATAGGGATTTCTTGAACGGGTGTGGTGTTTAGAAGGGGAAATTTAGGTATCTTTAAAGGAATGCAGTAAACATTAAGGATTTCTATCCCTTTTCTTTGATTGTGGGAACCAGTTGAATTAATTAGTTTTCTAGATCGAATGTTAAAAGCAATTAAATAAAAACTGGAATTGGATCAGGAAATAAAAAAACTTAGAATGAAAGTAATAGGCTTAATTAAAGTAGTAAAAAGTGTAGAAAATTTTAGTGAAATTTAACCAAAATGGTTAACACTCTACACAAAATTGTAATGCAACAATCCTATTTTTCTTCGCACACAGGTTATAGAATATAATGAAGAAGGAAACGAACCGAAATCTAAGAAACATTTTGGGATGCGAAGAAGTTATGGGTAAAATTATACGCATATATGCATTTTTTTCCATAAATTCTCAATTTAATTCTTTTAAAAGCACCTATAAATGAAAAAGTATTTGACCGACAATAAAACGGTTGTTTCATTTCATTACCCATTTTATTTAAACCACACGCTGAAATTTTTATGTAAATACTTCTAGTAGTTTTTAAGTTATCATGTTAACGGCAGAGAGTTGTTGTGAAAATTAAATTGAAGTTAAAGACAAAGTTTAGATGAAAAACTTGTTTTGCTTAAAATTCCCGTGGATGATAGATCAGGCTTTTCTTTTCTTAGAAAAGTTAAACTGTGTCGGAAAGAAAAAACGTGAGCTACAAGAAATGACAATATTAAAAAAAAAATCATCAATGTGGTTTAAAGCCTGTGTTGTTAACATAGTACTAACATCCATGTTAGTAGTATTTAACGCATAAAAGAATAACATTTAATATACAAAATACTTAAACGATGTGAAGCAATAATGAGAAAAATAATCTAAATGTCACAGGATATATGCTCAATATCCTACAATTAAAATGTAAGAAACTATTTAAATACTCTTTAGTATTCTTAGCACATTAATAAAAAGATAGTTTCATTGTAATTTTCTTATGTTTTTATTATAAATCATTTATCAGAATAATTGCTCATAAATGAATTATGCAGAAGTTAGGTATCTTGTTCACTTCAGAGTTTCATTTTTATTAAAATAATACTGAAATAGTAAATTTAGTAGTCTGAAAATACTAATTCTTGAGGATTTGTTATTGAATTTCATTTGGTCCAATTTAATTCATAATTAAAGTTTAATTAATATATTTAAAAAAAGTGCCTTGTTTTAATTGGATGGGGAACAAAATTTTAATTGAAAGCTATTATTTACTACCGGATAACTGTAACTGATTAAAGGAAAGATTCTAATATCGAAAGCGAATTTTTTTCAGGGAACATAGTCTTTCTTTTTGTTTTAATATTTGTCTGTATTTCGAAAAGATATTACTTTTTAAAATTCATGTAAGCTCTTTTCGATCAATTTATAGTGTTTGAAAAATCTATGCCAAATGAATATTCATCATCTTAATTAAGTTCCATGATTTATAATTTAGTTTTTCTAAAATATTTAAGAGAACAAAAGAAAAAAATAAGAAGGTACTCTTTCTGTTAATTAATTAAATTAATTTACTAACTATGCAAAAAATTTTGTGTTTATTATGTTATTTAACATGGAAAAATTAAAGACAATGTTTCATCAAATCTAAATTCTAAATTAACTTTTTATCAAAAAAGAAAGAACTATTCATTCTCGTTTGCTGAAATAAAAAGAGGCAAATTCTTCTTCTCATTATCGTTTAAAGATTATATATCAGTTTAATTAAAAGGAATGGGAT
>JAPMOQ010016257.1:3537-16353 GCA_026543055.1 Argiope trifasciata
TATTCTCTTGCTATGGATGAATCAACTGATGTTGATGACACTTCCCACTATTAATTTTTGTTCGTGGAGTTGATGACGAACTTAATTGCACACAAGAATTGGCCTCCCTTAACAGCATGCATAGTACTACAACTGGAAAAGATATATTCGAAGAAGTAGAAAAAACGTTGATAAAGTTTAACTTAGACTGGAATCGAAAAACACATTTCTGGGAAATGTATGTCTGTGATAAAGACAACTCAAAAACAATGTGCTAAATGGATGAAATTTAGTATGTGGTCTTTCAAGTACATTTTCAGATTTCTATCCATTTTTCAGAAAAATCTGTGCAGATTAGTGCAAAATGTTTTCAGAAAAATTGGAATATTAAATTTGGGATGTTATTTTGTGGTTTGGTATATGATCTTTCGATTAAATTTGCAGATTTCTATCAATTTTTGGGAAAACTCTGTTCAGTGGAAGTTTGTGCGTCTTATTGCTCAAATATAAGTTAACACAGTTATTACAAAATGAAGATAACGAGATAGATAAAACTTGATATCGGTGCACAGATTTAAAATGCATAGTGTCACATTTCTTGCAAAAATCACCAACTTGTTGATTTTCTGTTAGTATGCGCATTCCAAAACATGTAAACGATAATTCAAAAATGGAATAACTTAAATATATGGAATTTGGAAGGTTATCTTTTTTATTGTTTGGTACATGATCTTTCGGCTAAATTTGAAGATTTTTATCAATTTTTGAGAAAAATCTGTTCAGTGGAAGTTTGTCCATCTTATTGCTCGAATATAAGTTAACACGGTAATTACAAAATGAATATAACTAGAAGATAACAAAATGAAGATACGATTCGATATCGGTGCACAGATTTAACATGTATCGTGTAATGTTAACTACACACATGACAAAGACTTCATACATGACAGTTTTGTGTGAAGTCTTTGTTTCAACCTATTGTGAAAAAGGCTTCTAACACACAAATTCAATCTTCGCTTACGATTAACCTCACGTCGGTGATTAATATCCAAAACACTCACCTACTATCAATAGTTTAAAATGCTAAGTTGGCGTCAAAAGTTAATATTTTGTAACTAAAATTTAAAGCAACTGGTAGTTTAAATTTTAACTATCAAATTTCAAGCAATTGATAATAGCACCAAAATTTCGGTGCTATTTAAAGTAAAAATATCCAGAATAACTATCAACGATCAAATAACAATTATTAATGACAATTCGTGGAAAAATCCGATATCGTATACAATTAACGGTCTGCCTAAAACTTTTCCGCATACTCTTATGCCAGAAATCGTCTCCCTTGGTACTGGCAGCAGTGCCAAGTAAAACGTTTTCTGGCATGAGAGTATGCGGAATGTATGTAATATGCGAAGAGTATATATATTTTGCAGCTTCATTGTATAATTCAGTATCTTGCAAGTGTATTTAAATACATATAATTATTTAAATGTATTTACAAGTATATAATAAGTATATTTAAATCTATCTACTTATTTAAATGTACTTAAAAATACTTGAATACCTAAATAAACTTATATGAATATAAGTATATTTAAGTATTCAAAAATTTTAAATAAGTATATTTTTTATCAAATTTGTTTAGAACTTATTTTCATTCTTATTTTATTTTTATCTTTGCAGAAGTATATGGACAGCACTGATTTTTTCCCGTCTTTGGGCTCTTTTGAGGAAGTAACAAGTCAAACCACATTCAACATCTTTTAAACGAATGAAAGAAACTTAGCTCCGAATTTTTTTCTCTCTTTAAGTTAATCTCTAAAGTTTGCGATTAAAAATCTCAGGTTTAACTATCTAGAGATAAAAGTACAAAAATATGCTTTTATCGAAAAGCATTAGATAGAAAAAGTGCTCTAGGAAATGTTAGAAGAACTCACAAGTGTCAAAGATCAAAAACTGCTTATCTAAAGATCGAAATAAACAATAACAGGAATAGTAAGAAGAAAGTTAGGGTACTCAGACATTTTTATGTTTTCGTATTCCAAGTGTATAAAACAGAATGTATTGTAATGGTCAAAAATTCGATCTTGAGATTTTGAGGAATTTTGAAGTTTCAGATGTTCTTGAATATATATTTTTTAAATTGGAATTGTATATGATCACGATAACATCAAAAATGATTTGATCTATATGAATGAAATATGGTAAGAAAATTTAACACCAAATTTGTAAATTTATATCAAATTTCAAACGCATTCCATTCAGAGAAAATCTGTCTTATCTGCTGTCCGAGTAGGAAGGAGTGAGTACGATTGCTACAAAATAAAGATCTAGACAGATAAGATTTGATACAGAAACTTATCAAATCTTATCAATATCTGATTAGAAAACAGAAATAGCTACTTTTGCCGACCAGCATACTCGTCCATATTATTGAGATTTTAGATTATTAAAGGATTAATATTGAAGGCATTTTTTAAAATTTGTTTATTTGATACGACTTTAAAATATGAATTTATTTGAATCAATCTGAAACAAATTATTGTTGGTATAAATTGAAAGCATAAATAATACGAAGTAAACCTTGTTGCTATTTTTTTAAATTTTTGTTCAGAATTTCTATTAAGTAAAAATTTAGCAAAATGTTGTCTTTTTTCTTCCCTATTTACAGAAAATATTGTAGCTCGAAAAGGACTTTTACTCCATTTTAAAATTAAGATATAATATTAAGCTGGAGTTATATAAATTCTTAATTTTTTTCAACGATAATACTATAGTTGCGGTGCATTTGTAATCTTTTTAATTAACTTTTAAGAAATATTTTAAAGTTTATTTTATATAAAAAATATATTTCATTCTTTTCGCAGAAAATATTTTGTTTAATTGTTGTTGCAAGTACTTTATTCTAGAGTTTGGCTTTCATTGTACAAAAGAGGTATAAAAATACGATTTTTCAGTGATAAAAAATATATTTAAAGAATTCTTTTGATAAACTCTCACTTAATCAGAGCTAATAATTAATTAATCAAAGTTAATAAATAATTGCTTAACTAATTTGAATTTTTTGTAATCAAATTAGATGCTTCTAATTTGAAGGCTTAGTAGGATTATTAGTTGATTCAAATACTGCTGATTCAATTAAGAGCTCTTATTTGTGATATTTTAAATTTTGTACAATATTTGCATCGAATTGTATCGATACAAAAAGAATCATCTAATTTCAGCCCAAAAGTTTAAGTGCTAACAATTTAAAGTTTAAATAATGGTGTACAAGAGTTACGCAGTATTAACTTTTGGTTTGAATTCAGCATTTTTACTGAATCTTTTGTGCCATCCTTGGCGAGTTATTTGGCGATTAATTCCTAGCTTGCGGTTAATGTTAACCGGAAACAGAATTTTTATTTTAAACACGTTTTTCTCAACTGATTGAAACACAAATTTAACATCAAACTAAAGTTGCTGTCCCAAAGTTTCATGCCAAATTTGTTATATTCAAATCATTGCGTTTTTGAATTATCGAATTTACATGTTTCAGAAAGAACACACAATCAACTCGTAATTCAATTCAGGTAGACGTTAAATTTATGTACTGAATTTCATCTATCCAGCACTATTTGTTTTGTAATTCTCGTGTTAATTTATATTCAAACAGACAAACAGTTGGATTTCCACTAAACAGAATCAACTAAAATTTTGAAAAAAAAAAAAAATTGTAAAATTAGTTTGAAAACCATATACCAAATTTCAATGATCTAACAAAGCGTTTTTGAGCTATCCTTTTCAGAGAAAGAAAAACAAAACATTTTCTTAAAAAGGTTTATTTATTTATTAACTCAGGGAGATCTAAAACGTGGAGATTCACCAAAATCTCGAATTCAAATTCTTTTGCGATTACCATATTTTTACTTTACTATGTATACGAGAAAGTGAAAAACTCGCGACATTTTTAGGAGCCGAAAATTTTTCTATAAACTGTATATTTATAAATGTTTCTTACTATACATTATCTTTAATAAATATATTAATAATCAATACATAGTGAGAAAAATATCCCTTTGCATTCTTTAAAAAGAAAAAAAAAAAAAAACTAATACATATGGGAATAAAATTTCAGTTGTTTCAGTACTTTCAATGATGCTTTATGTTTTTACAACTTAGTTTTAACTCTATATTTTTCATAAGTCAAAAATGTCATTTCGTAAGTCAAATTTTTAGGCTCTAAAAGTCGTTATGCAGAGATTCATTGTTTTATCGAATAGGTCGTTGGATTTACAGCCAACAAATTGTAATGTAATTTTGGCGGGCATAAACAGGAAGTAGGAATTCATTTTAATATTTAATTAAAATTATAATTAATCGAAAACTAAGCGAAGATTCAATTTTTTTTCACTATGATATCTGGAAATATTGTTTGCAAAAATTTGTTTGAAAATATTGTTTGATTTTAATATTGTACAAATTAGCTTTTTTTATGCCATGAATGCTTTTTCCACTAACTTCAATAAATTTTTAAAAAAATATTTTGAATTATATTTTACTGATATGCTTTTTATTATTTAAGTTCAGAAATAAATAACTCTGAATTAAAAAAAAAAACACCCATTTTTAAGCACTAATTTAGGAGGCATTTATTATTTCATCAAATCACTTGACTTAAAAATTATTACTCATAAAATGCAACGTATGATGCAATCAAGAGCAAGAGGGAGAAACTAAACCTAAAATATAATTATGCTGCAAATATTTGAGTTAGAGATTCAATTTTTTTTCTCCCTTTATGCAATGCCTAAAAAATACGATTTAATAGCTTTTATTTTTTACATTATATTTTAATAAATTTTCAAAAAGCATACATATAAGCATCTAAAATCGGCCATTAAATATCGCTGATACTTAAATTATAATCAATTCATAATTTAATCACATTGTAATAGAATAGGACAGCTTAATCTGTTATGGAAATTCAAATTTTTAACGCGCCATTCTAAATATCTTAATTTTATTCTTGGTTTTTAAAATTTGCCTTCCAAAGATATTTATTTCTGAGCTTTGATGAAATCAAAGATTCTTTTCAATGATGTGGCGAATTGAATATGTCTGCGATAAGATAATTTTTTTGTTGCGTTTTATCCTCTAAATCAACACTTCCTATTCGGTCGCAAAGCAGATAAGACGTCACAGACTTTCAACAATGTTTGAGATTTTTTTTAAAAAAAGGAAGAAAGGAAGAAAGCAAGTGACATGAAAGAAGGATCACTGAAAATGCGAAACTTTCATGCAGCGGGAAGAATTATGCGAATTAATATCGTCTGCTTCTATCAAGAGAAGTTCACGTCCTTGTTGCCAAAGAATAGTAGGAAAAAGAAATGAGAAATAATGTTATTCAAATTTATTCTGATTGAAATTTGAATCTCACAGCAACGACATTTTTAAAAAACTGCCTGGTAGAGTAGAATTGAATATTTTATCGCTTTAAAAAATTCCTAATTTTTTATTTAGTTTTTAATTTAAATGAAGAATATTCCCATTACAGAATCTGAAATTATCGCTTGCAGCACAAACACACACGCAAAAAAAAAAAAAAAAAAAAAAAAAGCAAGAAAGCGAAAAATTAGAATTGTAAACACTTAATCTAAAAGAAATTAATTGGCAAATTAAGAATTTAAAACTTGTAAGTCTTAAAAAAATTCGAAAACATATTAAGAATTTGAAAGCTGAAAGTATTTAATCTTAAAAACGTACTAACAATTTAAATATTAATAAAGCTTATTTTTGGTAATTATTCAAGAATATATTGAAATTGTAAAATTTGTAAGAAAGGTTGAAATTTTATAATATTTTTATAAGGAGGAAACATTCTAAAATAATTGCTTATCCTTACAAAATTTAATCGATGCAGTAAATTAAAATAATCAACTCTAAATATAAAATCAAATAGAGTTCAAGATAGATCATTATTTTTTTAATTTGTATTAATAATCTCATAATATTTATAAAAAACTTGACAGTGATAAGATTTAAAGCAAATAATTAAAAATATTAAATGAAATGCATTTCGCGAAAAATACTTATTTGTTTAATATAAAGTAATAGTTTCATAATATTTTTTTGAAAAAACTTGAAAATGATAAATATAATACAATCAGTTTAAAATATAAAATTAAATACAGTTCGAGATAGATACTTATTTGATTAATATGAAATAATAATTTCATAACATATTTTTTTAAAACTTGATAATATCTAAACAATCAATACACAATATAAAATGAAATACAGTTCGCGATTATATACTTATTTGATTAATACGAAATAATATAGTTTTATAATATATTATAAAACGAAACTTGACAATAATAAGCTCTAATGGCAAAAAAAAAAGAATAAATAATTAAGATAAATAACTATAAAAATTGGATACATACAATATCGTGTGGAAAATAAGTTTTTATTAGAATGATGATCTTTTTAAAGTTTTGTTAAGATTTCTTGTTATAATAATTTTTTGTATTCAGAATGTACAAAGAGAAATTATTTTAATATAAAAAATCGAACTCGTGATTTTGAGGAAGCTTTACTTCTCTTTTAATATTTACTTGAGAAAGAAAAATACAGTTTTAGAATTATATTACTCTATGAATACAATATTCGATCTGGTTCTCTGAGTACTAGTGACCAAGATAATTGCAAAACACAAAGAAATATAGTGACATAATTTGATACTGAATTTTAGTTATCTGCGGTGAAGATTCGTATCAAATTTTCAATCCGATTAGTTAAAGGGCTGACTGTCTGTCGGTTTGAACTTTCCTTTGCATTCAAATGCTTATCCAAACACGTTGAAAAGGGCGATTTTTGGAAAAAATGACATTTTCCAAGAATTATTTTATTGGATAGGCCAATCTTTGAGCAATCCAAAACAGGTTTACTTTTATCTCTAAGTTAATAAGAAGTCAAGATATTAATATTTTCGTAAGGATCAATAAACCGGAAGTGGACATTTAAATAATCGAAAGTACCCAGTTAAAGAGCAAAAAACATGTTAGAAAATTTGTATAAACTCAAATTTAGTTTTAATTACGGAAAATGTTTCACTCAGAAAAACACAAAATATCTTGAGTTTTAACGGTGTTTTACGGAAATTTGTACCTAAAGATGTCTTTAGTGAGCCCTGAATCCTTAGATTAGGGATATTTATGTCTCCATAAACGTTCTTATTAACGAAGGTTTTATGGAATTACTGAATATCCTTAAGGTTGTTGGAGTGTATCATAGTGTAAATTCAGTTAAAACATTTAATGAACTCGACAAAAACAGAATAAATGAATCTAAGCAGCATCTACTGCACCAATGCAAAAATTGCCAGAAAAAAATAAAATGATTAAAAAAGGAAAATTATTAAAAACTGAGAAGGAAGAAGGTATAACCTGTAAATATGGTGAGTTTTAAGTATGTACATACATAATTTATTATTAAAACATGTTACTATATACTTTAAATGCCTTTTTCTCAAAACTGATTTTTACTTATTTTTTGCCCACTTCAAAACAAATAAGTCAAAATATAATTAACATATTGTTATGAAAGTTGGTAGATTTTGTCTTTGTGCTATTTGCTAGGAAATGAACTAAAAGAATTCAGATTGATGGAACAGTTTTTAATTTATTGTTTGAATAAAAATGTCATAAATTTACTAAAAATTTCAGGATAAATCTTCGACTGGCTCTAAAATTTTTATTTATTATCATAAACACATGATTGTAATTCATTCCATAGAGAAAACCTTGTAGTTTCTTTTGGTATAAGTTTTGTTCGGATGTGAGCGATAGTTTTGGGTGTATCCAATTTGAAGTTTTTGAAAAAGTTGCTCAAAATTATGCTATTAAATGCCAATTTTGAGAAAATTTTAATATTTATATCAAACATTGACATCCAGTTTCTAATTTGAATGGTGTTAAACCCAGAAATATGATTAAAGCATGTCTTCACCTTGTTTTTCTAAAAAAGTGCTCCGAACGTGTTCGGATACCTTAACACAGATAAAAAAAATTTAGCATGTGAGCCTGTAAAAAAATTCTAAAAATTTGGATTCAATTGGTCAATGAAAAAGCATCCAGAGTACCTATTTGGTTTAAATTATTATTATACGAAATGTAAAAATCTAGGAAATAAAAATTGGAAGACCATTGGCTTTTACAGCTTGGCATTTTTCGAATTATTCGCTTAGATTTATTAAAATATATATGCACTTGCATTAAAATATAAATACGTTAAATTTCTTTTAAAAACTTTTTTAAAAGGAAATATTTAAAAAAATTTATGTATGATTGCATAATTTTTTAAAACTTCAAATCATATCAGACGACTCAATTTTTAATATTTTCTTTAACTTTTTTTGTTATTACTCAATATAAACTTATTTGAAATAAAACTTGAACAAAAAAACAAACTGAAAATACATTTTATAACACTATTCTAGTTGTATACAAACATTTTGTAGTGAGGAAATTTCAAAAATAAAATTTCATGTTTCAGTTCATATTTGCTTATTTCAAAATCCACTCTCCTTACAAGGTACATGGCTTATGCTGGTTTATTTTATTATTTGTTAAATTTTGAGTCAAATGTAACAATGGGTTCATTTTTTGTCGGTCTATACTTTCATGTAAATTTAAATATGAATACTTTCAAATATATGCAAATTTTAAAATGTACTTAAATATGTCAGATTTGGTGTGAAATCTTATTACTAAAATGTTGTTTTGTGTGAGATTTCTGTTTCAATCTGCTGTGAAAAGCGTTTCTAAATCACTAATTCGGCTTTTTTTAATGTTTTTGTGCGTATACTATTAATACATGCTAGGCATTAATCACCAAATAACTCTCCAGGTACGAAGATACAATAGATTCAGTAAAAATGCTGAATTCCTGGCAAAGGTTAATATTTCGTAACTATTACACGTTAATGCTATTCTCTGTTTTCTCTGGGATATCGTCTATATTAGAGTATAGGTGAGAAAGTGTTTGTAAACTAGTCACGTTAGTTTAGCTGCTGCTTCTGACACATTTTAACAATAGCACCTCTATATAATATTTAGCTATGACAATTTGACTAACATTCATACTGCCTGTCATGATTGAATAAAATATTATTATTCTTAAACATAAATGGGAACAAATATACAAAGATAGCGCTTATGTATGTAACCACGTTCTTCAAATTTGTACTCGAAAGGGTTTAATTGTAATTTCTTAAAACATAAAATTTTATAATAATCTATGCCAACACTTCTAATCTATTTGAAATGCAGCAACATTTAATAATCACCAAAAATTGGGAATTTTTACAATCTATGTAATTTAGAATTTCTACACCACTTTTCAATGTTGTTAAGCAAAATTCCTTTCGTTGGCATACAATGAAAAGTTCAACAGTCCTAGCAAGATTAACATTTTATTTTACATTAAAACGCGAATAACAAACACACAATACTTGAAAAACAGCAAAAACATTTACAATAAACAATATTGCAAAAGCAGTACATTGTTGTTAAGGTATCTGATTATTTTTGGTTATATATTTTTTGAACAGTATTTGAAGTAATATATATTTTTAAATTTTCGAATGATATTTATCACTATTCCAGCATTCAATAGAGCTGAACTTAAAGTGGTATTTCCTACGATGAGACTAATTGTGCTGAGAAGCAACATTACAAGCACTTAATAATATATTATTTCAAAATTTTAGTACCAAAAGAGAAATCTCAGCTTCATGGTTATTGTTTCTAATGGAACTTGCCATGGACAAGCTCGCTGACGAAGTTAGCGATTTTAAGCCAAGGCTTCTTCTCTTGATTTTAGTATCGCCAATTAGAGCCAAGAGTACGACTTAGCTACTCAAGCATCACATTCGTTTGCACAACCCCTATTTACAGGAAGTCAAATTCACGCATCTCATAGATAGAACAGATTACGAACAACCATGCCTGAACCGGGACTCGAACTCAGGACTCCCACATCAAGGGGAGGACGCGTTACTCTTATGTCAGGACTACGGCCTGCTACGTGGTAAACGAAATAAATCGTATATTTTTCTTTTGAAAGAAACCAAATTTCTTACGGTTCAGTTAATGAATTTCAATTTTGTTTGGTCTTTTCTTAAAGTATTAAATAAAAAAAAATATTTATGCTTTTTCAAAATTTATCAAACGGGTGCTAATCATTCATACTTCTGATTTAAAAATTCAGTTTCGAATAAATCTGCTCAATTTTGCTTTAAGTCCACTCAACAGACAATAGATATTCTCTGTAACAAAATAACTTTTGTAGCTAAAAAAATTGTCATATATCTTATCATTTTTAATGTAACAATGTACCTGCATTGAAGGCAGTATAATTCATAAAAGAATTATTTTTTCCTTTTCGTGTATAATTCAATTCATTTTATTCTTTAAAAAATATTTTATTTTAATAAATGTGATAAGACCGAAGCTAGAAGCTTATTTTTGTGATAAATGGATGAGAATTAAAAAGGTGACAAGCAAATTCAAGTACTCATATAATTAATTACAAGGTAGAAAATTATACCTTTTCAAGCTTTCCCATTGTTATCCAAGACAATAAATATCAAAAGACTGTGAGCTTAATTGTTCTCAAAAGTTCATTATTTTAGTTGTTTAAAAAATAAAAGAAAAAGCTTCTTAAATTGTTGATATAAATCTAATCTCACCACTGATTTTCTTGATCTCTCCCTAATCGCTTGCATTCAAAGCAGATGCTGCTAAATATAATTGTAATGTCTTCCCGAAGACACTGATTTATAGTAGAACATTGATTTTTTTGGGGAGCGTTAAAATGACAAGACAATCTATTTTCTATTCTCACAGGACTCATCTAAGACTGT
Organism: Argiope trifasciata; assembly: GCA_026543055.1. Classification (NCBI taxonomy): domain Eukaryota; kingdom Metazoa; phylum Arthropoda; class Arachnida; order Araneae; family Araneidae; genus Argiope; species Argiope trifasciata. The sequence goes on from JAPMOQ010016257.1 coordinate 14,420, forward strand.
TTGTTACTATCAAGTTGAAATCAGAAAATGGTTGGATGTTTTGACATTCATAATTTTTATAGATGAATCGTTTGAAGAAGGGTTCTCAAAAGTATTATTTGAATTGTGTTTATGCAAGTTCTGGATGAACGTTTTGGATATCGCTCATGAATCAATTAATCTGGACTCGGATTTTTCCGTTCACCGTATTGATTCGGATCTAATGAATCTTTTCGGACTGAATGACGAGATGGGGACACGATGAATCTACGGAGAGTTTGCCATTCAGGTCTGTTTCGAGGTTATGTTATATAAAATTACAAATAATATGTAAAGTTCATGTAAATTAAATTGATTATATTACTCATGGAGTCTTTTTGACTTACCGTCTTTAGAGTTAATGCTTAGAACTTTTTTAAAGCACACGAGGATGTCTCTTATCCTCAAGGTTTTCAGGTTTCTAATTCTCATAAGTATCAATAAGAATCATCCCTTGGCTATCTCACATAAAGCTTATTATAAAGCTCATACTATTTTGTAATTCTGTGGTGGTAAGTTCATAAGATATATAACATCCATGGGACAAGAGCAATTGCCTTTCTCTAGTGGTTATGTTACGAAGCTTACGATTAAAAGGTCTCGTGTTCTATTCCGAGCCAATATCACTTACAGCAATGTCATTGTACCCGTTTTGCCATATATATATATATATATATATATATATATATATATATATATATATATACATACATTGAAGTGACAAAAGTCATGGGATGACTGTTAATATCGTGTCGGTCCTCCTTTAGTGAAAGTGAAACAACTCGACGTGTCATGGAGTCCACAAGTCGTTGGAAGTCCTCTGCAGGAATATTGAGCCCTGCTGTCTCTATAGACGTCCATAATTGTGAAAGTGTGGATGGTGCAGGAGTTTGGGCACGAACGGACCTTTCAATGATGTTCCATAAATGCTCCATGGGATTCATATTGGGTGATATAGGTGGCCAGATCATGCGCTGGAATTGTCCGGAATGTTCTTCAAATCAATCGCGAACAGTTCTGGTCCGATGACATGGCGCATTGTCATCCATAAAAATCCCATCGTTGTGTGGGTACGTGAAGTCCATGAATGGCTGCAAGTGATCTGCAAGCAGCTGAACATAACCATTTCCAGTCAATGATCGGTTCAGTTGCACCAGAGGACCGAGTCCATGCCATGTAAAAACAGCCCACACCATTATGCAGCCACCACCAGCTTGAACAGTGCCTTGCTGACAGTTTGGGTCCATGGCTTCGTGGGGTCTGCGCCACACTCGAACTCTACCATCAGCTCGTAACAACTGAAATCGTGACTCATCTGACCACGCCACGGTTTTCCACTGGTCTAGGGACCAGTCGATATACTCACGAGTCCAGGAGAGTCGCTGCAGGCGATGTCGTGCTGTCAGTAAAGGCACTCGAGTCGGTCTTCTCATGTCATAGCCCAAGGAAGACAAATTTCGCCGCACAGTCCTATCGTACGTCCCACATTGATTCATGCAGTTATTTGACGAAGTGTTGCGAGTCTATTAACATTGACCATTCTACACAGATGTCGGCGGTCTCGGTCGTTAAGTGCAGGTGGTCGCCCACTGCGCTGTCCATGATGGGATGGGATACCTGAAATTTCATACTCTCGGCACACTCTTGATACTGTGGATCTCGGAATGTTGAATTCACTAACGATATCCACAATGGAATGACCAATGCCTCTAGCTCCAGCTAACATTCCACGTTCAAAGTCTGTTAATTCTCGTCGTGCCGCCATAAATCACGAAAAACCTGTTCACATGAATAACTTGAACACAAATGAAAGCTCTGGAAAACGAACTGCGCATTTATACTTTTTCGCTGCGATACTACTGCCATCTGTATATTTGCATATTGCTATCCCATGACTTTTGTCACTTCAGTGTATA
>JAPMOQ010016265.1:0-17853 GCA_026543055.1 Argiope trifasciata
TATATATATATATATATATATAATATGGATGATTGAGCTATGAATATATACATAGGTATTTTCAATTGATACATGATTTCAATTGGAAATATTTGTAAATTTGAAAAAAAAAATTAGCTTTTGGTTGCTTTATTTGTTTTATTGTCGCATGTGTTGATAATTATTAATTGTTAATGTTATTATAAATTAATGATAATTAGTTGTTCAATAATTTTCTGAATTTACTTAATTTTTGGCTACTAATGAACATAAAAAAATTATCAGAGTTGATGCTTATTTGTTAAAAAGAACACTTTTTTTAATTCTGAAAAACCTGAAGATTATCAACTAATTAACATCATTTTGTGTTTTTTTGTATAATTAATCATTTTTTAGCCATGCTTATAGAAATAATTGTATGTTGTTGAAGTGGAACCCCCCACTCCCCAACTTTTTGGTGTTACTATACTCTGCTCCACATTTGTTTGTGTATCGTAGAAAAGATATTCTTTTGCATGATGAATTAAGGTAGTTTTTTTTCTCTCTTCACCCATATGCTTTTTTACTGTGATATTGGGAAGTGAACTCTAAATTGTCGAAAGGGACGAGTTGCAAGTGTGTAGTAACAGTAAACAATGCATTTTTTCGATACCCTTTAAAAGTTTGAAAACTTATAATTAAAAAAAATATTTACTGTTTGTTGTATTTTCAGACAGTGCTTTCTGATGACAACTGAAGAAGAGTGGTGGATTGGAGATTATGCTGAAGAAATTCACGATTATCTCCGCCATAAAGAGCGGAAACGCCTCTTATTTCGAGGTCAGTCACCTCAGTTGCATATGAGAAAAAAAATGGTGGAATGGATGGATACAGTTTGTCAGAAATTGAAATTTTGTACTACAGTACAGCATCTAGCTGTTTATCTGTTGGATATTTTCATGGACAATCATACTATTCATTGTGATCATTTACATATGGTTATTATTGGATGTTTGATTGTTGCAGGTGAAGTATTTTTTACTACAAATTTTAAATATCTGTATATATTTTAAGATTTATTTTTCAAAATATTTGTACTAATAGATAAAAATATATATTAAAGATTTGAAAATACCATTTTATTTCTTTTAATATCTTAAAATTGATCTGAAATGATAAAATTTGTGTACAGAGCAATGCTCTCCTTATTTTTAAAAATATAATATAATGTTGTATCATTTTAATTAGGAAAACAAAATTAAATGTCAAATATTTTTAATATATCAAAGCAATTTAGGCTTTTTTTTAGTAGTTGATATTGGATACAAAAGTATTCAAATATTATTTGCCAATAAAGTTAAATGTAAAAAAAATCTTTCATGATTTTATATTTGAAATATAAATATAACTAATTAAAAAAATTATTTAATTTATGATTCTGAAATTTGAATATAATAATGCTCTACTCATTGACACTCATTCATTTGTTGCATAATTGGATATGAAATATGTATAAAGCAGTATTAGATCAGAATTCAGTGCTGAGGATTTAGCTGAATTCATTCTTGGCTCTTGTTAATGCAATCATCTGGTTTAAGAATGTGTTTTTGTGTATTGTATTAAAAAAAAAATGTTATAAGTGTAAGAATGTGACATGAATTTAAATGTTGTAAATTAGATTTCGTGATTTCTTATTGACATCGTTAATGATTTTCTCTTGTTGTTAATTTTCCTTGAAGTATTGGGATTTATTTTGTGTTAATTTTCATTCTTTTTAGTTAAACTTGAAGAAAATGACAATCTTATACCAAAGAATAGCGATTTGAATGTACTGTTGGGCAACAAGTATAAGCTGATTGAGTTTGTCCAAATGGAAGTATCTGTTCTGAACTTCTTCAACTGGGATGTTTTGTTTCCTACAGCTGCTCATTTTGCTGAATATTATGCATTGTATGCTGTGCAGCAAAGTGATAAACATGAAAACAAACCTCTGTCAAACTATGATCTTGTAAAGGTTTATGTGCAAAAATATATAGACTATTTCCTTGAAGTGACTATATTGGGTAAGTTTTTACTTCATTTTTTTCCTCCTATTGATAGTTTCCTTATTATTTTACTCATTTATGCTATTTCTTTAATTTTTTTGATAAAATAAATTGCCACTTGTTTCCTCTGTTTGTTGTGGAATGTCTCTTGATGGACACAAGATTCAAAAAGCCCTACATGTAATTTATGTATTCAATTATTTTTTCTCACATTGACAAATCATAAATGAATGACTTTATTGCATTCTCGCTTATGTTTAAGTAGCTGTTCTACAGATTTAAAAATATAATTTTGTTTGTAAGCATGCAAATTGTAAACTTGGGAACAATTTTTAAAAAATTAGTTATCAGGTTGACAATAGTATTTTCTTGCTTGGTGGCAATGTGATATAATTCACCCATTTAATAGAATTAGTCAAATTTGATAGTTACCTGCAATACTGGTATGGGATGAATCTTGGGATGTCTTTTAATTATTATTGTTATTAATGCTTATTAAATATCATGGCATAATTCCATAGTCAATTTTATCTTTTTTTCCGGTTTTATTATTTGCATCATTGAAGTCTAATAGTTTAATACCTTTGTTTGCATGTTGTTATTCTAAAGGACAATGCTTTGTTACCTATTTAAATTTTGCTAATTTTTAAAAAATAATGTAGATTCTCTTGTATTGCTAATAACCATGTAATTACCTTGCATGATATATAAATACATACGAATTTACATAAAAGAAATCTATTTGATTTCCATTGCTTTTCTTAGAAAAGTAGTTTACTGACAATAATAACAACTTACTCAAATTTCAATAATTCATCCATTTTAAATTTTAGATCATGCATTTATTAACCTAGCGCCCTCTTTGGTTGCTGCAGCATGTATTGCTTCCACACGTGTTTGTTTAACATTAAGTCCTCCCTGGCCATTGCTATTACAGAAAATTACTTCATATAACTATACTCAGTTGAAGCCATGTGTTGAATTGCTATTAAGGTAAGTTATCCATTTTTGTAAGATGTCAAAATCCTTTAGCTTTTATCTGAGTTAAAATCGTGACAAGAAATGAACCAATATTTATTAAACTTCATAGATTTAGGAAAGTGGCTCAACATGTATAATAGAATTTTTATAGTATATATTTTTACTTTTTATCTAATGACTTTATATAAATTAAAGAAAAAAAGTAAAATAAGTTAATTTTTAAAAATTTAAATTAAATTATTTTACTTTTTTGTATTAGTTTATTTGTATTATATATATGAAACCTTTTTTTTAGTATTGTGAGTGTTATCTACAAGAGTGGCTGTTAATAAAAGTGTATCTGAGTAGTAAAATGATCTGGTAGGCCATATATTTTAAATATTTTTGGAATATTCTGATAATTTTTTTGTTACACCTAATTTTTTTTTTCTTTAACGTAATGATCCAAAATGTTTTATACCCTTTGTGGTTAATGTTTGGTTATTTGAAATCTTAACTTCTTACTCTGGTTAAGTTTCAAATATATTTATGAAAATATGTTTAATTATTTATATATGAACTTAATTATTGGTTTGAAACTGCATGATATTCCATTTAAAAGAAAATTATTATGGATATTTATTTCTGCTTTGGATGGATATTTGTTCTTACTTTAGATTGGGTTGAAAAAATTCCAATGGTAAACATAATTGTTAAAAAATTAAACAAGTTATATTAAGTTTTGATATTCAGTTTTTCTTTATAATATAAGCTGAGAAAACATTTTCATATACAGTGATTTAAATATTTCTCTAAATAAAGACTTTTTAAAATTATTATAATAATTTAAATTGCTTTGGTTTTTATTATGAACTATGCATGAAGCTATTGCACAGGGTGGATCCAAATTGAAGTACCATACTGTTCTTTAACATAATTTTGTTTGGAAAAACAAAAAATATGTGCCTGCAAAATAAGCGATAGTTTATCGTATTGAAAAATGATATATAGTAAAAAACACGTCTCCAAAACAATACTTATAAGTATGTTCATTAAAAAAAGGTAAAAAGTTAACCTAATGTCAATCAAGGCACAATATTTTAGGTTTAAAAAAATTAAATATGAAATTTCTACTAAACAATGAAAATTGGAAGAGTTTTAATTAAATGATTTTCTAAATGTTATTCATTAATTAAAAACTATTTTCAATATGTAGGAATTTTTTTTAAAGTTTTTCTTTTACTTTTCAACTGGCTTTGGCCTGTTTATAAATGTCTTAACAATTTCTCTACTATTGATTTTTAAACAGCGGATAGAACATGACAAAATACAATAATATAATAGTACAAGCCATTTTACTTATAAAAAATATTACTGAAAACTGTTAAAATAAACGTGAAATTTCCAGTACCTTTTTTTTATTTTCTAATAGAAGAAATTATGTTTAATCAGGTGTTAATAAAAGAATTTTTCTAATCTTAAAGGGATGTTATTTTGATATTATTGAGTTCCATCATAAATTCTTTGAAAATGTTAACATTTTACAAATTTTGATTAACATAAAATGTGCACCTTCTATTGGAAATTTGGTAACTGTAGGTTTAACAGTGTATCCTGCAAAGAGTGAACATATAAATGCATTTTTTTACTCTATTATTATTGCTAGAAATTCTATACATTTTATTTAACCTGTTGAGTATGGGAAAAATATTTCTACCCAAATTGAATATAAGTTAATTACCTGGTTAACAGGTTAATTTTCTGAATTGGTATTCAAATTATTTGTGAAATCCATATTTCTATTCTTAAAATCAATCTATAATTATGTTTAACTTAATATGTATTATTTAAAAAAAAAAATTATTCTCATAAGTTATTCTATGCTTCTAAAGAATTTTTAAATTAATATTTTTCTTGCAATATTCTTTTCTTAACAAATTAATAATATTTAATCTTATAGGGCACTTGACATTGATATGCTGATGAGTAAGAGGAGTGCTGAAAGAAAAGCCTCAGATTCCTCTCATTTTTCTAAGACTAATGGTAGTTCTTCACCTGTGTCTTCAGATTGCATGGTTTTGTCGTGATAAGATTTTCCTTTTTTGAAGTTTAAGATTCAAGCATTTTACCAAGAAACTGAACTTCATTATAAACTATCTGTGATATTGATACAAAGTCATTTCAACTAAATATTGAGACAATTCCTACTTAACTGTTTACCTCATTTTTTCCCCCCTGTCATTTACAGTTAATTCACAGGTCTGAAAAGTCATATACATTGTGCCAAATGAACCAAGTTTACTTGCTTTCCATATATTATAAGGAATCTCGTAGTTTTTTTTACAGTTAATATTTACTTAATCTATAGTTCCTATTTACCTTTTATGAAGATTGTAATAAAGAAATATTCTTAATAGTTTGTATTACTATTTAATAAAGCATCCTATTTTTATATGCTGCACATTTTTTGGATTAAAAAAAAAATGAAGTTATATAATCATAGTAATAAAAAAGTATAAATATTTTGTGTTTTGAGATATATCTGTACTACTCCATTGGTATGTTGATGACATATCCACTTTATATGTATATATTGATTGGTATTTGCTGCAAGCAAAGTAAAAAGTGTATTCAAAGTACCTGATGAATATTTTTTTTTAAAAGGAAATTTATTTAATTTTTTTTTTCATTTAATCTTATATAATTGGATTGTTTTGTATTTTGGAATTTTAAGATACAACCTGTAAAGTAGATACAAAGAACGTTGTGAATTGCAACAGTTATTCTTGTTATTTGTAAATTTTAACTTTTTTTGAGGTGTTTATATTAATAGATTAGTTTTACTTCAACATTCCTATTTTCTGTGAGATTTTCCTTTTGTATTTTGGAATTCCATTTTTGATTTGCAAATTCTGATAGTATAATGAATATGCTCAATATTTTTTTATTTAAGGCTAGTCTTTCAAATTTAAGAGCATATAAATGCACTTTTTTCTTTTTAGCCATTAAGGAAAATAGTACAGTTACTTTAAAATGTTTTTAATATATATTTCACATTCTTCTTATTCACTATGTTAAAATATATTCCCAATATGAATATAATTACAATTTTATGTCATAATGTTTGCAGAATTTTCGGCAAAAAATTAAAATTGGTGTAATTTCTCTTCCTCCTATTTATTTTTATTTTGTGCAAATGCTTGTTATATATTAGATCTTCCACTTTTTTAGTATTCAATATTTTATTTTTGTATCAGTATATTCATGAAATTGATAAGAGTTCTATAAATTTCTTGTATCTTAATATATTAAAAACTTATATCAAATGAAATAAGGCCATGTTTGATTGAAAATAATTGTAAATAAATGTAATATATTATTAATGCATAAAATTTGCAAATGCCTACCCCCCCACGGAACATTACATAAAGATAAATTATTCTTAGTTATGAAATATTTGAGCTCTCTCTGGTTTGCAGTTTAATATTTTATAAGTGAGCTTGCATAACTGTTTAGAAATTTTTCGATCAGAAGATTTCTAGTTACAAAAGGTCATTTGATCTATTCTGAAGCTTTAATAAATTTTATCAGAGCAATGTAATTTATAATGTTTTTATAGTTGTACATGGGTTTGTCTCTGAAACATAAATTAAACAAATGATATATCTATGATGCATATATTCAAGAATTCTGAATTTGAGAATATCATACCATGCTAATAGTGTTAAAAGCTTTCATATCTACTAAATTGTTTGATTTCTCATTCTCTGAATCTTACAATTCAAATTGTTCAGAGTATTAATAGAAAGTTTACTGGAAAATTTTAAGGCAAAAGAAACTATGGAAGCTTTGTTTTCCACAATGAGTATTATTTAAGAAGAGTTTTGCTCTGGTATTTGATGTGCTTTTCAATGGAAAAACTGAATAATTTTTACTTGCATTAAAATACTAATTTAATTTGAAAGTCGTTTTTTCCCTCTATTTAGTTTGTAACATCAGTATTTTTTTGTGGAGAGGAAATGAGATTTTATTAACATTTGTATTTGTAAAATAGAAGATACTGATATATGTATGTTAATAGTGAAGCGTATAGTTGAATTTTCATGAAATATCTCACTGTTTTGTGAATTAATAGATGAAATCATTTAAAGTTCTTTAGTAAATTAATATTCCATTAATTAAAAAAAGAACAAAAGCTTAGAGGAATTGTATAAAAAGTGATAATTTTCATCTAAAAATTATTTGTAATATTCTTAAAATATTTTTGATTATTTCTTACATTAACACTTCTTTTTGTTCATATAATTGAAGGAATTCATCATTCAAATCGGCATTTTAAATGTAATATGCCGTAAGATTTTAAATTTAAATTTAATTTAAATAATAGGAGCTAATTTTTATTTCATCTTTATTTATTATTAAACTCTTGTAATACATCATTATTCTCTGACATAACTAATTTTTCATTGAATACAGAAAATTGTTTAGCTATAAATGATTATATTTGTCATTTCATGAAAGAACTAGATATATTATGAATTTTATAATTTAACTGAATATATATACTAAAAGAGGAATCGTAACTTATTTGTTATGTTAATAATATTAACCAGAAGCTGTTGTTTTACTTAAATAGGATATTTTTATCGAAACATTTCTGTTTTGAAAATCATCTGATTATCTTGAACAGTTCTTCATAAAAATCTTATAAAAAAAAAAAAAAGGAGGGTTATGTTCATATATTCCATATTGTGTTATGAAATGTGTTCATATATTTTTGTCTTATATTAAAAAAATTATATATGTATGTATAAAATGACATTTTTCTTATCCAGAAATATAAGTTTCTGCAAGTTTGTAATAGTGAGTTGTCGACTGAATTTGGAACACTATTTACAGGGTACTTGTGTGTTATATATAACATACATATTTCCTTATTTTGTAGTACAAATATTTTTGAAATTTTATTTATTTTGGAAGTGTTAAAAGTCATCAAGAAACAGTGCCTTACTGAAGTATATTGGAAGAGTACATTCCACTTTGCTTTGGAACATTTGTAAATTATATACTACTTGTGTTTTGCACAATCCATGATATACTAATAAAATTGAAGATTCTGAAACTAATTTTTCATGCTTCATGTTGTAATAACACAATCTTTTAATGATAATTTGTTCTATAGAGTGTATTTTTATGTATAGTTGTACATAAATTTATTGTTCAGTTTCATTTATAGAACCTTGGTTTTTGGGATCTCTTGAAAAACTGTGTGTGTAAAGGATATACTTGGAGTCATTATCAAAAAATTTTCTGAAGTATGTTTAAAATTCTACTCCTCTTCTTACTAAAAACAGATTCTAAAATGAAATTAAACTTTGATAAAAAAAAAAAAAGAATTGATGAATTTGGATAAGTTATTAATAGAAGTTTCAAAAAATTAACTTTGTAAAATAGGTATTTATATATTAAAAAAAAAAAGATAAAATTTCTACTATTGTATTCTTTCTTAATACAATTGTATACCATTTCTGAAGTGTTTCCTTGATAAGCATAGGCAGAAAAACCACACGTTTCAAAGGCTGTTCAGAGTTTGAAGTAATATTTTTTATAAAAAGTATTGATCAAATTAAACAGTCAATTATTTATAAAAGTATAATAAATTATTTTTGAAGTCATTACTTAACAAATTTGGGAGAGCTTTCTGATTTATCGAATATATGTCACATGCAAAAGTAATCTGTATTTCCATATCAAAATTCATAATAGCTAAAATTTGTATTATGTGAAAAAAATTAAAATAGTTGATTTATCTTTTAAATTATAGATATTTTTCTTCTATTCTCCTACATTTGAAATATGTTTACACACAACATATCGTAATTTGTCAAAAAAAAAAAAAAAAAAACCCTTTTTTTCTTAGTTTTAAAAAAAGAATTAAGCTTTTTGATTTATAACACTTATTTCGGTCTGATAACAAAAATGATCCAATCTGCAGACATGAAATTTGGTATATGTGTCCTTTTCACCAAATTTACAAATTTGAACGAATAAGTCATTTTATATTAAATATAAAAGTTCGATCGTCTCATTCTATGTGTGATACAAATTACTAGGTAGATGAAATTAAGTTTGATCTATTATTCTAATGATAAATCAATAATGTCAAATTTTGGACAGTCATTCAAAAGGGCTGTCTGTTTGTACTTCTATTGAATGTGAACTCAACACATCGAAGGGGGGGGGGGGAACCACGAGGCCTGGTGGTTAAGTCTCGGTTTCGGAACCGGAGGGTTTCATGTTCGAAAATCGATTCCACCGAAGAACAGCCGTGTAAGGGGATCTCTTGCATGTTAAATCTGTCAGGCCAAACGTCCTCCCGCTGGTATGGTGTGGAGAGGGGATGCCAGCTTAGGTGTTGTACTCATCATCTGACCCTGGTTCAAAATTACGTGGTGGGTCCCAAATTAGCCCTAGTGTTGCTTTGCAACGGGACGTTAATAAAACTAAACTAAACTAAACAACACATCGAAAACTACAACAGTAATATGCGGTCTACAGCAATATTAGATGTGTATCAAATATAGATATTATAATGATGTATCAAATTTTGGATCCAGTCAATGAAAGAAAATCAAAATCTGTACTCGAGTTTCTTCATTGTAATAATAGTACAAAAAGCCGTCGTGTTGGTAATTGAGACAATCGATAAAAGGACATTTATACTGGTTTAGTTCCTGTAATATTTCATCAACCTGCTGTTGCCCGATGCATTTTATTTTTATATTAAATGAAAAGAAATATTATTTTCGTATGCCTTCATAAGAATGCATTTCCTTCATCATAGCACTTTCACGATTAAAAATGAGTACAAGCTTTTATTTTTAAATCGATCCGATTTTCATCAGCTCTGTCGATATATTTCTGGCTATTTACGGATTTGAAAGTGTTAAAATATTTTTTTTTTTCTACACCTGATGGTTTTTTTTTTTTTTTTTTTTTTTTTTTTTTTTTACAGTTTTATATTGTAAGATCCAAGTTGATAAATGTAGATATACATTGCGGATCTAATTTATTTTGGCTAGAGCTTTTACATGGATAGAAAACTTTGCGGAGATATTCGATTTATTCCAAAATATGGTTAATTAAGACACAGCTTTATTTAGAAGTCCGCCTTCTAATTTTTTCCATATTTTTCGAAGATTTAACTATTTTTTTTCTAATTATAGTTGATTATTTTTTTATTAATTAAAATATTTTTACATACTGTAATCGATTAAATTTTTTAAAAACAAATGTCTTTTATATGTACTGGTATATGTTATTTTTTTGTAACTTCTATTTTATCCTGTTATGTTAAAAAGATATAACACACGCTATCTAATAGCTTATAGAGCATTATAAGAAGCATACCATGAGCTATGATTCTGGGAAAATGTTTTCAAAAAATATTATTTTATTTGCTTGGCTTTCTATGATTGTACATTTTTTTTCCTGGTTTATCACTTAGATATATTTTGTATTGAATTTTTACAATATATGACTTCTGTTTCTCCCAATCAATTTTTGTAGCATATTGATTAATGTTAAATTTCACGAAGAATTATTCAATTAGGTTTTAAAAATTTTAACTTCCATACAACATAACTATATGTTTTATCACCATGAATTTGTTAATCCTCCATAAGTTTGTCTCAGCTTGGCCAGAGATGGCTCTACCGCCAGTGAAATCCAACCAACCAATGAAAAAATGGGAATTTTTGCATGAAATTTCTATATGTTAGGTAAAAAAAAATGTAATAAATATTACTTTTATGTGAGGGGTGTTCCATTTTTGGAACACCCCTCACCCAAAAATGGAACAGTAGGCATAAATGGGTTAGAAACATGATTCTGTTTTCGTTAGGAGGTTTTGAATAATTGAAGCTCAAAATCTTGTAGGCAATGAATAAAGCAGAAATGGCAATATTCATCAAAAGTTTTTAATCGCATCTATTTTTTAAAGTCTTTTACTGGTAATTCATTATTATTATCATTATGTATTCTTTGAAAGCAGATGCGTTTCTAAAAGTTTAACCTGCTCTTACCAGTATTGCTTTTTTTTTTTTTTTTTTTTTTTTGCTTTCGGATAGCAAAATTCTCGTTCTAAACAGTTATTACTCTTTTAATAATTTTTTATAAAGCAAACTTATAAATTGTTTTGTGAATTTTAATTTTTTATTGCATCTTTCACTTAATTACAAAACAATCTTCATTATTACTTAGGTAATAATTTTTCGGCTGAAAAGTAAAAATATAAATATTTTTAAGTTAAACTTTTTAAAATAAAATCTCCCATTTTTTTAAAAATATTTTTTTCTTATTCTAAGACACCACCCCCACCCCCAAGCAGTGTGAGAGTTAGGATCCTGAATTTCGAAGACATTATGTAAGATTTCCCTTCTCACATAACGAGCAGCATCTACCGTTCGAATAGATTGAAGATCTTGTTATCTGCTGATATGTATTTCGTAATTTCTTTCTTGATAAAAGATCAGTGACTTGCATTGCCACAAGCTCTAAGTTTCATGTTTTCTCATTGCTTGAATGCGATGCCTAATCATCTCTCCCCGCAGGGATTCGCTGGTGAGCATAATTTAATCGATGTTTTTTATCCCGCATTACCAGAAAAGTTTTGGAAGCCATTTTCTTTCGAACGATACTATCTGGGCAGGGAATAACCAGACTGTTTTGATGCTTTTTATGCAGAAATCTAAAGAAATATTAATACTAAGGATTTTCTTTTAAGTCAGGAGTACTTAGAAAATATGCGTTGTATTTGTATTGTTCCTTTATTTTCCTTTTTGGTATGGTCATATTTAAAAAAATAGGAATTTATTTCCTCAAAACCTAATTTGCTATGTATAAATGCTTATTTAAATTTCCGAAGACGAAGTGAGGTTTGCTTAATATTGTAAGATTATAAATTGCTGCTAGTGCACGAAGACTTTTCCTAATCATTTAGGTAATCATTTGAGAATGAGATCAACTGTAGAACATTTCTATTTTACAAAATGCTTCAAGTTTATTAAAAAGTTAACATACTCTTTAAATTAATTTAAAAAAACCTAAAGTTTGCATGTGCAAAAACCACATGCAAGTCATATCACTGACTCTCCGACCCACCTAGAGGGGCCACGGTGGCCTAGTGGTAAGGTCTGGGCTTCGGAATCGGAGGGTTTCAGGTTCGAGACTTGATTCCACCGAAGAACCGTCATGTGAGGGGGCCTCTTGAACGTTAAATCTGTCAGGCCAAACGTCCTCCCTCTGGTGTGGAGAGGGGGGTTCACTTCAGGTGTCGTCCTCGTCATCTGACCGTGGTTCAAAATTACGAGGTCCGTCCCAAAATAGCCCTCGTGCTGCTTTAAAACGGGACGTTAATATAACTAAACTAAACTAAACTAAACTAACCCACCTAGAGGGACACGGATAATAAATACTGAATGACTAAACCGACGCAACTGCAACATTGGTGGGAAATGTGTAGAGTTCTAAGGACCATCATCGGCCTCGGTACAACCCTTCCCCAAGGAATTACGTCACGGCATTGATGAGAGAAGCCACGCCCTCACCTTTTCGTATACCCTCCAGGATGGCGAGATCCAACGACCAGGAAGGAAGCATCTCATTTTCATTTCGTGGTGTCCCACGGAAGGATAAAACCAACATGTAAATATCTACAGAATTTTATTGCACAAATGTATGTTCATATTAACAGGAAACAGTAGCATAGCCTGCTAAGTGGTGTACAGGTCATAATATGATTTGTTTCTTTTCCAAGTCATCAAACATTTTATCAAGCATAAATGGCGCCTGATGTATGGTATTATTTTTATTTTCTCCGCTATACAATGTACAGAGAAAGTATTGCGATCGTCAGATTATGTCGAATTTTCAAGTGTTAGATCTCTGTGAATCGAAAACAATTCTTACATATCTGTCCATCTCTGTCTCTCTGTGAACACGATAACTGAAAAATGTTTCGGGTTTGAACGGATGAAATTTGGTATAAGAATTGAAAGCTAAATCTGAATATTATATAAAATGAAATTCATTTCGAGGAAATCTATTAAAAATCATGTAGACTAAATAATTAGTTACAAAACGTAACGCCAGATAGTTAAAAGTTTGAGATGCGAGTTCATCACTTAAAATGTAGTTATCAGATTTTGAGCCAATCTTTTAAAGGGTTGACTGTCTGCCTGCATGTGCGTATGCATACAAACATAATGAATTAAATAAAATTCGGTATGTATTGTAACTAATATTGTAATTCCACGCCGAATTTTGGTTTTTTTAAGTCCGAAAAGTAATGAAAAAAGCACATATTTGCATATATTATTATCAAATATGTACTTTATAAATACAATAAAAAGGTTAGCTTTGCGACAAAGATCTATATTTTGTGATCAATGTTCGCCCAAGCAAAGCAAAGCATTTGAAGCCTTACAAAAGGTACACAATTTAAAGGGCGGAAGGTGGGGAGATCATATTGCAGAGGTAAACGAGAAAGTTTCAAGGAGACAACTCCTGCTGGTCTAATCGTATTTGGCTTTAAAAGATGGCTTGATTACTCAAATCTTTTGCCTCCATGACGCCGTCACCATCGTTTTATTCCCTTCTCTGTCTTCACATCATTGCTAGCAAAAGCAAATTTCTGATATTTATCTACATCGAGCAGAGTGAAAATCGTATTTGAATCATTATTTCCATTTAGCAGGTTTGTAAATATTTTTTTTTGTATAAATTAGAATGTTGGTTGTAAAAATATTTGTTTATGCTCATTTGCAAGCGTTACATATTGATATTGAAATGAGTCTACCTTCTGGAGATGTGGAACCACATTCCTTAAAGCCTTATTGGAATTTTAAGTTAGACCCTGATCGAATTCATTTCCATACTAATCTCTTGGCTAAGGTTAGTAAAAAGTCAAAGTTCCCTGAATTTATTTAACGAATGTCTCTATAGATAATTCATAGCATTCCATCTTCGGCTCTGATGTACACTGATGGTAGTAAAGGAGATGGTGCCGTTTCGGGAAGTGGCGTGCACATTGAGACTCCTGAAGGAGCTACTGATATTTTGTTTAGAAATAATGACAACTGTTCTGTATTCAGGTCCGAACTTATTGCAATCTATAAGGGATTTCAATAGTTCGAAATGTCCTCTGAAATTGTCTTCGAGGACATTTGGATTTTAACGTGCCTCTATAAAGCACCATTCTCACTGGACGAATGTGGGTGAAAATATTAGAATGAATATCTTAGACCTTATTGCTAGGCTCGTAATTGGCTCCAGGCTGCCAGCTATTGATTTAAATGATAATGAGATAGTGGATAAAGCTAAGACAACCTCAGCTGACATATTTCATGGTGATGAAACACTAACTTACTTTGATATCTTCTCTATCAAAAAGATGGAGTCGAGTTCTCTTTGGAGAATCCCTCGTGCTCACCCTTGGTATTTTGATAAGAGTCCCGAATGGTGTCACTGCCTAGATATCTTTAGGAAACAGCAAATGGCCCTGTCTCGTTTTTTGAGTGAATACAAAAAATCCATTGCCTTCCAACATGGACGCTGGATCTTTGTTGAATGTCTTTGGTGTAAGACACATCAAGCCTCCCCCAATAATATTCTTAAATGTTTACGTTTTAATATTTTTGTGATTCTAAGGGATCTGCTATTGTATTTGGACTGTTTAGAGATCTTTGGTTCCATGGAGGCCATACCTCCCCAGATAGAAACAACAGTATTTATAACGAAAATTTTTGAACATGCGAACCATATGCTGTACAGTTTGACGCTTGAAATCGACGAAATTTCATCTTGATGATTTTTGGTCACTGTTACAACTGACAAGTGCCAATCTGCAGTTCATGGTAATTTTAATATCTTTGAGATTCTAACGTATTCGTTATTGTTTTTCGACTTTTTAGAGATCTTTGGTTTCATGGAGGTAGTATTTTCTAATCCCAGCTATGCCATCTGGGATTAGAAACAACAACACTTTAGATTGATATTGATTTTACCAATTTAACCAACACCAATTTAAGCAAAAAATACTATTAAAAAACTATATAAGAATATCCATAACCAATAATTAAAACATGCACACACAAAAGAAAGAATATACCAGGAGCAGTCTAAGAAATTTTTACAAAAAGTGTCCCATCTTGTTCCCCACGTTTTATTTTGATTTCTGCTTAGGTCATTCAAGGTAATAAATAATTGGAGGGTTTCAGCGTTATCTATTGAGTTAGTTAATGTGTAACGGAAAGTCTGCTTTTGTTTTAGCTAAAGGATTAATACCGAATCATCTCTTAAAAAAATTAAAATATGAATATTGCCGTAGTTTCTAGGAAATTCATTATTAGTTAAATTTTTAATGAAATTGCTTGTTTCATCAATATATATATTAGTTTCAAAATTTGGTAAAAATGAGAGACAACATTATCATTAAATAAATTTGTAGCGAGCATCGTAATTGCTTGATTCGAGTGACGTTCCCACATGCAATGGAATAATTCATCAAACTTCATCTTTCTTATTTTACAGGTAGTGTTTACTCAATTGAGGCTATTATTTCCATTTGTCGAAATCTCGCTCTCAACTTTTTTATCTGGTATAGAAACTGTGTTCATAAGCTCTTCAGCAATTCTGGCAATTTCTTTTCAAGCTCATTAGTTGTTGCTAGCCACATTTAAAAGTCTAATTTTGGCCAGAAACATAATCCAGTCGATTTAGATTTCACAGATACTTGTTTTTCAAACTTCTTGCAATCATATTCGACAACGTTATCGGGTTAAAACAACTATTATCCAGAAATAAGGATTCCTTTCAATTTCAATCCAGTGTACAATAATATAAGTCAATTCTTCATGTGAGATACAGGTCAGCTATTAGCAAATAACATATCAATATAGTGTTAAATTATGAAATCCAGATTTTTTCTTACATTGTATACTGCAATTGTAGAGAGACGAGACTCTTTATAATTTCATTATGAAGCAGATTAAAATAATTGATGTTTGACGAATAGTTATTTAATTATATTCTAAATTCCATATTTAACAAGACAAAACAAACGCGGACACAAATATACATGACACTCACTTAGAATGCAATCTAATAATGGCCCTTTCCTAGGAAGAATAACGGGAAATATATATTGATGCTTATAAGGTAACGCCATCTGTTGTGTCGAGATATAAGGTATTAAAATTATGTAACCGCTCCGCAGTGGAATTTTTTCAGTATGAGCTGAATAGAATGAAATATGTTCGACAAATGACTAAAGGATATATTTTTTCTGGTGGCATATGGAATTTGTTATAGTACAGTGAATCAACTCTAAAATACTTAATTTAAGGATTTTGTTGTTTTCGCTGCATTGCAGAGAAATTGAGACTAGTATATTTTAGAACTGGTTATTGTTTCAGCAGTTTGTGATTATAATTAATGTATATTTTCGCATCAAATTATTTACATATTTGGGAATCCATGTCATTATATTTGATTTCTAATTGCATTACTGTGTTAATTGAGCATGTTTTTTTATGATGATAATTTCGCTTGTTTTTGTAAATGTATTTTTCTGAAAATGTAACATTTTATTATAAATAATCTAAGCAGAATTTAATAGAAAGTAAAAGAAAAAATATTGAGAGCGTAAATATAAGATAACAAATGAAAGCTTTATAAATTTCTCAAATTAAAAATGTGAAAATAATGCTTTCAAATTCTTGTAAATAAAAACAAATTTAATACGAAGCGCAGCGATATTAACACTTTTGAATTGTTGCTACCGTCAATAAATCAACACAAGCTATATTTTTATAATTTTATTTTATCAGTTTCTAGGAAACAACAAATAATCATTTATTGTGTAGAAGAACGCTGTTTGAAAAATTAATGATGCTGAATCCAAAAGAAATATTTCAAGGCTACAGGAACAATGACTATCGATTCCAAAAGGTGGTAAACACGCTTCACATTCTTTTTAAAAATGTTTTTTTTTTTTTTTTTTTTTTTGAATAAGTTGTATATTAGTTTTGTGCTAATGACATGAAGTGATAAATTTGAACCTTTTTGATTTATGTTGAAACAGTCTGTTTTTTGAATAAAAGAAAGGGAGAAAAATCAAAATCTATACATATTAGCTAGGTAACAAAAATGTTCTAATGTTCTAGTGGTATTTACTGAATTGATATACGAAATCAGAAATACATTATAGGCTTTGCAGAATTTTTAATGATAAAAAACACCAGAATAGCACAATATCTAAGCAAAAATTAACTTTTAAATTATTTTTTTTTTTTTAGAAATATATTCAACTAAAATGTCGGTACTTAATAAATTTTCTATGAAAAATTCATTTGAAAATGGACTTCTTTAAAGTAAATGAAAAAGCAAAGTATTTCCGAAATCTTGAATTAATTTTTAATAACTCATCTGTTTAAGTATCTTTGCAAACAGAATGCTGAAATGTTGCTTAGAAAAACTTGTATTTAATAATTAACGGTAAGAGTATGTTTTCTGTGGAAAATCTCAGAAGGCAGAATACAAAAATCAATTCAACGAGAATAGTACATTAATTTTTTTTGTGTTTTTTAAGTAAATAATAAAGTAAGCCTTTAGCAATAAGTGAGCATCTGCGAAAGAAGAAATTTCATGAAATAAGTGCACTTGCAGAATTCTGTAACTGTAATTGTTCATTTTTTTGTGATCTTTGTTCCGGAAATAATTTATTCCTAAAAAGTGGCAACCTAATCTTCTGTTTTCTGATGATTAGAAAAGTCAACGAACTGTCACGTTGCCATTCTTTTCAAAGCGAAGAGAAAAAATAAATAAAAAG
>JAPMOQ010016272.1:0-16759 GCA_026543055.1 Argiope trifasciata
TTTTTTGTTATTTGAGGATTGCGTGATGCAGGCTTATTGGCATGTAAAAATGTTTTTTGTCGAAAAATATTCACTATTTGAATAAAATTTGTCTTTTAGAATTATATGAAAAATAATTAAGATGTGCCGCGTATTAAATATTTTTATAATATACTAGCTGGTACCCGGGTCCTGCTGCCACTGAACAAATAATCTTGGAAACATAGTTTGGAATATGAAATAGTTATTTGTTTAATTAAGAAGCATATTTATTTTCTTGTCGGCAATGAATACATTCATTGAAATTGAAGAATATATAAAGGAGAAGCATAAATAGTATTTATTCTGCTTTTATTATTCCATTTTATAAACAAATATTCATTTTTTTATAATAGATATGTATAGATAAAAATTCTTTAGAATTATAAAGCTTGGTGTTCTTCAAAATGGTAATGAAAGAAACTATTTATTGTATTTCGTGATTCATTTAACATTCGTTCAAAATTCTCAAGTTTAATATTAAAAATGTGATTAAAATATTTTTTATAAAATCTATTAAACATATTATATCATATAATCTTTAATATAGTTGAAAAGACAATTTTTTGAAAACTATGATGGTGCAAAATTATTTGTACAGTAAAAGCTCCTTATTCGCGCTTCCTTCATTCGCGTTTTCACTATTCGCGGATTTAAAAAATGCGACCCAATTTCTATATTAGCAGCTAAAAATTTCTTTATTTGCTGATCTAATAATTACATGCATAATAATAAAAGGATTACAATAGGTATCCAACCCAATATCATTTGTAAACGCCGTCAAATGGACTAATAAAAAATGTAAAATAGATCTTATTACAACTTTGTCTAAAGTATGTTGTTAAATACAAACTGCAAACATAGCCGAAATCGCGAATGGAATAGGACGAGATGGGTTCGAACAGATAGAATCATGTGACATTCAGGAATTGCTTAAGTCGCAAGATTATTTCTATTCTACTCTATTTACTCTATTATTTTGGGAAGTTACAGCAAAAAAAGCTAAAATTTTATTTTTTTTAGTTAAAATTTCAAACCTATAGGATTTGTTCCCCTAAAGCTTTCTCACACTCTTTCTATTAAAACTATTACCTCATAGAGAGGCTTTCATTGCATTTACGCACAATAGCTACGAAATATTGATGTCTAATTTGTATTTAGCATTACTAAATCTTTTATGCCTCCTTGGAGAGTTATTTGGTTGTTAATCCATGGTTAATAGATGCAGTAAATAGATCTGAAAATATTTTTTATACTTTAGCTGATTGTATAATATCTATAACCTTCGAGTAAGTGCAAGAAATATGTTGTCAAATCTTTATCGGAATCGTAGGAGTGGTACGTCAGCTCATGAGTCATACAGACAAACATTCATTTTTATTTATATAGACTAACTGGTATCCGGCGCATTGCTACCGCAGAAGAAATAATCTTGGAAGCATCGTTTGGAAGTTGAAATAGTTATCTCGTTTAATTAAGAATGCTAGGAAGAATGATATTCTTTTTCTAATCGACAGTGAATACATTCATTAAAATTGAAGGATATATAAAGAAGCATAAATGGAATTAATTCTATTCTACAAACAAATATTTATTTTTATACATAAGATTTGTGTATTCTTTTAGAATTGTAAAGCTTCGTGTTCTTTCAGAATAGCAATGAAAGATACTATTTATTGTATCTCGTTATTTGTTTAATATTCGTTCAGTATTTTCAAGTTTAATATTAGAAAATGTGATTAAACCATAAAATCTTTAATATAATTGAAAATATAATTTTTGAAAACAGGAGCTAAATTATTTGTACTATAATATTTACGAAAGTTACTGCAAAAACGCCAAAATTTTATTAAATGTTTAGTCAAAATTTCAAACCCATAGAACTGATTCCTCTGATTATTTCTCACACACTCTCTAATAAAACTACGTCCTCAGAGAAAGACTTAAATTGCATTTACGTACAATAACTTTGAAATATTAACGTCTAGCTTGAATATAGCATCTTTACTGAATGTGTTGTATCTCCTTGGCTAGTTATTTGGCGGTTAATCCATGGTTAATAGATGCGGTAAATAGATCTGAAAGTATTTTTTATACTTTAGATGATTGTATTAGGCCTAAAACCTTCGAGCATGTGCAAGCAATATGTTCTCGAAGTTTTATTGGAATCGGTCGAGCGATAAGGCAGCGCATAAGACACATACTGACAAACATTCATTTTTATTTATATAGATACTATTAAATATTTGGTAAATTAAAATATTATATGGAAAAAGAAGATATATTTTTATAGATTGTCATTGTTTATTACAAATTAAATTTTGAGGAAAATATTTTATAAAATATAGTCGAATGCACCCAAAATTAAAATGTCTTCACGTCCAGTATTTTTAATGTAAAAACTACTTTCGTATGAAATACTGTAATACACAAAATGTTTTAACAGTCTGAAACTTTTACTGTCTTAACTGAAAAAATCGCTTATCCGACATTTACGAGATTTCTTTGTCGCTAGTTTAGAGAAATTCTAATATGAGCACGTTGATGAAAGAAGTATTTCTTTTTTAAAGTCTAACATACACCAAACCTTTATCTTCTAAATATCTAAAAAATTAAATTAGGACAAAAAATTTAAAGTGTAAATGATTATTTCAGTTAAAATATTTTTTATACATTTAAACCTTAATTTGAGATAAATACAGTTTGAAAATTTTAAAGGAAAATGTATTTAACATCAAATGTGATTAGATATACCTAAGCATTCAAAATTCCACCCTATTTCATTGTTCTTATAATTTACTAATTTCAGTTCATTTATTCGCTTTATTGAAAGAAAAAAAAAAACTGTGCGATTATCCCTTTGCATTGCAAATATTTTTAATAATAGTTAAGAAATTATTTTTCAGGCCTTAGTCTCTAGTCTGAAAGCATGCAAAGGACAGAAAAAGCATGTTTTTGAGGTACAAATCTCATCAAGATATACAGTAATAATCAACTAGCTAAAGCAGTCACCTTCACATTTTATCGCATACTGTCTGTTGTTGTTGTTGTCGTCGTGTCCGTGTTTTTCACGGAAAGGGGGTGCAGTAGCTTCTGAGGGTAAAGACCCTTGAGTACCCAGAGGGCAGAAGTCCGACTTCTAGCTCACACACACGACACAACCCTTTTTAGGGGGTGGTCGAATTCATTCATACACTCATTTATCCATCAGCAAGTCGGAATTTGGATCCAAATCAGAGACCGACTCATCCCTGATTCAGTACCCCCAGAGGTATCGTTTTGTTAGGGGAGCTTGGAGGACTTTGCAGTCTCGACATATTTAACGTGCCCCAACTGCCATTAGCCAACACGGCGGTCTTTGGCCAAGACGGGGACAGAACCCGCGACCTTTCGGTTACGAGACTGACGCTCTACCAACCAGGCTACCGCGGCCTTATCGCATACTGTCTAAAAAAAAGGTATCCCCTCCTCCACAGTAAATAGGGGACTTCCATAAATTTTTATATTTCTGTATATGAACGAATGGTGATTTGTTTTACAGTAAAAACAGGCAGACAACGCATTTTGGGGATTGTTCAGAAAGATTAAAACCGAAATTGAACACATTGCTACAGTTTTAGAAACAGAACCACACATCTAATTTCTTTTATCTGAATTAGTTTTTTTAGTGTATCGCATTAAAATGTAAATTGAAAAATACAGACGAACAGATGACCAGTTTTTTTATAGATTCGGTTCAAAATTTGATAAGAATAAACACTTTAAAAAACTCCAATCGTGAAACAAATTTTATCCACGAAGCATTTCGCGTTCTTGGAATTTTTGTGTTCGCAGATTATCAAATGTGTTTTTTTTAACTCAAAAAAGTCTGGAGATGCATTAAATTCTCGAGATCAAGTTTCTGGATGGTTACAATACTTTCTCTTTCTAAATTACGTATAAGAGAACATAAAAAATAGTAGAGTTGTGAATTTATAGCCAGATAACTGAAAATGGAGCAAATTAGATTCGAAGATGCAATGCATTTTTTGGATTTTACATATCTATAAGGATTTCAATAGGTTTGTTGCAAAACATCTATATAATATTTTCTATTGACTTATACAGTTTTATTCGCAGTGTTTTTTTTTATCCAAAATTAATACGAATTGTTCACCACACTTATTGTTTTTATCTACTTTTACAACGTGCTATACCCTGTTGCTTACGCTGTTTTCGATATCATCAATGGCTCAAATAATTATTGTGTCGTTGGTATGATACAGAAAATAACGTAAGCCTGATGCAAAAGAAAATTATAAATGAATATCACCATCTTTCAGATCTTTTTGAAGGAAACAAAACAAATACAGCCACTTGTTCATCAGAAATAAAAAATAACAGTTCGAAGTTTCAATTCAGAGCAATAATAGATATTCAATGTGAGGGCAGTTCAGAAATAAAAAGGATATGGAAGTAATACGATGACTCATCTCAGAGTATGTAAATCATATACTCAGAGTATTTGAAAGTATATGAGTGAATGACGATAAATAATTTTTTTCCGCGGCTACATCAAACAGTAGGTGTTAGCTTTCCCACTACTTGCTCATGTTGATAAATTTTAGACATACATACCTGCATTATATCAGAGACCTTGAAAGAATATGGGATGATTTAGCATATCGATTTTATATCAGTCATACACTCATGTCCAAAATTAAGGTCACAAACATAAAATCTGCGAAAAATGAAAAACTATTCACTGTATTGCCACGAAATTTGACACAGAGGTACACTACAATGAAAGAACATAGAGACATAACAGCATGGAAAAGATTTTAATTGGGAATTAAGAAAGAGTGTACCAAAAAGTATTTATTTCAGGAAAAGCCTGTCTTATATGAGTTTGACGGCTGTACACTGCTATACAGGCTACACAACGAGATTTCATACTGTTTATGAGGGTGTCAATAAATGCTTGGAGCAACAAAGACCATTTTTACAAAAGCGTGGTTTTTAATTCTTGGAGGTATTAGGAGGGGGTTGAGCAAACATGTTCAATAGGATTGGAATCCGGAGACCTCGAGAACCACCCCATATGTCAAATATCCTCTTCCTCAAGAAAATCATGAACGATCTGGGCTCTGTGTGGACGCGCGTTATCGTCCATAAACATGAAGTTTTGACCAAAAGCACCCCGGAATAACCTCACTTAGGGTTCAAGGATCTCATCCCTGTAGCGATGTGCATTGACAGTACCCACATCGAAGATGCGCAGTGGTGTACGACTGCTCAACATTACGCCATCCCAGACAAAGACTCCTCTGCTACCAAATCGCGATTACTTTTATGTAGGACGGATGATAGCGAACTCCTCGCACTCTCTAGATGAAGATTCGATTAGTGTCAATCTGTGTGGTAAATCTCAACTCATCACTGAAAGGAACATGTCCCCATTCTTGCTGGGCCAAGACCATATTCGGCGACACAACAACCGGGCTTTTCTGTTAGATGCAGTCAAAGGGACGCACTCAGCTAGTCGCTGGGCATTAAGGATCTTTTTTTACTGTTTGTCTGGAAATTCTTATTCCAGACGAAGCAGCAGCAAGGTCTCGAACAAGTTGAGGAATCGTTGTCAGCCTATACCGTCTTGCGTTTAATGCCAAATAGCGATCCTGAGTAGGCGTCGATGCTCTGTGATGGCCTTGGCTGGCCTTCCGGGTTACCATAACACTTGTTTGGAATTGATTCCACAACCAGTATACCATTTTCGATGCCACATCCATCGAGCCATTTCTGCTTGAGATTATCCAGCTTCAAGCCTGCCAAAGGCTCTCCATCTCAAGGAATCATCTAAACGATTATGCGAGCTCATTCTTACTAGAAATAGGCTTTTTTGGTTTTAATGCAATATTAACAAAATTTCAGGCAAAAATCCCAGATGCCTAAACAGTCTAATTTCAGTAATTCCTCAAAATCTAATGCTGTGCAACATTTTTTCCCACAACAAAGCTTAATATCGTGTTACCGGTTCTTCACAATATATAAAATATAATTTGTTTAAATTTTACAGGTAGCCATTTAGAATTGCTTCGAAAAACATTTTTGTGACCTTAATTTTGGATATATGGCTTATAATGGATACCTGCAAGTGTGGCTTGATTTCAATTTTCAGTTGTTATTTGCAATTTCTAATAAACAATGTGATTATGCTCTGTTTCTTTGGTACTTTTACATCTCGCCGGGTAGATGATAAAATCATCAATAAAGATACAATTGACCCAGACGGAATTTTTCTTATTATGGGTATTCTATGTGTTATCGACAATAAAGTCTGCCTGGCAAGATTTGTGCCTGCATAATGCAAAAGTACCATTTTCATTTCTTTTCATAGTCTTGCAAAGTTGGTATATACATTTACAATCACTTTGAATCACTACAATGTGAAGCACATCCATTTAGGAACATAACATATATCTTCCCCCCTAAAAGATTTAGATTACATTAAAAATAAGTAATGTTATATTTTTTTAAAAATTCCATTCTTACTTAGATAAACAAAGATTTTTTTTTTTTTTTTAAATTTTAGCTACCTTTTATTAAATAATTGCAAAAATTATTATTATCAAAAATAATTAAATTTAATTAATAAATTTATATTTAAAAAATGTATTAACATCAAGTGTCATCGGCTACAAATTTTAAAAAGTGTATTTGAACTTGAGTGGATGAATAAAAAGTATTTGATAAATGATTGAAAATTTGAAACATATATATATATATATACATATATATGACAACAGTGTGAATTAATTCTGGGAATTGAAACAGGACCTAGTTGAGTTTTGGACTTTTCTTAATTCAGGCTAAGTGGACAAAAGTTAAGAAAATCCCTATTTTGTAAAGCTTAAAATATCTGGTTTTTTTTTTTTTTTTTTTTTTTTTTTTTTTTTTTTTTTTTACCGTGAGGAGGGCAGAATTTCAAGATTACCTATATATTTTCATTTGATTTACGAATCAGGCTCCTAAATTTAATCAGATTGAAATTTAAAAAAAATCACCGAAATTTCAAAACCCTATTATTCGGTGCTTTGTTCACATGTTTTAAAATTCGCTTCCATATTAAATTGGTCCATCATTTTTCGTAGTTAACCTGATTAGCAATAGCTCTTGAAAACTCAAAATATTTAGATTATTTTAAAAGTTTCATAAATATTTTTTTTTTACTATTTTATTTAAAATTATTTTTAAATTTGATTTTTATATTCTTTATATAAATGAATTTTTATGTTATTGAGTTTAGTTGGTTTGAAAACGAATCTCAGTTAAATATTTAGTGTTTTAAATTATTTATATTTACTGTTAAAATTTTTTTATGCAAAGATTCAAGAAATCTTTTCATATTTTTCGAAGGGGAGGCTGTGAAGTGTGTGCGTATATTTGTTTCAAAACCTTCATTGCTTAAAAGTTCATAAAGAGATAAATGCAGTCTGATGAAAACAAGCACAAAAATGAAGGTAAAGTTAAGAAGATATATTCTTTATCTTTACTTATAATAAAGCTCAATGTGTGTGTGCGTGTTGGCGCTCTACAGGCCAGACCGTTGGACCTACAGCTACCAAATTTGGTACATGTATACCTTGGAGGTCCGGAATGTGTACCTCGGAACCCTTTTTTCGAATTTTTAATTAGAATGAGTTAATTAAAATTTAAGCGAAATTTCGACGTTTTTCCGCTATAACTTCCGAAAATACGATCCCACAAACATGATTTTTACATCAATTTAAAGATTAAAAAATTAGCCTTCTAATGGTATCAGAGTTTTAATGTAAAACTCAAGCTTCTATTTTTAACGAATTTTTAAAGAAATATTTTAATTATATTTTTCAGCACGTGACTGGATAAAATAAAATAAATATAAAATATATTTTCTTTAAAAAATAAATGGAAAGCAAGGGTTTCTACAATCGTTTGCAATATCTATATCATTATCTCAATAAATCTTCTTTATTTACGGTAAACCTGATTGAATTTAGATAGGATATGCATTGAAATCCCGACTTAATGGCATATTTATGTAATCGTTTGCAATATCTGTATCATTAATTTAATACTTTTTTCCCTTTCTCGCTTTCTTTAAATAAACATATTTAATATTTTGGCAACATCATCGAAATTTTTTAAAAATATTTTGGAAGCATAACCGATGGTTAAAACTGACTGATTTATAAAATTAAAGAATATTATTAGGAAAAGGTGTACTTTTAGAACTTTCCGTCCATCATCTTAAAGAAAATATTAATTTCAGGTCAATCAATGCCCGGAATTACTTCAAGGCTAATGAATATGTGATTTAATTGAAAACTTTAGAGCGCTTTACTCATGGCGAACCAGCTGGGCGCCAAAGGCGGCTAGTAAATAATATTTCTTGCTTATCTTGGTAAAAGGATTGAATTCTTATATATCATTGTAAGTACCTATAATTTTTTTTCTTTACAGTAATCTTGATAAATACTTTAACAGGCCACAAAATCAATGAAAGGGATCTGCTTTGAATATACTCGTAAGCATATACACTGAAAATGAATTAATATTTAAAAAATTGAACAAAATACAAAAATATTAATTATTTTAATATTATGACTTAATAATATGCGACTTCAATACGTTTTTTTAATCTTGTTGAAAAAATGAGTTCACAATACATTTAATATATCCAAGTAATTATACAATATTGTATTATGTCTGAATACACAGAATAATTAAATAACCGTATTCATGGCAACAGGTAACTAAGTGAAATAGTCTAAATGAAAAAATAATAATTTCTAACACAGAAACAAAATTTTAAAAACGGTACAGACTGACTCACCTTGAAATATCAGGCATTAAAACTACCTAAATTGACTGAAATCACTCCAGGTCACTTAGTACTTATGCATGGCAGTCAATATTCAAATGAGACGGTAGCACTCATGCATAAAAAACTAATGGTTTTCACTGTGCAGTGATGGTTAAAATAGTACCGGCTGATACTAAACGCTGAGTGGAGTTAAGAATAGGTCATGGAAAATTTAGGAAAGGGTCGTTCACTATTTATGTCCGGTTTTGGAACGGGGAAAATATTTTATTTGATGAAATCACATCAAATAATTGGTTAAAATACTGCGTATATGGGAGTGATTTTTACTGATAAAGAAAAAAGATAATTCGCCCATTATTTGAAAATTATTAAAGCAAATAAATGAAATAAAAATAGTTTCAACTTTCAAATCTAATATTTAAAAAATATGAAATTAATAATAATCTTTTGAACTCCGAAAGATAATTCAATGCATAATTATTCATTTAATATATAGACCTGTTTATTACACGAAAAAATATATACATGCAGCTTTTTTAAATTGAGTTTTCCTGAAAAAGGAATCTACGGTAGCAAATTTCAAAAATATTATCATGAGAACACTATTATTTTTGAAGTCATTATTTGTCTTCATGAATTTAAATAATTACCCAGTTAAAGCCTGTTGGCAACAATCACGGGACTTCTCCCCCCCCCTCTCTCTCTAATGAGGATTTTTTAAACTTTCATTTCAAGTATTTCTCGCTGGCAAGCAAAATGTCACAGCTCGACTGATTGAGATAAAAAAAATAATAGTAACATCGCTTTTTTTTAAATATAGGCGCATCCATTATTTGATAGGCTCATTATACTTTCAAATCGGTTTATACAGTAACAATTAAGGGAATGGATAATTTGGAAATCGAGTTGTAACTTTAGTTGATGATAAATAGCCAAATAAGATAAGCTTCAGCATTATTTCCTACTAACCTTAAAGGAGAAAAATTGATGCCGCAAAAGCGATAAATCGCCAATTCGTTGTCTACGCCATTTGAAACTTCAAAAAAATTGAAACCAAAACAACATTATGGTCTCAGGTAATAATAAAATGTTGAAATAATGCACAATTTTGAATGGTGACTGAGAGAAGACATTCAAGTGCAAAAGATTTAAAAAATATGAACATCTTTTGAGTTAATAAATTTATAGCAATGAAATGTTTATATACTATGCTAATTTCTCTAACGTATATTTTGATATATTTTATATATTATTATCATTATATCATTATTTTATATATTATATTATATTAATTTTATAAAAATGTTGACACATTTTCTTTCTTGTAGAAATTTCCGTCTCTTTTTTCTGAAAAAATAAAACACTAAAACCAAAACATCATTATACGAAAAGCTTTATTTTGTTTTTCTTTGTAATATTTAGATTTAAACACAATTGGATCCAGTATTATAAATGATATAGAGAACATATCAGAAATTCTTATGGACAAGAATATCAGAGAGGTTACATTAAAATATTTTGGATGATTTCTTCATTATATATGTTTCTTTTCCAACTCGACAGTTCTAGAAAAGTTATGGGCTAGTACTAAATAATTTAAAGTTATAATTCGATACTAGCTGACAGTTAGAAATACTCAAGATTAAATCACTTACAGATTTATTTGCTAAAGATAAATTAACTACTTAATAATTAGACTAATATTAAGTCTTCATTAAAATATTTCTTAATCTTCAGCCAGAGTCGCGTTATGGGGGGTGAGAGGGGTGTCTAAGAAAGCATTTAGATTGAGTGGACTTTCATTTTTTGCTTTATCTGTAAGGTAAAGAACAATGATAAATGATTTTCACCTAAATCTAAATAATTTTATAATAAAATTAAAATTCTAAAGATATATATATAAACAACATTAAAATCAGAGGGAGAGATAATCTTCTGAAAACTTTTTCATGTACACACTAATAAAGATGTTATTCGAAAGGGCGTCGTGTACAACATTGGCTTAAAACAGCTACGAAATATTAACCTTAGGTTTGAATGTAGCATTTTTTTATGAGCCTCTCTTTTGTGGGTCGTTAGGCGATTAAATCTTGGCATGCTGATAACAGTAACGGAAAACCAAATTTGGATTTTAGTCATGTTTTTCCCAACCAACTGACACAAAACTAAAATTATAGTCACAAAGTCACGTATCAAATTTGATACATTTAAGTTGTGACGTCTTTGAGTTATCGCGTTTACATGTTTTTAAAAGTGTAAACAAACAGACGATCATTACCTTTTTTGATTTGTTTCGAAATTTGATGTATCCATACTATAGATATTAATTATGTGTAGCAAATTTTATAATCTTACTACCTTCGTATTGTAGCTATCGTGCTAAATTATATTCGAGCGGCAGCACTGACAGACTTTCTTTGAAAAAAAGTTCATCATATAATTAATTAATTTCAACTTAATTTTGACAGAAAGCTACAAATAAATAATAGTATAAAGATGTCATATAACGCATTTTGAACAAAGCATGTTTGGGTTGCCTTTATCACAGACTGATAGACGGGAAGATATTTTACAAAAATCCGTTTTTCAAAATCGAAGAAGCCTGAAACATGGAGATTTCGTGATACTGAATTTTGAATTTTTTGAAGATTACTTTACTATCTCTACACTAAATATTCAAGTAAGTAAAAAAATATTTAGCGGATTAAATTAGTTTAAGAGAAAAATAATTATATAATAAACAAATTAATTGGACCAAATAAACTATAGATTATTTGCTCATCCTTCATTTAACTATTATCCAGTCAATCAAAAACAAAGGGGGAGGGGCTCCCAACAGAGGGGCGTATATTTAAAAAATAATCGTGAGGGAGTGACCTATTTCTTTAACTGCTGTGATCAGAAATTTGGGTTTCCCGTATGACTGTAATTGCATTATTATCGATCTTACGGAAAAATTTAATAGAAATATTCGGGATCCTGTCAAATCTCTTTACCGAACACCTCGCACAACGAATAAAGAAAATATAAAAAAATATTATTCGTTTAAAGAGTCATTCTTCGTTGAACTGGTGGGAAGAGATACGTGATTTCACATGCTGGATTGGGTTATATTAATGTGCGCTGAGCTCTTGTTTGAAACGAGCTCTTATAATCGTAGTGGGCATTAAGTCTATCGATGGACCCATAAAACATTTCGGGGGGACTACCTTTATTAAGGCCTAAGATGTGCATACTAAATGAAACTAATTATTATGTTCATATCTTATTCATTTGACAATGTTGATGTGAAAGAAATAACTGGAAATATAAATTATAGATTTTCTTTATCTCTTGAAGAAAACGAAGTTTTTCTCCTTCAAAATCACATAATTTTAAAAAAAGCAAGTAGTTCAGAACCTAAGAATATAAGTAATCAATATATGAAATAAAGAATCTTAATTAAAAAAAAGTTGCAGATCCTTGAACATCGTTCTTTGCCTTTACCTACTTGTGGGAATCTACATTTTCAACAGTGGTTATAATTAAGACAACATATCGTTCCTTCTCACAGACGACCACTTGGAATTATATGAAAAATTAGCAGTAAATACTTACATACCGAGATATTCTAAATCGACTGACAGTATGCAGACTAAGTCTTCTAATAATTATAAATACTAGAAGTAACTTTGGGAGAAAATGAATTCTTTAAATTTATTTTGAATTGTTTGAAATTAAATGTATCATTTGATATTATTATATTTCTGGCTATTATTATTATGTTTTTAGTTATGTAGATAAGTGCATATTAAGTATTTATTATTAAGTTGTAATGAAGGATGCAGATTTCTCTTAGCTTATTATATCTACCCTAATGGGTGGGCCACATCACGTTGAAAAAAATTAGAAGTAGTCTGTACCTTGGGAAAGTCTGGCCTTTCTTGTCTCATAATATATACAAAAAAGAAATTCTGGTGGTATAACATAGTTGAACAAGACTGAGAGGGACTTGAGCTAACGCCTATGAAATTTCAACTGATGAGATTTTGTCTTTGGCGAAGATTATGGACTTAGAGGTGGATAAAATAGACATCGTTGAGTTGGTGAAAGACCATATCCATAACTACCGATAGTTATGTAGATAAGTACATATTCCGTATTTAGTATTAAGCTGTAATAAAGGTTGCAGATTTCTTTTAGCTCATTATACCTACCCTTATGGAGCTGCATTCAAAATCACAGGAAAGCGCTGCGGAGACGATTTGGTCAGGAGGAGAAAATATAGATGGAACAAACTTCTATGAAATAAGGGGGATATGGAATAATGTGGACAATTATGGCATCTTATGTTGAGATTCATCGCCTTGATTAAACAGAAGCAATACGCGCTACAAATTCTTGTAAAGATAATGCTGTGTCTCAATTTGGTAAAATTTTGAAATCTACCAAAAACAAATAATTTTAGATAATTTTCGTGTAAAAAAAAGTGGAAATTATAAATAATGAATTAAAACTATACAAATTTGTTTGAGTCTTTTTTTTTTTTTTTTGAAATGGAATGATGTTGCGTCATGAATTAATACGGAAAAAAATTGCTTCACATAATGAGTTATGTTTGTTAAACGATGTTTCACAGAAACCTATTATTGTATTGTGTCTGAAGTCTTTTAAATATCGATATTTATAATATATTAAAGCATTTAAACAGAGCTTTCATGAAATCTGATGCTGCAATACCTCAAGTTTTCCTACATACTTGCTTCTTAGCTGCAGTGGCCAAACTGAGAAAGCATAGCTAATCATGGTCTACGGTGCGATTTATATTGTAGAAATTTGTTTAATAAAGAAAATTAAGAATTTTTACTTGAACAAAATATGAAATGAAAAAATGTTTGCAAAAACAATAAAATTATTACATTTCAAATCAGCTATTGAATGTTGCGTAAATAAATTTTTTATTCAAAGCAACGGGAATGGTCTTCTTAAAACTCTCTCGCATGCTTATCCTACATAACACTCTGCACAGAATCAGACTACTGTAATTAAAAAAATATTATTTGACATGAATTCAGCAATTTTACTGAATTTATCGTATCTTTCTTGGTGAGTTATTTGGCGATTAATCCGTGGATGAATTTAAAAATAACCGAAAATCGAATTGTGTTTTAGATACTTTTTTCCAAATGATTGAAACAAAACTTTGCGAACAGAATATTGTTGTAGCCACCAAATCTCATACTAAAATTGACATATTTAAGTCATTACAATTTTAAGTTATATTTTTTGGAAGTGATGACCGACAGATAAACAATCCGTTGTCGAATTTGGCTCACAATTAGACAGTTGTTTACACTGTAGATGTTTAATGTGTGTACCGAATTTTCACTCTCTAGCACTCTTCGTTTTTGTAATTACTATGTAAAATTATATTCGAAAAACCGGACTGACGGATTTCTTCAGAGCAGAATTTTATCAAAATGTAATAGAAATCTATAAAGTTAGTATAAAGATCGTATACCAGATTTCATCCTTCTAATCAAAGCGGTTTTGAAGGCGGACGGGCAGTCGTTTTCCAAAATTGTGTTTTTCAAACTCATGGAGTTCATAAACTTAGGATTCGCCAAAATCTCGAATTCGAACTTTTTGACTATTACTATATTAGATACATGGAAAGTAAAAAATAGACAGAAAGCAATAATACGATTTCTTTTCTTTAAAACATTAACATTTAACAAAAAAATTTAAAGCATGAAAGCTAGCCACCAAATCTGGTTAGTTGTATAAAAGAAACTTCTCTGTCATTTACACTAGTTTTGAGTATTGTATTCTGTTTCTTCTATAATGCTTTTAAATAAGTTAGATAATGTCTTTTAATATAAAAGATCATAACACATAATCCTGGGTTTAATTTCCATTCTTCTTTTTTCTTAAATTCATTTTGGTTAAACTTTTTAAGGAATCACTCTTTCTCTTTTAAAAGCTCAACTGGTAGTAGAAAATCCATTGAAAAATTGTTTATTATACCAAAAGAAAAGCGATTTATTCAATAAAATTACCTGAAAATATTTAATTTCCCATATATATTAAAAAACGTTCCTCCAAAATATATCTAAAAAATTTCTTTTCGCGAGTTTTAACATTTTATATAAAACAATTGATATTTAGTAGGCCCACTAGGGTATGGCGGTTTTTCAAACCCGGATTAAAAAAATGGTTTTTTAAAGTAAATTTGTTACATTTCAAAACCAGATTTTTAAAAGTAAATTTAGCACATTTGAAAATCAGTTTTTAAATTTAGTAAACCTGTTTTCAGGAACACCTGGATATTCCTCTTAAAAATTGAACTGTATCAGTTAAGACCGATTCGTCTAGCAGATGAAGACTTAAAGCGACAAGATGCCAATTTATCAACAACTGAAGGTATATTTGGATTTCAATTAAATGAAATAAAAAATCTAATACTGAAATAAATTTGAAATTATTATATGCTTTAAAAGAACGAATTGAAGGAAGAAGACAAGTAGAAACTCTTTTGCTGTATAAGCAAACGTTTCTAGTTCAATGAAGAAATCAAGTGTTCTTCCTTTAATTTCAAAAACCAAAATTATTAAATAATCCGGGAAAACATTGTTTAGAATATTTCCAAATTCTTATGTGGCAACCGATTCTGATTAAGGTCAAATCGAAGAAACTACTCATCAGAGTAATGCTTTTTTAAAAGAAGCCATTGAAAAATCAATTCATAAGTTCCCTGAAAACCCTGAAGAAAAACTTACAAATCCAAAGACAAAAAGAACAAAAAACTTAGATTTGTTATTTGATGCAATGAAAACTATGATACCAAGCTCAGTCTGCAAGTGAATGAATATTTTCCATTTCAGACAATATTATGCCCAAAATAAGAACAAGTCTTGGCCATCGTTCAGTGGATATTTTATGTTTTTTAAAATCCTGTTTTCTTATGGGAAATTAAAATTAGTAAAAATAATCTAAATATTATTTTAAATTTGTTTTTGAATTTTCGTTATTTTGTGTAAGTAATATGCATATGTAATCCCTATTATTTAAAGATATTTTGACTTTAATTTTGATTTTGTTTTTGTTATTTTATATGAATTAAATAAAATATTATTCCCTGTTTTATTTTTCTGGAGAAAAATTCGAATTCCGACTAAAATCGGTTTTTTGGAGGGGGGGGGGGATTTTGAATTTGGAAATCGGTTTTTGTATAAGCCCTAATTCCCACAGTTACATTGATCCGCCAATGCCAAAAAAAAGTTATGAATTTTAAAAAATTGCTCCTAATATAATATTTTGAAATGCCTTTTAGTTTCTGTCCTTATTTTGGCGACATTCATTTATAAATTTGCATGATTTTAATATTAATGCTATTTATATCTTTAAATATTATTTTCAAATATTCTAAATTTGTCAAAACCTCTTCAAGGATAAACCGACATTAAAATGCAAGATATAATTTTTTTGTTAAAATTTGCTTAGTAATTTCACAATATATTCTGCAATTTCAGAGTTATTGAAAGAACAATTAGTTCGTTCAAAAAGATTATTACCAATAGAGCCCTAGAATTTTTAAAAAAGAATTTTAAAAATATTAGTTAAAATAAAAGCTATTTGTAGAATTTTTGTTAAAAAACTCATTTAAAAACAACTAGACAAGAATATTTTTGTTTCCACATGTCTTTTTAACTGAAGAACAAATTTCATATTTTAGTTTCAGCTTTTAAGAGATAATTTTTTTTCCAATCTATTTTAAGAAAACAAAATAAAAAAATGTAATTGTTTTATAATTAAAAAAACTTTTAAAAAATAGTTGCATATTTTAAGGAGAAGAAAGAGGGAAAAAGTTTAAAAAAAAAAATCATTTAGCTTAAAATTTACTCTTTCATATTCACG
>JAPMOQ010016274.1:0-20889 GCA_026543055.1 Argiope trifasciata
CCAGATAACAAAAGCAAAATCAGACAGGGAACTACTTTCGCCCAACTCTTTCCCCAAAATGAAAGCCAACAGATGGCGCCACTAGCACAAGACAGTGTAAACAATAATAATACCCAGAGCGACCCACTCAATCTTCTCCAAGGAATCAACCTGCACGAAATTATTAATGTCATTGTTCAAATTAAAAAATTTCTAGAAGAATTCCCTAAAATAATAAGCATATTCCAACAAATGGCAACGGTAAATAATATCCCGGACAAATGTGGCCTACTTGTCAACGAGCTTGCGCGCAATGTAAACAATAATAATAACTAACGTTCAGAGCCGATAAACTTAATTTTGTCTATTGGAACGCAAATGGGATTAAGCTCAAAATTCATGAACTAAGACTCTTTGTAAATAAGCATAACCCCCACGCTATATTAATTCAGGAAACTTTATTGAGACCAGGGAAAAAAGTTTATTTACCTAACTACGATACGTACTACAGTTATAGGGAGAACCAAGATCCAGCACGAGCTAGCGGAGGCACCATGATTTTTATAAGTAATTCCTTCCCCCACTACCAAGTAATTCCTCCAACTCTGCATTATACGGAAGCAACAATAGTAGCCTTTAAACTCAAAAACTACGATACTATTACTCTAACCTCTCTATATGTACCCCCCACCTCCGACCCCTATATGTTTACTTTTGACTTAGAAAATATTATGCAAATTAGTCCAAACCAAATCATCTGCGGAGATTTCAACGCCAAACACACCAGCTGGAATAACCAATATAACTGCCCCAGAGGCAACACCCTTCGAAGATTTATTGATAATGCAGGCTTTGAAATTATAGCCCCAGCTGAAGCCACTAGATTCGGAACAATTAGTAAAACTACAATAGATTTAGCCATAGTGAAGGACTTCTTATTTCCTTACGAAATTTCCTCACTACCCGAAATGAGCTCTGACCACAACCCGGTCGCTCTCACTTTCCACTTTAAATACACTCTTCCTGAAATAACGGGTAAAACCAAAACTAACTGGCAAGCCTACAGAGATGACCCAGTAAAATAACCCTAAACTTCTACAATATTGATAACCCGGACAAAATAGAAAAATTCGCTGAAAAAATAGAAAGTGAAATTATCAACGCTAAATTAAGAAACTCGAACCCGGTTAATCCCAAAAAACCCCATATTGATCCAGATCTCAAAAATCTCAACTCAGAAAGAAATAGAATTAGAAAACTCTACCAAAAATATAGACGACCGGATTTAAAAAATAAACTTAACAACATCAATCACAAAATTACCAGACTTGCCAAGAAAATTGAAAATAGAGAGTTCACTGACATACTCATAAACCTAAACCTTGAAAATCAGAACGTATGGGACTTTGTCAGACCCTTTAAGAAAAGAGCAATCAAAATTCAGACCCTTAACGGTCCGGCCGGAATTGCACAAACCGACCTCGAGAAAGCAAACCGACCTCGAGAAAGCAAACTTCTTAGCTAACAGCTTAGAGAACCAATTTAAATTGAATCCACTAGTACACGAAGAAACCGAGCTCGAGGTCGATGAAACTATCAACTCCTACTTCTACCCACAGATGGCGCCACGAGACAACCCGTCTCATAATGTAAACATTGAACCTGTCAATCAGTCACATGATGTAAACATTGAACCTGTTAATCCCACCGAAGTCATTACAAACATTAAGAAACTTAAAAAAGGGAAAGCACCCGGACAAGACAATATCACTAATTTTATGGTCTTAAACCTACCCCTTAACTTCATTCTATTTTTCACCCACTTAGTGCAAAAAATTTTGGAAATTGGTCATTTCCCAGCACGATGGAAGACAGCCACTATTGTCCCTATTTATAAACCTGGAAAGGATCCCACAAATCCCACCAGCTATCGGCCCATATCCCTACTTTCATCCCTTAGCAAAATTGCTGAAAGTATTATTTTAAAGAGATTGAACCAACATCTAGATGATAACAACATTCTTTGTCCTGAGCAGTTTGGCTTTAGACCAAGCCTGTGTACATCACATCAACTACTACGAGTCGCAGAATACATCACTACAGGATTTATTAACAAACAAAAAACCGGAGCTGTCTTCCTTGATATCCAAAAAGCTTTTGATCGGGTATGGATCAATGGATTAATCCACAAATTGATTAAATATAATACCCCAAGATACCTGGTCAAATTAATTGTTTCATACCTCAACGATCGAAGCTTTAGGGTTAGGGTGAAAAATGAGCTTTCCCACATCAAAAACATACAGGCTGGTGTACCCCAAGGCTCTAAACTTGGACCAGTTTTATTTTCTTGTTACATCAATGACATACCAACACAGTTTAACACAATGTTGTGTCTTTACGCTGACGATACCGCAATTCTGGCCAGAAATCACAATGCAAATTACATCACCATCGCGCTAAATAGGCACCTAAATAGTATCACACAGTGGATGGAGAAATGGAAAATTGAAATCAATGCAGAAAAAACGGTAGCCGTCCTATTTCATAAAGCCACGAAATTTAAAAACAACTTCTCCAAAATTAAAATTAAAAATAGCCCCGTCCCCTGGTCTCAGGAAGCCAAGTATTTAGGTGTCATATTGGACAGGAAATTAAATTGGAGAGCACACTGCCACTACACCGCGGAGAAATTCCGAGCGCAATCGCGAAAATATTTCCCCCTAATTGCTCGGAATTCTAAAATGCATAGGGACACTAAAATGCTTATTTACACTGCCTATTTGCGTCCCATTTTGACTTATGCATGTCAGGTGTGGGGACACACAGCCAAATCTAACTTAAAAATCGTGGAGAGGCAGCAAAACCTAATTGTTAGATTAATTTGTCATGCCACCTGGGCAATGCCCAGCGCAGAAATTTATAAAGCACTAGACTATCCAACCCTTCGACAAACAATTAAGAAAATAGCCACTAACTTCTACAATAATCTGGATAATAACGAAAACGAATCTCTTAAATTAATTGAAAAATACATTCCTGATATTAAACTTAAAAGGCCACGTAATGTACTTCTTATCTAAATTCAACCAGCGATAGTGTTTTCGTATGGAGGACCCGGGCGTTGACGCCTATAACCTCCATTCCTTCACGTTGCTAGGCAGATACATAACAAGATAATCTAACATAATACAACTATGCATAGTTAATTGTTAAAAAAAAAAAAAAAAAAAAGGTTGATTAAAATTAAAATTAGCAAAATAAAAATAGCAATATAAAAATTAGCAAAAAATGTTATTAAAAGGAAAAATTAATTTTTGTGAATTTATGATTAATTGGTTGTTGATGAGAACTCTAGATAGAGAGATGCAAGAATTAGTTTAAGAGTTAGTTCAGTGAGGGGGGAACCCCCGTCGTGAGCTGGCCAACAGTTCACTCGTCACGCTCGACCGGTTGAAGAGGCTGCCGTGGTAGGGGAAGGGGAGCAATCAGCTGGTTCTTGGAACGGCTTCCGGAAGGGTTGAGATCAACAGTTCCTTTTGCTGCTTTTTTTTCTTAACCCTTTCTTTCTTCTTTTCCTTTTACTTTCTGCGCAATTTGGTACTTAAATTTTTCCTTTTACTTTTTACAGTTAATTTTGCACGAAGGGGTTTGATGTTGCGGAGAAGGCTTCTATGAGAATAAATAATTTATTTTGTGGGCACTTTTCTGCATTTAGTTTTCTTAAAACTTCTTTGAGGTTGGGGATGGCTTCTATTATAGATTTAAGGTGGTTTAGTAACTTGAAGACATCTGAGAATTCCTGGCTATTTTCGAGATTTGAGGCTATTTCTTCACTTGGGTTTTGCGTTGTTGGTGCGGTGGGAATTTTTGGAGTTTCGGGAGTTTGCTGGTTGGGTGTTTTCTTGAAAAGTGATGCGAATGATTTCCCTGATTGAATTTCTTTATTCGTAGCTATTTTTGGAAATCTGGGGCATCCTCTATAAGAAGCTGTATGTGGCCCACCACAATTAGCGCATTTTTTGATGGCGTTTTCTGAGTTTTTCTGTGGGCAACTCCGCGAGTCGTGATTTTCTGCGCAGATTACACATCTTTCCCTCATTTTACAATTTTTGCTTACATGTGCGAAGGATTGACATTTGAAGCATTGCCCCACTGTTTTCCTTATATATTTTTCTATCCGAATTATCATGTAACATAGCGTTTCTTCTTTGTATATATTTTGGAGGTTATCCGATTTTAAGAGGTGTACTTGGAAGATTGGGAGGGTTTGCTTCGTTCTAAACTGCTTAAATTGGTTTACTCGGTTATCTAAATTCAAGCTCCTCTCAATATTTCCATAACCCAAGCCCCACTACACTGCTTGCCTATTGGCTCTGAACACACAATAGATCTAACTCAATAGTACGCTGGTCTCACGTCTAGGTCTCCACTGCAGCCCAACTCACCCACCCACCTGAAGAGCGGATCCTGATTGGTCAGCCCACACCCTTCCTCTTCCTCTCCACTAGGGGACTGCTCTGCTTCTGCAGAGCAGCTGCACAGTAGCTCTTACCATCAAAGAGCTCGCACAATCCATGGCAGCCAAACAAAGCCATGTGATCTTGTACCAGTATATCCCAAGACAGGAGATAGCTTCGTTCAGAAGCGGGATCTCCTCAACCTCAAGTGTTGTTGTTGTCGTCTACCTACTTCAGAAACCTGCGTTTTACCAACGGCACCAGAATTCGTGCTGATACCGTTCGCGCTGTTCGTTATTTTATCGACGTCTTGAAGCAGTTTCCGAAGAAGCCGGTAGCAACTAAAAAATGATCACTATACCATTTAAATTCGAAGTAGTGAAATGTTTTAGTTTCGACCAAAGAAATGCGGTTGAATGTGCGATTAATAAAGACTGGAAGGCAAACTGCTTGTGGACGAAGAGTCCTCTAGGGTTTCCCCAGGCCTCATTTCTGCAGTTAAGCAGAGAATCGACAGTTGAAGAAGTTTTCATATCAGGGAAAATTAACTTATTCAAGGGCGAAAAGTGCTTGATACATCGAAAGTTTGCTCAGTCAATGGATATTGGTTGTAATAGAGCGTTTATAGAGCTTGGATTGTACGACGACTACTATTACAGAGATCCAATCACCATCAGTGGCACTTTGAGGATTCCGTCTTCACTGTTAAAGCGCGACATCGATTCCTTGTTTCTATTCTCAGAGGATTATCAGCAGTTACTGTATGACGAAGCAGCTCCCCTCTCCGATGTGAAGCTCCAGTGTGGAGCTCAGTCTTTTCCCGCTCATAAGGCCATCCTGTCGGCAAGGTCCGAAGTTTTTTCAGCCATGTTCACGACCTACATGTCGGAGAACAGAAACAACCAAGTGGAGATCACAGACATCAGCCCGGAGGAGGTCCAGATCCTTCTTTCGTACATGTACACCGGCGAAACGGGTGAACTGACTTTTGAATCTGCGGCCAACCTGCTTGACAGTGCCGAGAAATATCAAATTTCGGGATTGAAGCGGACGTGTTCGGATGCTCTAAGCAATCTCTTGTCGACCGACAATGCGTTACATATTTTAGTGCTTGGCTATCGATACGACGAAGAATTGAAGACAAACGCGTTGGAGTTTATCTACAGAAATATCGATGTTATGGAGAAAAAGGAAGATTTTGAACTTCTGCAAGAGTGCTATTCAGATTTGCAAATGGAAATATTGAGATTTGTGGGCAGGTGCAGACGACAAGAGAGGATGAAATGGTCAAAGAATGTGGTGACTTTAATGTGTATGCAAGAAATCAGTAGTTTTATATTGTGAGCAATTATTTTGATTTTTTTTCATTTGCATATTTTTTTTCATTTTCATTTCAGTTTGTTAATATTATTGTTTTGTATGTAATATTTCATTGTATAAATGTACACTGCATTGAAATAAAGCTGGGAACCAACATCCCAATGGTCTGGCGCATTGATTGTCCAAATGACTTGGCTCTCATTGTGCTTTGACTTTTAGGATAAATCTACACAGTACGGTGTTAGAAGAAATCCAGAAGGAGGCAGCAAATGACAGAAAAAGGTATGTTTATTAGGTGTCTAAGTTATTAGTGCCTAAAAGAATCATTATGTAAATGCTATATTTAAATATTTGTTTGTATCCCTGATTTAATTTAATCAAAATGTACCCATTAAATGTAAGCATGAAAATCTTCAGATTCAGCATGAGCATCCCGGAATGTAGTTGTGTTATTATTGATCTCAGGATTGTATGCATGAGGATCATCCCCTTTGTTGTTTTCTGTAAAGTCATAATCTAATATATCAGGTTCTTTCAATGGCAACTGATTGATCAATCTGTAATTCTTCCCCAATTTATTTATCTTAATGGAAATTCTCCTTCTATTTTATGTGCATTGCTATTAATATGCATTTTTTAAATTTAATGTATGCAGATCTTTAAGTTATTTGCATCAGTTTTAAACAGAGCAAATATGAAGGCAATTTTTATGAATTTGTGTATGCATATTTTTTCAGTAAGTTATTTGATGGACTAATTTTTATAAAAATTTCGCTGTAAATTAAAAGAAATTGTTTTTAATGGTTGTTATATTCTTCTATAATTATATGATCTATAATTCAATTTTGATGTCTTTAATTAAAAAAGACAATACTATTTCGTTTATAGATCCTTTTTTGATTTCTAATTTACGCCTTTTTGTTGAAGTAAAAAATATTATTATTATTTAAAGTTAAAGTTATTTACTTTTATAATATTGTATACATATTTAACAAATCGAGTCTATAAAATTTAAAGTTCCTCAGGCACACACTGGTTTCAGAAACATAAGGTGATGATATATGAAAATATCGTTCATTCATTTCATCAATTTTGAGATAAAGCATGGATAAAACTTTTTTTTCTTGTAATCTTCTGTAGTCAGTAATGAAAAATAAAGCACTAATTTAAATATAAATTAAGAGCAATTTATGTTTAATTCTAATTTTATTTGCATATTTGAGTATACACTTAATAATCTACTGATACATTTCAGGAAAATTGAAACATAAATTTTGATAAAAGATAAAAACAATGTTAATTGGTCATAACTGATTCTTTTCGTTTTTATACGCTTAATCCAATTATTTTTTGTATATTTTATAATTCAATTTCTGAGTTTGAAGAAAGTGATTACTATCTTTATATACTAGAATAAAAGTTAAATTTATGAGAAACGTTGCAGCTTGTTTATGTTAGCAATAATATAAATTTTTCATTTACATTTTGGAATTTATTTCAATAGTTAATATATAAAACCTCTAAAATTAGAATAAATTATAATTATAAAAATATTATAAATATATACAAACATAAGGATATTAAATTATAAGTATAATTTTAAATTATTCGTTCACATTAAATGTCATCATTCTGCAAAGAAAGTGATTAGATTCTAATTTGAAAAAAAACGATAAAATATGAAATTCAAGTTTTTTCTTCTAAAAGTAGCAGTTAATGTGTTTTTAAGTGAGCTGTTTTTTTTTCATATTTTTTAATTTAAAATTTCTAAATTTTTAGATAGTTAAACAATAATAATAAAATCGAATGACTCTGGGAATGCAGAAAAATTTTGAAAACATATTTATATTTATTGAATAAATAAATATTTTAAAAATATTTATTTATTCAATAGCTATTAAATGTATTGTATGAAATATTATGCACAAAACTTATTAAATGTGTTTAGTATTTTTGAAAATTTTATTTATTACTTGTCGTGGTTTTAAAAAAGATATTTCATACAGAAAGGAACTGCAAATACTTTTAATTGCAATAGAAATTCGAAGGCTATGAGCATGAACAAAAGCAGTATAATAAGGATAATTTCTAAAATAAGATTTTAAAAATAAATTTTATTATATAGTTCGTTATTTTGAAAAAAATTTGTTATAAATGCCATTAATTAAGTTTCAAGAATTTTGAAGAATTGTCTAAATATTTATTATTGGTAATCTGCAGAGTGATTTTTCCCAGTAAAAATACAAAGTGTTTGTATATGATTCTAAAACTTTTTGTGAATTAGACCATTGCAAATTTTAATTTAAATTTTTTTTTCAAATTACATGTAAAAAAGAGATATACGAATGAAG
Source organism: Argiope trifasciata (assembly GCA_026543055.1). Classification (NCBI taxonomy): domain Eukaryota; kingdom Metazoa; phylum Arthropoda; class Arachnida; order Araneae; family Araneidae; genus Argiope; species Argiope trifasciata. Next base: position 8,111 of record JAPMOQ010016274.1, read on the forward strand.
AAGGTACTGCACATGTCCACAGTTGTCTTAACAGGAGTACTTCTAAGTAATAGATAATATACTGAAAAAGTATCTTTTCCAAAATTCTAAAATCCCACACATTATATTACAGCGTTCAATAATTTTAGTACTTTATTTTCAAAGTAATTAATAATGGAAGAAAATCATAAAATAAAAAGTAAAGCAAAGTAAAATTATATCCGTTTTTACAATCCAAACAGTATGGCCATAAAATTAAAATGAATTTCCAAAAGCATCTACATCTCTATCTACCTTATTTATCTCCATGAGTCCGAAGAATACATTTGAAATATGTGCAAGTGATCTCTCTAAAGAATAATACATTAATGTTATGACTAGAGTAGAATAAATTTAAAATGTAGCTAGATAGAAGGCTGAAATTTAGCATGTGGTCTGATTGTCGTTAATCTGAACAATATTGGCGAAAAAATGTCAGTCAAAACGTAAGATGAGTAATAACCTGGTTAATCATATATTTGGTTAAATTAAAAATAATCTGGTTAGAAAAAATAATAATCTAGTTATTATAAATTGAAAATAAGTATAGAAAGCTAGACAGATTAAAAATTAGCTTATGGTCTGATTACCTTTAATGTAAACAATATTAAAGATGAAAAGTCAGTCAAAACGTAACATAATTAATAGCCCGGTTATTAGTATATTTAGCTAATAATAAATTTAAAAATATTAAATAATTTCATTAATTTTAAATAAAAAATGGAGCAAGCTAGATGGATTAGTATGTGGTATGATTACTATTAATGTCAAGAATAAGGACAAATTGTTACGTAATTGGTTAGTGGTTAATCATATACTTATCAATACGATATCTCAATAGAGGGCAAAGTAAGATCAGATGATAAATCTTTTTAACATTATACTTGTGAATATTATAACTCAGTCAATGACAAATTAAGATCACATAATGAAATGTCTGATATATCATTACCCGAAATTGCACATCTATGCTATATTCCTGATTTAATGATTATGGAGCTACACCGTTGGCTTGGCTTAAAGTAAACGCTATGATTTAAAAATTGAAGGAGCTAGATGGATAAAAGTTAGCAAATCAACTTGACACCGGAATTAGGATCAAATAAAACTTTTATTTAAACAGGAATATATCCAGAACAGATCCTATCCTATGATCTAATTACCATGATAAGTTTTTTAAAAATCTGTCAAATGCGAATTAATTTAATTAGCGGTAGGATTATTGGTACGATAGCACGGTAAAAGACAAGTTAAGATCAGATACTAAAACACTTGATATATTCTTGAACAATAATATAGATCTATGCAATATTCTGGAGAAAGGAGTAGTGCTGAACTGTGGGTTTGATTGTTTCTGAACACTATAATTTAAAATCGAACCATACTGGGTATCTAAAAATTGGCACTTTCTTCTTAATGCCGAAATTAAGGATAAAAAGATATTTAATTGAAATGTATCTCGATTAAGAACAGAATAATTCAAAAATATAGCAAGTTAGACGGATGAAATTTAACGCGTGATTTGATTAACAGGATATTGAACAATTTTAATTTAACAAAATCGAACGAAAAGTAACCTGTATGTTTAATCAAATATTTGTGAATCTCAGTGAAGGACAAATTAATATGACAGAGTTGAATGTCTAATATAACGTTACACGGAATCGTAGATCTACGCTATATTCCGGATAAAATGCCAATGTAACTAGGATGTTCGTTTCACTATTCTGAAACGAATACTTTCGGTGGTTCTGTCTCACTAAAGGTGGGTTCACACGAGGCTTTTTATTGTCCGCAAACATTGTCTCTCTGCTGTTGTCCCGGCATTGTCCCCGTGTGAACACTTGAGACAACGCGGACAATGTTTGTCCCGACGGGACAATTATTTGCCATTGTCCCGTTGCGGTCACGTGATTTTACAAAAGTAGGCGGGATCTTGTATTGCGGACAATAATAAGCCTCGTCTGAACCCACCTTAAGGGTAATACACTGAAGAAGGTGTGCCATTTATTTTAAAACTCCTCCTTTTGTGCTTCCTCTAACCCAGAGATGGGCAAACTTTTTCGATCGCGGACCAAAAATCAAAAAAATAAAGTTTGGTGGGCCAAGATGAATTTTTCTAAAATTTTAAAAACAATATACAAGTATTACAATTTAATATATTAAAGAGATGAATGAAATTGCAATTTCATTTTTGAAAGTTCCTTATATTGAGGCTCGAAGTGAGATGTACTGATTCTAAGGAACGAGGCTAAATGCTCTTCTGTCAGTCTACTTCTGAAATAATTCTTTCTAAGGTTCATAGTTGAAAACACTTGTTCACATATATAAGATGAAGCAAACATAGCACTGATTTTCTGGGCATGAGATATTAAATTAGGGAAACTTACTTTCGATAATGATTTGTAAAACTCTAACTTTGGCATATTTAGAAACAATTGCTTGCGATTATTGTTATATTGTTATGAGCTAAAAATGCGCAATCTGCAACATGTGAGGTCTAATTCACCTATATTGAATTCCCATATGTCTGCTCCACAAGAAAAAGATAACGCTTGTTGGCGCCAATCTACAGCTATTACTAACAAATTACTTCTGCTTTTAACACTTTACCGATTGAAAACTGCCTGTGTTTGCTATTTCCTTCGATTTATGTTTTGTAGAACAAAAATAGAGAATGTAAACAGATTACCAGCTCTTTGAAAAAAAAGGAAGAAAAAATATAATATTAAAACAAAGGTGAAAAGGTGATGCATATATAATATATGAATATTTCTTTTAATTTTTATCTGAACTGCAAATTAAAATTCTATCCGCGGGCCGGATAGAACCTTCCGGCGGGCCGTAGTTTGCCCACCCCTTCTCTAACCACTATTTTGCCGAATGAAATCCATCAATGAGTAAAAACATTGAGGGTTTTAGGATCCGCTGGCAAACAATACTGGGCTGTAAATAATCGGAACAGTTTAAGAATTAGTCGAACTAGATAGCTGCAGTTTGAACCCTAAACTTCATATTGTAATTAAATCTTCAGTCAGAAGTATTCAGATAGCAGCACTTACCAATATCTTCGCATTTGAAAAAGAAACCTTCTAGATGAGTCGGGTCTTTCCCCTTAAGAGGCTAGTTTCTGCGGGCAGTGCCCAACCTGGTGGTAAGTTCTCGGCTTCGGAGTGTTGCAGGTTCGTGGCCCAATTCCACCGAAGAACCGCCGTGAAAGCGGATCTAATGACGTTAAATCCGTCGGGGCCAAATGTCCCCACGCTTGTGTGGTTTTGAAGTTTGGAGAGGGGGTGTCAGCTCTGGTGTCATCTGACCGCGGTGCAAAATGACGTGGTCCGTTCCAGCCCTAGGGTGGCTTCAAAGCGGGACGTTAATATTACTAAACTAAAAGGAAGAAGTTGGTTCAACCTTAGAGGGAAGAGGTGATTAGGGACCACATAGCGTCCATATTGTCCAAACGACTTGGCTTTCATTATGCTTTGACTTTTAAGATAAATGAACCCAGTATTAAAAGAAATCCAGAAGAAGGCAGCAAATAACAGAAAAAGGTGTGCTTATTATGATTATTTAAGTTATTATTGTATAAAGTACATCGTTATTTTAAGGTTTTATTCAAATATTTGTTCGTAACCCTGTCTTTCGCAGTTTTTTCAAAATTCAACCATCAAATGTAGTACAAAATCTTCAGATTCAGCATGAGCATCTCGGTATGCAGTTGTGTTATTATTGATTACAGATAGGTATGCATAAGGAACAACACTTTCATTGTTATTTATAAAAGCATAATGTAATAGATCAGGTTCCTTCCCCAAATAACTCATTTAATGATGTAAAACTCTTTCCCAATTTATCGAACCTTAATTGAAGTTCTCTTTGTATTTCATGAGTGTTATTATTAATATGCATTATATTTCTTTTTAATGTATGCAGATTTTTATATTTAGTTATTTGCATGAGTTGTTAACCAGAGCAAATATGAATCCAATTTTTTAATGAAATTATATAAATTTATTTTTTTAGTAAATTATGTAGTTATAAAAAAATTTATCATTAATTATAGAATTTTTTTAATGGTTATCTTTTTCTATAATTCTACGATCTATAATTCAATTTCCATGCCTGTAATTAAAACCTTACTATTTCGTTTATATATTCTTTTCGCTTTCTAATTTACGCTTTTTTGTTAAAGTAAAAAAAGAATCAGTATTTTTTTAAGTTTTGAAGTTATTATTTACTTTTTGTTATAATCATGTATCTTATATAAATACTTACCAAACTGAGTCTGTAGAATTTTGAGTTTAACACATTTTTTACGATGTGATGCCATAAGAAAATATCTTTAATTACTTTCATCCTTTTTGAGATAAAGCACGAATAAAACTTCTAAGCTTTTTTTCTATGTAGATATGTAGCAATCTAAAGTTGTCAGTGATGAGAAATAGAATACTGATTTTAGTTTAAATCAAGGGAAATTATTGTTTAATTCCCCTTTTTTTGTATGTGTATACTTAATAATCTTCTGATATATTTAATAAAAATTGCAACATAAATTTTGATATAATTAAAAAGAACTATTGTTGAATCATCATAATTAATTTTTTTACATTTTTATTATCTTAATAAAAATTACTTGTTGCACATTCCATAATTCAATTTCTGAGATTGGGAAAAATGAATTTTTTTCATTCTGTAATTTTTAATTTTCTGTTATACTGGAATAAAAATGAAATTTATTAGAAACGTTGCAGCTTACTTATTTTTGTAATGATAGAAAATTTTCGGTTGCATATAACATTTTATTTCAATAATTACCGTATTATATCTAAAAAAAGTTCAATAAAATGAAACATAAAAAAATAAAATTATAAAAAAAATTCGAATTATATACATTTATAATTATAAAAAATTATAATTTAAATATAATTATAAATTATTCTCTCAATTTAAATGTCATTATTTTGCAAAGGAAGTGACGTTATTCTAATAAAAAAACGATAACAAATGAAATTCGAGTTCTTTCTGCTAAATGTAGCAGTTAATATGTTTCCAAGTGAGCTGTGACTTTTCATAATGTTTAACTTAATATTTTTGATTTTTAGATAGTTAAACGATAATAGTAAAAATGAATTCATTATACAATGATGAATCGTATGATTCATTACATTCAAATCAGATCTTTAAAAAATTCATTGATTGTATTGGTTTATCCGTCTTTATGTTGGTATTTTTATTCTGTTAAAAAAATGTATTTATAGATCTTAGATAGCATGTATGTTTTATAGTCAAAATTTTACGTTTATATTTCTGAATGAAAAAACAAAGTTTACATGTAAGCGTAAATATTATACTTTTTTATAATTTTATTAGGTGATTTATTTCATATGTATATAAATTATTTATTTTATTGCCGGAAAATAAATTTATCATCTCTTAAATGCAAAAAAGAATGTGATATTAATTAGCTGATGTGTTATGTGTTATTAATTAGCTGAATTGTTCATTTTAGAGGAACATTTTATCTCAAACGCGTTGGAATCATTTGTGATGATTATAGGAAAATTCATGTGTAGTTTTTCAGATTGGACTTGGTCAATTCAGATTTCTTTTTAAAGCTTATTAATTTTTATTTGAGAACTCTATTTGTCATAATTTAACTGTGAATAAATAATTTGGAGTTTATATGCTTTGCAAACGATTTTGATATATTTAGTTATATATGATATATTAGTTATATCAAGTACTACTTTTGATGATCTGTAGTCAGCTGTGATTCATAATGTCTGAAAATTTCAACTGTTTCCAAACAAATCATTCTTTTCTCCAGCATTGCTTTATTCAAAAATTCAATCTTATTCGCAAATACAGAAGATATCAAGAAATGCATTTCAAGCATACCTAATACTGAAGCCTACTCATCAAGGGAACACAAGTGTTATTTTAATTCCTAGTCACAAGGATAGGGAAGCAAATAGGAAATTTTTGTAACAACAAAACAAAAGACAATGTGAGTATTCGTTATTGATCGAGTTTCAGTTTCTTTTCAACTAGAAAATATATTGTTTTAAAATTAAATTTTAATTTAAAATGTTTCAAAAAATGTATTAAATACAAAAAGTTATACAGTAAAAATGTTGGTTGTGATTAGAAAAATAATTTTGAATTTTAGGATGTAAAAACTATTTTTCTACTGTTACATTTAGAATAATAGAAAATTTTCACTAAAAACTCAATATTTTTCTTAATTTTTTATTAATTCTATTTAAAATTTTAAAAAAAATCGCTTCGAATTTTTTTTAATTTTAAGTATATATTGGCTAGTCTGATAAGCACAAGTAGACGATTTGATTTGTATATAGTATATTTGTATATACTTTATTTATTAATATGAGTCTACATAGCCGAGTGGTTATAACATTGGACTCGTCGTTACGAGATCATGAGTTCGAATGCTGGTAGATTCAAAATTTGTGTAAGTATTTTTAAATTTGGGGGGGCCACAAGTGTTACCAACATTAAGAGGTTGCAAGTTTTTCAAAATCGACACCTGATGAGGATTGCAAACTCTCCCTGGTATGTCAGGAGAAAAATTCTACATAACGACCTCAAAATTGAACCTGTTTCGGAATTTATCTGAAGAACGTCGTTAAAATTCTTCGAAAAACTGCCCCAGATTCGTAACAATTTATTAATTTTGCCTGCATACGATCCTGCTGTACGTAGCTCTAGGAAAAGAGCTAGAGCTGCAATCGACAATGTTTACATCAATTTCCCCTCAGCTAAAAAGCTGAGAATTAATTAACTTGTTACCAATTTGGTGGATTAACTTTTTCAAAATTATTACCTGTTTCGGCAAAGATAGCTACTACACGTGCGATATTCTGGAAATTGTTCGAACTAAATAAGCAAAATAGCAATCAGTCCCAGTAGAAAAAAGGTAAGTGCAACGTAACTCCATTAATTATTCCTCGAATTCCCCCATAAATAATCTAAAAATTATTTTCTTAAAATTAATTATCTTCTATCCATTTTTGGGGAAAAAATAAAAGGAAAAAATGTTAAATACCAAATTTCATGACGCTAGAGCTTTACGGCGCTCGTCTAAACTGGTTTGAATTAATTTTAATTTTCCCTAAATATTACAAATAAAAGTTTCTATTCCAAATCATGATGTAGAGGTGCTCGTGACCACTTTGTCACACCGCGGAACTCCGAAACATCACGACGTTCACGTTTGTTAATATACTATATTTGTATTTGATTTGTATACAGACATGAGTTTTTATCTTTGTTTAAAAATCAAAATTTAGTTAAAATACCAATACATTTTCTCACCAAATACTCTTGCCAACAGATGAAATGTTTTTTAACAGACCCTTTCACACCTTACCCTTTTTTCTTCAAAGAGTTATAGGCGTTTTTTTTACGACCAGAACCGGTCTGTGGAATACTCGAATCGAAGAGAAAAACAAATTCGGGAAATATTTTCACAAATGAAATTCTTTCAACTAAAGAAGCCTCAAGAATTCCATTACTTTTCTGAATATATTCTAAATTGTAAAAACATTCTGGTTTAGAGAAATAGGTAGAAGCTGTAGTTTGAAATGGGATGACTAAGCAAAAATTCAAGCAATTCTTCTCTTGAAAGGACTTTTCTATTCTTCATGGAGCATTTGCGGAAGAACCTATTGAAATGATAACGGGTGATAGATTTATCTGAGGGTGGCCTATTACACTTGTGATCCATCTGTTACTGTATATGCGTCCCCTGGAACGCTTTGTATTCAAACCATTATATCCCTTCTTCCCACCGGTGACAGTAGACAGAATGATGACCTTACCAGGAAGCGTGCGTCCCTGCTTGGGTCTCAATACAATGAATGATATTTCTATAAAGGGATTATTTGGTAGATTTGTAATTCTGACATTAGTATTGATTAATCACACACCAATGATTCATAGGGTCGGATCTAGTCTAATTAAGGGACAGGAACTACTGCGGGGGAACTACCTTACTTCACTTTTCAGTAATGAAGAATCGTGCATAGAACTTGTTTATGCTATTTTTCGTTAATTAATTCAAAATGCTATTTAAACTTAACACTATAAACCTTATTAATCTTAACTCGATGTACCACATTTAGCCATTGAATTTTAAATGCAATCTGTCAAAATACAAGGGCATATTAGAATGCTTTCTACAACTCACTTGGGTCCCTTTCTGAATTAATATCATTAACACGTCTTCCCGAAGGTTGTACGGCTTTTGAATACAGTTATATGCGTGCGATTCATGAAACTATCAATGAATGGTCTCGTTTACAATGGCATTGTGTTACTGCAAAGGATCAGGTATAGAAGTGGCCGAAACATTTTAAATGTTATCTAAAAGTGTCAGATTCGACGAGAGTTAACATGTTTAACAAAATTTCGAATACTTAATGAAGTTGTTAACTACATTTACATGTGTTTTGATACTATCTGAATACTTTCCACTTGTTTTTTATGAAGCATGGTTCGCCTTTCAATGAGTTTATTTTAAAATGTATGATAAAAATCAATGACGAATGATATTTCTTTTCATATAAATACTGTATCCACTTTTAAACATTACTTTACATAAATACAACGATTTGCATTAGACAAAAGAGTTTTGATTTCATTAGTTTTAGTTTTATTTCTTCTTTATTTGTTTGTTTAATTCAGCAAGTTCGAACACTAAAATGTATGTTATTTACATATCAGAACTTAAAAAAAAAGATTATATCTTAGCTATGAAGTACACTTAAATGATGTTAAAAGTATTGAAACGATTTGTAAGATGGGATTGTTAGAAAAACCATTCTTGTAATGATGTAAGAAGCAAGACACGATTCCAACTATGTATGATAATTTTCCATGCTATATCAGATTTTAAAATAATTCCACAGTATAACGCCTTTACAAATACATTATAGTAGATTGAACGCTTTTAAATCCTTTTCTGTTTATTATTGTAGATTTAATTTTAATGTTGTTACATTTTTTTAAATCTGAACTCCGGGAAAGATAAATTATTTGTTTATTATATGATTTTGTATTTAGTAAATGAAATATTATAAGTACACGGTATAAAATAAGTGTATAAATAACGGTGTATAAAATAAGCAGCTTACTAAATCAGAAGTATATTAATATTTTGTTAACTGATCTTTTTTATCAGCGAAAATTTGTAGGTTATATTAGCTGAACTCAAATTTAATTTTCTTCTAGTTGCACTCTTTATTAAACCATAATGTAGTATATTTTCTTTAGAAACTTTAGACGCAAACTCAAGCATTTATTCGGACAATCCTTATAGAAAGGGTGATAAAAAAGACAGTCTTAACAGCCAGTCAGTCAATGTGGAATGTGCTTTCCTCCTTAGGTAATCATCTGTAACCTAATAATGTTGGCTGGCGATCGGCAAGAAGGCAATTTGCTGACATTGTAGACGCCTGCATCATATTTGTGATAAAAGAAGAGCAATACAGTGTTAATCATTTTGTACTGGCAGAAGGGGATGAATTTCGAGAATAACTCCGGAAAATGAGGGAATTCATGAGAAATATTCACCATAAATCCCTCTTGTCCTGAACTGGAATAGTTCAGGCGCAGTTTTTCTCTGTTAAAATGCATAGCCAATCATATGTTAGGTTTGGTTGACAATGATATAAAACCTACCAAAAAGCTACCATCTGCCTGTATACTACCTGATTTTAATTTTTCATTGTGAGACTGTGACGTATTTGTTTCAAGGAAAAAGTTCTTGGAACATGCTCATGTTTAGACTAACAGCGAAGTCATGAACTCTGTTCGGAAATGGCTTTAATCTCTCTCTACGAAATTCTACAGATAATAAGGTATTTTATCCGTGCTGGAAACGTTGGACTAGTACTTGTATTAGTATTATAGAAAAGTTTATAAAAATTAGACAGAACTAAATCAAATTTCAAAAAGGTGCACAAGATAAAAAATTTCTATTCATAGGGTTGATAGAAGAATTACCCCGTTTATACCTTAATAACTAGAGTAATCTCGAGAAACTCTCAGAGAGCATTAAATAAGATTTTAATCCTATATTGTTTATCAATCACAGATGAAACAGCGGATATTTTTCAAAAATATTTTGGTAAACATAGCTGCATCACCATAAAAATGCATGTTCTCGGAGAAAAAAATTGGTAAAGTTTTATGGATCTAGAAGACAATGAAAAAGGATTCTGTGTTAAACGATATGACAAGAAGTACTGTTTTTGTTGCGTTATGACTTGCAACCTTTGAAGCCCGCTGACAAAGGCTGTCAGTGATTAAAGCCCAGTGAGAGTCTCTTGTTTTTTCAGTACCATCAACTGACGCTAAGAGTACGACTTAGCTATTTCATTCGTCACATTCGCTTGTACAATATCTTTTTTACAGGGGGTAAATTCACACACCTCATAGATTGAACACAAAAGCACAACACTTATATCTGAACCGGGACTTGAACCTAGGACTCTCAGATTACGGGGAAGAAGTCTCATTCCTAAGAACAAAGCGCACCCTTTTGCCAGCACACCTGTACAAGAAGTACTATTTAATAAGTTCTTTTTAGTATTAAATAAATACTAAAAAAGCAATATTGCTATTATTAAGAAATTAATTTATCGGTTATTATGTTAAAAAAAATTCTAACTTTGATAACTCTATTTCCCATTCACCGTATAATATTGACAAATTATACATCGATTGAAAATAATAAGGTTTATCCAAATATAGCCACAATACATCATCAGATAATTTCAATTTGAATTAATCAGAATTTATTAACAAAAAATTATTTTTCGTTATGTAGTATTGTATGAATATAAGCATGTTTTTGTGTGGTCGTATATTATTAAAACCAGGTAATTAGAAAAATATCATATTGTTTGGTATCTGTGTATACTTAAGGCACTCTGTTCACTTGGTGATTTTCAGATGAGGCCAAAATTGAAGTTATATCTTAATATATATAAATCTCGTGTCACAATGTTTGTCCTCAATGGACTCCTAAACCGCTTAACCGATTATAATAAAATTGGCACACCATGTGCAGTTCGATCCAACTTGAGAGATAGGATAGTTTAAATCTCAAATTATAGTCGCAATTTTAATTTATTGCTAATTATTTGTCTGTTATTATTTGACAGTTACAATTATCTGTTAACTCCAAATGATTCTGGTTGAGTAAGTAATCAATAGATGGCGCTGCTATGGTAAATCTACGAACGTGTGATATAAGCTACATTTTAACAGCATAATTACCACGTGTTGTTGACGCTATAAAATTAATTAAATTTATTTTGTAGTGAACGAAATACCGTATATTTCCACTTATTATGTTCCTTATTATGTATGTATGAAATATTTTTTTATTGTTTTTATTTAACCTCTATTAAAAAATATTTAGCACTTATTATTTCAATGTGCTATGATAACAAGTTTTTCAGATTTTTTTTCTTATATTTAAACGATTAAATTTACACGTGAGTGAAAAGTGAAGTTATTTCCACTTTTTAAATTTTTGGTGTTAGCATAGCCGGCTACGTGTTACTTAGACTGAAGTGTAAATTGAATTCATATTATAATGAAGATAATACAGTGAAATTAATCCTGTTTTTTACTTATTTGTGCTTCATTGATCAGAACTTTATAATTTAATTTGAATATATGTATGTAAGTATTATCACATAATTATAATATTTAATTAAAATGTCAATGCAAAAATGATACTCAATTTCCTACACTTTTTCAATAGTTGTACAAATATTTTTTTTATTGTTTTTATTTAACCTCTATTAAAAAATATTTAGCACTTATTATTTCAATGTGCTATGATAACAAGTTTTTCAGATTTTTTTTCTTATATTTAAACGATTAAATTAGTATTTCAATTCTTATTGAAATTATTATTTAAACTCTATAATTTAAATATGTACATGTCAGTATTATCACATAATTATAAAAGTTAATTAGAATGATTTTAAATTTTTTTCTCATATTTAAACGATTAATTTATTATTTTCAGTCAAATGCCACCGAAAAAATCTAACCTCAACAACGCGAGCAGCAAAGGGTCACGACGCAAACGTGTTGAAAGAGCTCAGCAATTACCAGAACAAATCGAAACAAGAAATGCAGCTCAAAGAATCAGGACTGCAGAAAGTCGTGCACAAGAATCTCAAGAACAGCGTGACGAACGTCTGCAACAGAATATTACGAGAACAAGAGCGGCACGAGCACGAAATATAGCTACAGTACGAGTACTAGATCGACAAAGGCAACGGATCAGCCGTTCATTAACACGTGCATCATTCGTTCGGCTTGCCTTTGAATATGCACCAGATATTAACTACTCAGCGCATTCAAAAATTGCTATCGGTGGAATGGATAAAGTATGTCAATATTGTCAGGCATTGAAATTTCGGAATGAAGCAGCCGGCATGTGCTGCGCATCAGGTAAAGTTGTGCTGTCACCTCTACCCGCTCCGCCGGAGCCTTTATTATCCCTTCTTACTGGCAATTCAGATGATTCCAAATTATTTTTGCGTAAGATACGCAAATTTAATTCTTGCTTCCAAATGACGTCATTTGGGGTAACAACTAAAATTTGCGATCGTGCATCCGATGGACGTAATTTTGAAACTACATTCAAAATTCAAGGCCAGGTGTACTATAAAATCGGATCACTGATGCCAATGCCTGATAACAATCCGAAATTT
>JAPMOQ010016282.1:0-14362 GCA_026543055.1 Argiope trifasciata
GAGTAAGTATAAGGAAATTCTCCCTCTAATCGATGCCACCATCCCACCTGTGTTGCTCCACCGTTCTTCTCGTTTCGTTGGGGGGATTCCCCCAACACGACATTCTTCGGAAATGGGCACGACAGTCGCGCGTTGTTGGTCAGGCAAGGATTCGTCTTTTTGCTACTCAGTTTGCCGGATGGAAGGAGATGAAAATTTGGTATTTCACAAAGATGGAAAAATTTAAAAGGCATATCTTTAAAGGGGCGTTGAACTACAGTCCTAGATCAGAATTTTAACTTGGGACATAATGCCCACATTCCTTTAGATCGGAGGTTCATATCAGTTTTAACTCAATAGCTGCCGGCGATGATAACTGCATTCCAGCTTAAGCAATTTAATGTGAAATTTCGAAAATTATGCGTTCTGCGAACCTTTCTGTAACTTGAATTTTATTGGATTTGCATACGCAATCTTGAAAATTTGAATATTTGTGGGATAGGAGAGAATTGTATTAAATATTACAATTAATTTGAATTAATCTCTTTTTTTCAATGACAGAAAGTTCATATTAAATTATAATTTCCTCATTGCTTATTTTACTTGTTAATATATTCCTCAGTTAAAATTACTATTATTTATATTGAAAAAGTTCAAAATAATACTAATTTAAAGCATTACTGAATTTTCTCGGCAGATTAAAAAAAAAAACCATTAATTTCAAATACAAAAAATGTATAAATGCGATAACGATTTAAAATTTGTTGAGAATGGAACTCTGAAAAGCTAAATTTGTTTTTAGATTTTATAACAAATATTAAAATATAAATTTTTTGTTAAAATCGTTATAAAATTAATAGTATGTTCGTTAATTTAATTAAAGAAGAATTAGAGGTGGGTAATTTAAGAGAGATAAGCCATATTTTTACAACGCAACTGCAAATTTTTTAAAAAGTTACCAAGTTATCAATCTTTGGCGTTTCGAATTCCTTTTAAGGTTAAACAATGCATTTAGTTGCATAAGCTATGAGCAACAGATGAAATTGGATTTCTTTGCCGTATTCGAGAGAGAAATTCTACTGCTTATCAGTATTTGCAAAATGCAATCTGCATCTGGAAATTTACATATTTGGAGGAATCTTTACTTAAAATTTATTCTTGAAGTAATTGTAATTTTTGAAAAATTTACTAATTGAATATATAGTTGGTTGCTTTTTTTTCTTGATATCAAACAGCAAATTTTTATAATAACATTAGGACCATGCCTTGGAATAAAATCCGGAAGTCGGCTCTCGATCCTGTCTTGTTCTGTGAATATTACGAGACCTCGCCCGAGAAACCAAAGATTAACTGAAAGTGACATGTGCATGTATAATCATAGTGCAGGTGAAGATATTTTTACCCCTAACTTCTTCCGAAATAAAATACTTTCTAGTTTATAACAGCTTGCTTAATCTATTGAAAACTATAATAAATCTTCATTTCTAAGAACTACGTATATTAAAATGTGTAAATTTTATTTGAGTCTGCATTGTCATCACCTAACAACGAACGGCTAGCTGAATGATTACTTCTGTGGTAAAATAAACGGGTTTATTTTTCGAAAGTATCTATTCTAAGACCACTTTGCCTAATTATTGCCTTGTATAACTGTGTACTAATTCTGTGGAATGCAGAAGTGGAAACAAAATTCTTTTCTATAGTTGGCAGTTATTGAGTTAAATTTGATTTTTATACACCTGGTTGGTTTAAGTGATGTAGTCAATCAAGTATCTGTTAATAAAAACTTTCACCGTCTTATTTCTGGTAGAAAGCGTATTCTACACGGCTTTTAATTCGAAAATCAAAACCATCCATTCCGATGATTATATTGCAAACTTAAAGATGCTTATAATATTTGATACTTCAGACAAAATTTAGCTGCGGCTCTCTGTAATGACTGTTATCTCAAACTCGTGCAGATTAGCAAGTCAAAATCATTTTATCCCAGGAGAGCGGCATATTTTTCAGTTAAGCAACAAGAATTAAATGCTGCTTGATTTTTTTTTTCGTCACCAGTTAGAGCCTTTGAATTTTTCTTCGATTAGTTTACGAATGACATAACTAAATATGAAATTAATTCAACTGTCTAGAGATGCAAGCTTGATTTAGAATAAATTAAAATCGGTTATTCAATTTTTTAACATTTAGAAATAAATATGATAAACAATTTTAGTTACTAAAGTTCAAATTGTTGATTCGGTCCTTAAGACGTAAATTTGCTTAAGACATACCCATTTAACACACATAGGATATCGACTTTTAAATTGATGAAGTTCATGTTAATGTAGAATCTAAATGGGCGTTTTTGTAAATTGTGAAAATACTTGGCACATTGTATGTGAAATCTTAAACACTTAACATAAGACCATACGATTCTGTTAGTACTAATTGTCTCGAAACGCTTTACATTGCTTTGATCTTAAATGATTCCTGGTATTTTTATATCAGACTTAAAAAGAGTGTTATCAAATTAAAGGACTTCAATAAAATGTAGTTTATACTATAAAAGTGTGAGTATAAATAAGTGAGCATCAACGACGCTCTGTTAAAATAATTTTAAAATCATATAAACAATATTTAGTACTTTGCTAAAACTTTCGGCTAAGAGGTTCTGGAATTTCCTACAAATAGAATATGTCAAATTTTAGGTTAAAAAGAATTTTTGACCCTATTGTTCTTGTAGAATTTAAAAGACCTTAATATGTATTTGAATCGACAATAAAAGTTGTATTCTGATCATGACTGTAGTTCACATAAACTGCTTGCTTTAGTGATTGCATATTTGTGCTTTTTGACTTTGTTTCGCTCACTGTGGCATTTCGTTCTTTTGAATTACTCGCGTTTATTTGTTGCTCTGAAACATGTTGCGTGGGGTTGTGAACTGTGACAGAAATTTTAGATAAAAAAAATCTTGAAATCGCACGCATCCCAGTTAAATAAAAAAAAAAGTGCTCCAAAAGCTTTGTTTTAAAGGTAATATAAATAAAAAAAGTGCTCCAAAAGCTTTGTTAAAGGTAATATGGCTAGTGCAAGAAGATTGTCTAACATCATATGGAAATTTTAAAGACAGTCAATTGAAAATGTTGCCAATTTTACAGAAGGTTTCGTGTAATCTAAAAATATTTTGGAATTTAATTTTTTTTTTTTAAATCTTTGAAGATGAAATAAATCTTGTACAAATTTCAATTTTCAGGTTTTGTCGCAAAATAAAAAAAAATTGCAATTAGTGATCATGATAGAAATCTTTGTGAAATTTGAGCAATGTTTCTCATCTTTAAATTTTTAAAATTTACTTTGACAGTTTTTTTTAATCTTTGGAATGCATGTTTGTTAGTTAGCATTTACAAATCATAAATATTATCCCAAGTCCTTTGATTCCTTGCCGTATCAAATACAGCTCACTGCATGATTGGTTAAATCATAAAACTAAATCTTGTAAAAATTAAAGAATCTGTATCAGTCAAGTGTCTGGAAATTACAAGAAACTTTATTGAAATATGATCCAATATTTTTTCAGTGTTAAATACAACGTAATTCAAAGACAATTTAAATCGTATTTAAGTTTCTCGCCTTTTTGTAATTTTCACATTTTTTTCTGCATAATTTTAACCAAACTTTGAAACTCGTCAACGTTCAAAACTGACTTTTGCAAAATTTGTTTAATGAATTTTTATTCAATCCATTTAAAACTGTACTGAATTAAAATTTGCTATCCGTTATCGTGAAAAAGTGAGAAGAATGCATATGTTATAATTTCTCTTGTTTTCGATTAAATATGAATCTGTTTCCAAAGAACTGATTAGTGCCCCATTTCATAGAATGTGATGAAATGAGGTGTTATCATTTGAAATATCATCAGTTGCAAATTCGACATTTCGCTTTATCTATTTATAGCGTTGTATAAATTTCCCCATTAATATGGCTCACCCAAAATGAAGCGCTGTTTTGTGAATTAATTTTTTTATAATGTAATAACGAATTAATAACGCAGCACGCCTCGTAAAATATTAGTTTAATGATAGTGAATATTGTCTTTTTATCGCGAGTTTTAGAAATTTATTATAGATTCTGAAAATTTTCTTGGATTCCAATTCTTTGTCAAATGGTTTTTTGGTACATTCATAATGTCTGATTTTCTTTTTACTTTTTCAACATAAAGCTTGCTCAGAGTAATTGCATTGCTTTTAAGTTTCATGAAAGCGACTTTCTTTTATATTAATGAAAAAGGTTCTAAAATTATTTATTAATAAATCATGTTAAACAATTTCATGATTCATTGGCAAATGATTCAACGTTGTGGTAGTAGGATAGAAATTATGATTTGGTGTATAAAATTTTCTGTCTGTTTCTAATTTAGTAATATATTTTTCAAAAAATAAAATCATTTATTCATATTAAAATTTATTATTATTCATTTTAAAGTTTATTACTATTCAAATTACGAATTTACTGTGTCTATGTTGACCAATGATGAAATGAGATAAATGAGTGGTCATTGGATAACATTGAAAGGAAATGCAGAGGACCCTTAATATGAATTACATTTTTAGGGCCATTTTGATCAAGCGATAGTTTTTAAATGAGAATTTTTTTTTTTTTTTTTTTTTTTTGCCTTAAGAACGGTTATATACGATAGCTTTGAAGCAACCATTAGTTTTCGGGAAATCTCGTTTGTTTTTTATACGCTTTGAAGCTGCCTGAAATTGTTGCAAAGGAATTTGAAACATTTGATCATCTGGTCAGAGTGAAAATTGATTTTAATATTTCATATCTGTAATAAGATAAAATTGTGAATATATTTAAATCAAATTCAAAGATATTTCAAATTCTTATTCTCTAACTTTGGAATAAAACTTTCCTATTTTTAGAATAAGTGACCGAATTTCACTTTATACATATGTACAATTAAAACTTCAAATACGTTAAGGATTTTTTCTATCATAATTCCTGTATAACATGAGCATTAAAAAGTATTGTTTTATCATATATAAAATATGCGTTTTCATACAGTTCTTGTTTTAAGGTTAAAATAATTTTTTGCGAAGTAACGCATCGACGAGTTATTCATGTGATCGAATTTTTAAAAGATAATTTTTTAAAAACGTATAAAAGCAGCCGTGTGAATATATGCTTGTGATACCCAAAAAGAAAGAAGAGACGAGTGTAGTACAATTGTAAAAACGTGATTTAATGTAGTGTAATTTATAAACAAGGTGTCTAATGTGGTACATATGACTGAATATTATCTTTATATTTCGTCTAAATCGTGCTGTAATCATGAAAATACATCTTCTATACATTTTTGAAAGGATTGCAGACTACTTGAATTAGAAATATTGATGACTATTTTATAGATGAGCCCTACTTTATAGACAGAAAAATATTTACTTTCTAATGGTAAAGGATTCTATTTCCGAAACTATTGAAATAGTTGATGCTTGTTTCTCGGTGACGGAATTAGTAATTATCTGTCAGATCGCGCGCATCGAGCAACTCTTTATACCATGCTTACCTCAAGATTAAAATGGGAATTAAATATTTCATTTCATTTGAATGTTTACTACCCAATATTTTTAGGCGAATAAATTGATACCTCAAAATTACTGGAGATCATTAAAACATTCGTAGTTGGTAAATGATTGCATTTTTTCGCAGTCGTATTTTGTTTGGCCCCCTATCACAAAGAGATGTCATTCATAAAGGCATCGACCATGAAATTAAAAGCATGATCACTTTTAGAAAGGACGGGGAAAGATAAAGGCACGTTATTACATTGCAGTTTTATTCTGTTGGCACAGAAAATCTAACTTTGAGTTTTAGCAAAGAAGCAATCATCTCTTCCATAATTAAAAATCTGAGAGAAAAATAAAACTGTAGTTTTATTTTAGTGATTATTGAAATATAGAAGCATTTCTTTACATTCCAAATAAGGCCGACCCAAATAAATGCTCTGAGCTGATAGATATGAAATTTAAAAAAAATTCCACAGCTCGAAAAGAGCTGCCCATTTTTATTTCATTCCCGAGAACTAGACATTTTGCTTTCTATCTTGATCCAACCATTTTATTCGTAACGTGAGTATTTTCTAAGCTAATAAACTGTTTACTCTTGATGTGAAAATAAAATGGCACTCGAACAATTATTAAAACATAAATACTGAAGGCTGAAATACTAGGAGCACTGTGAATGTGAGGAAGGCGCATTTGTTTTCAGTTTTGAAAGTGTATCGTTAGCATTTATTCCCCTTCTTCCGCTTCTTCATCCTTGGAGATTTAAAAAGTTTGCACAAAATGGAGCACATAAGAGTATTTTGAGAAATTTCTTATTCTACGAATTTAATATTCGAATACATTTTGAAGCTTTAAATTTTTGCAACCGAACGAAAACGGACATAAAATCACAAACTAATTTAAATCCAATGATCCTGCTCCTGCCAATTAATTTCCATTTGCCAAATAACTAATATTTAGCAAATTAGCTGCTGATTTTAATAGCTTCTTTTAAAGTGTTTATAATTTATAAATTTAATGCAATATTTCTAGAGCATCTTATTATTTTGGAATTAAAAGCGAAACAAAAGTTACCCTTCCGATTGTCACTTCTAGTTGTTTGACAAGTAGATTATTATTCTATTTGTAATTCATTCTATTCGAGTTAAAATTACACTTTTAGTGATAATTTCGTATTCAAACGCAAAATTGAGCATTTATTTTTAGAGTTTGCGTTTAAGTAAATGTACACAACAAAAACTCCGATTAGAGTACTATTTGATGCAAATTCAAGGAATTTAAAAGCTGCAAACATTTAATCATTAAAGCGTAAAAAGGCAAATAAAAAAATATAAGCAAACTAAGGGCATATTAAAGCTATCATTCTATTGAAAGTCGTTTCATAAAAGTCTTGGGAGAAAATGTTTATTAAATGTGTCAATTTCATTTCTGGACAAGCTGCTTCTTATGAGAGTTCTGGTCAATTCCTCAAAGCAATGGGAGAATTAAAACATTAGAAAATCGAAATATGAATTTACTTTCATGTAAACTTGCAGCTAAGCCAGGTGGAAGGATTCTGGGGCTTTAGGTTCTGCGCTGCTCTACGAAATGAGATCTTCATTAGTTCAGATACAGTAAAGAATATTATTCATTTATTGGAGTATAATAAATAATTGAATCTTTGGCATAAAAAAGGTGCGAATGCTAAATGCTAACACACAGGTCGGCATTTATGTAGTGTCACTTCAATACAATCATCTGTCGAGTTTAATGTAGTTTCATCATTCTGCAGAAAAAATTCTTATAAAAAATTTGTTAAAGAGAAAAATAAAAAACGTGAAAAAAGAAAATTTTTTAATATTTTATAATTGACTTTAATACCTATTGGAATACTATGAAGTAAAATCTTGATTTGAACTATACATTTAAATTTAAAACATGCTTTTCATTAAATAAATATTTGCACATTTTGAAATATGGAAAAAGTTTGTAGTTTTTTATTGAAACTATAATCCCCTTTGTATATTATGAAATAATACTTGCATTTCTCTTCATTCACTTAATGTCTTTAAGATGTCATTATATATTCAGATGTCATGTCTTATTATGCATTCGGCAATCATGATGTCTTCATCGAAGTGAAGAAAATTATACTGCTTCTACCGTCAACAGCTTTCATTTCTTTAGATATTATTTTTATGACTTCTCTATTGATTGATTTTAGTGGTACTTCGTAAAATAAAATGCCTCAAAACATTTGAGGAGAGGGTAAAGGTCTGAATATTCCCCTGATTAAAAAAAATATTAATTGAATAGATTTTAGTTAATTCTTTTGAGCTCAAAATTCATGGTCCGTAGTTTTTCTGCAATATTTAAATTGGAACATATATATTATATCAAATTTAGCACTTTTTCAAATTTTTCTTTTTCCATTTCTTTTTCGATTTCTCGAGTTTATTTTATTTTTTTTTAGATTTTTCGAGTTCATTTTCCGATTTTTAGTTCTTGATTGTATGTTAGTTTTCATGGAGGTTTGAGAAAAGCTGCAGAATTTCTTATTTTGCAATCCATGGGCTTCTTTTGTTTCTATGTGTCACTCGGCTCAGTAACCAAAACTATAAACATATGAAACAAATATTTCTTGCTATAGGAGGTAATTAATAATTTGCGTACATAGACCTCTGAATGAGAATTTTTACTCAATCGGTTGTAATCTAATATGCGATTTCATGCCACCAGGGATGTCAGATGTTAAATCCGTAATGTAGAAGGAGTATAATTCTCCAAAGTCCAAAATTTTTTAAGAAATCAACAGGTTTGCAAGAAAAACTAGTCTGCCTGTGCGTTCTAGTTTAAATATTGGCGTTCTCATAATCCAAAAGAGCATATTAAAGTAAATATCAAAAATTCCATCTTAAATGATGCTTTTTCTTCTAAAGTATTGAATTCACTTTGTACGACGAAAGGATTAAACTTTTCACTTACAATATCAATCGCGTTTACTCTCCCGTCCAAATTTAAATGCTTTCCGTAGAAATAAAATACTTTACACATTTGTTTTGTATTATTTAAAAGATTAAAAATTCAAGTTCAGTTCATTTCTTTATACGCGAAAGTAAAACAAAATATTTACTAATATATTACATTTGTTTTTTTAAAACCTTTTTCTGATTGCAATGTGATTACATGTCCTTTAGTACTTTAAAAATTTTGACATAACATTTCCTAGTGGAAGGAATAGATTCTCCTATGTTTTTCCTGTTCCACAAATCGACAAAATTTATAAAGTTATTCTGATTCTTCTCGTTCTAACTAAACTCAAACCCCAGAAATCATTTAAGAATTAGAATTAACCCGTTATGATGTATGAGAACTCCCCAAAACTTGTTCAGTTTTCTTATGATATTCTCAAAAAACCTTTATGGCATATTGAATAGGTATAAATCTATTTTGCATAAATGCTGTCGAAAAATCGCTAGTTTATTCTTGCATACCGAACGAAAGCCTTTTGCCAATAGAAAGGGATTAAACTCTATCCGATTTCAAAATTAGAATGCGAACGCTTCAAAGTACCGTTATTATTGGCATTGAAAGAGTTTTCAAATTCCTATACTTGCCAATTCCTATATAAGCGAGCTTGTTTGAAAGACAACCTAAAATATTGCCTGACACACAAAAACCTAGTTTAACGATCAGATTTAGGTTTCTAATATTACAAAGGAAATATTAATATCTTCTTTTTGTAAAGCAAATTGCTGCAAACATTGGAAATGTGAAAAAACTTCTGAAGTTATTTCTTTATTAATGTGATGCTGTATTCCTTTTTCTGAAATTAAAAATTTTTCCTATTTATTCAGAATTACTCGACTGACATGAAAATAAAATAAACTTTGTAGAAGAAAAATATTTTTTTCACAAAATTTGGTTTGTGGAAAAGAAAAAAAAAACTCTTGATTTTATGCTAGCATCAATTATTCAATTACTACACAGTTTACAAAAGATGCCCAATTACCTTTCAATATAGTTAAATGCGTGTAGAACACGCTCCCACGCACTGAATCTGTACAGAATTTTTTCTAATCGCCTTCATTTTTGATATCGGTATGATAGCTATTTCATTCGAATCGTTTGGAAGTAGGCGACAACTGAAAGATGCGAGCTCTGGATGATGTTTCTTGTATTGTTTGTTCAGTATTTCTGGAGTTTCGAAAATTTAGATATATCCCTGTATACTCTAAAATGCAATTTTCAATTAACTGATTGGTCTCTTTCTAATCGCAGTTGGTTTCGACTATTCACTATTTTTTGCTGCATATTTTGAGACTATATAAATTGGAGAATTAAAAAATGCGTTTTTTTTTTTTTTCTTTCTAGAAAATAGTTTTATATATATTTTTATCTTTAGAAAATAAGTTGAAAACAAACCAATTTCAGATGTTATCACCAAAAAACATTAAAAAAAATTTCAGTTGAATTACAATTTCTATTTATTGTATAATATAAAAAAGTAAAATGTATAAAATTTGAGGAGGAATATTCTTGTCAATTTTGCACCATTGCCTAACTTTTTGCAAGTTTATTGTATCATTATCAGTCATCTTTATTTGAGGAGTAGTCCGAAAAATCTATATCACTATCACATCGCTATCAAAACTAAAATCGCTTTCAGAGTCTGATAAGTCATGAGGTATACATTTTCAGTCAATCGCTGAACATTTTATAGCACCCATTTCTGTAAGAAAAATCGTCGAAAAGTGAAATTTCAGCTGTGGTTTTAGGCACGTGGTATTACACCTGCCTTCAGCAATTTAGTGGACAACTAAATTGCTGCAACAACATCTGTTGCTCAAAACGTAAACTAAACGTCTATTACTGTATATAATTTATTTCAATGGTTAAACGAGATGAGCTCCTCAATAAATGAAGAAAAACACATGGCCACGGAAATCGGGGGATGATCAGTCAGAGGGTTAATAAAGGAATTGACAATAAGTTATTATATTAAACTGGCTTTATCGATATTGTCTTGAGCAATGGAGCTCTTAAATTTCTTTTATCAGTTCTTCCAGTCGGATGAGTGTTATTTCAAACACAGACCCATTAGCAGCGGGGCTATCTTCATGGAAGTCTTTTTACAACAAAACAAGAAATAAATGAATAAATACAGTTTTTCACAGCTTAACCACTTGCAGTTAATAGATATGAGGCTTTTCCTCAAGATGCTTTTGGCACACAGCTGGCAATTAACTTTCATAGAAGTAAAAATGATTGCCCCCATTCGACTGAGAAAGTTTGAAGGAAAACAGTTTACAGAAGCATTGTCTTCGATCGGAAATTTGTTCATTTCGATAATATATATTTTTTTTCTGATTTCTATAAATATATCGAATACCTTTCGTGTTACATTGCAGTCTTTTGACACGCTCACTTGGGAATTTCTTGCCTCCACAAGTTGTTAAAAGTATCTACTATCATGAAGTTTTTAACTTCTCAGAGGCCAATGAAACCAAATACTCAACACCCTCCTCTTCCTTTATGCTAATAAACAAGAGGGGGGATGCAAGGAAATTTTGCCTTATATCTGGGCGAACATCTAGGGGCATTCCAACAACCTGTTGCAATTACGAATACGGTCGTTATATGGTCGTAAATATCTCCACTGATTCATTAGAGGTAAAATGAATATAATCAAAGAACCCGGGAAAATCAGAAGTTGAAATAGCACAAATTGCGTCTGTCTGAAAATAAGCATGGGCCGTCGGAACGGGGCTTAACCCTTTAACTGTTTTGCCCGAGTACCATAAGTGCATCGATTTATCGAATTTTGATAGTTGTAAGCAAAAAAAAAGTAAACCATTCATAACGATTATAATTCCATATTATAATTACTTTGAATACGTAGATAAGCCAAGTATTCAATGGATTTCCATTTGAGTCAAAATAAGAAAAAATATTTTTCAAAATAGGTGTCATCTTATTAGATAGTGTTGCGAACGGAGACAGGAAAAACCGTCCGAGAGGCGGCGCTGTTTTGAAATGACATAACTATGTATAAAGTTTCTGTTCTTGTTTCAATCAGTTAGATTCTGTTTTTAGTCAGTGTAACATGTAGTTGAATATTTCACGGTTTCTGAAGTTGATTAAAAGTGTGTGTTATGAAACAAATTGGACTTATTTTTTTCGAACCCAATACACCCAGCATCGGTTAGATGCACCCTGCATATCACGAATGAATTTATTCTGGTTATGATTTAACATAAATTAATGGTACCCTCGGCGGGACCGGGTGTATTGGATTTTAACGGAAAGCTGTTTGGAGCTTTAAAGTAAATATTTTTTGAACTGATTTGAAACCGTTGAATTTTTCGTAATGGATCTGAAGACGTTAAAATTAAAAAGAAAAGGGCTCAGAATGGCGTTTACGCTCTGTGCTAACAAAATTGAAGCCGAATTGAAAGAAGCGAGTGAATCAGTTTCGCTTTCGGTTCTGAAGATGCAGCTTGCGGATAAATTCCAGCGCCTTGATGTATCTCAAACTGAAATATTTGAACTCTTATTAGTGCAAGAAGATGGCGAAAGCCTATTTGCGAAAGATTTAGAAGAATCTGATGTATACAGAGATCGATATTTGGAACTTTGTACACGAATTGAAGCCCAGCTGCAACCTGTTCCTGAACCCGTATTATGTGAACCAGCACGAAAATTTAAATTACCAACAATTGAATTAAAGAAATTTAATGGAGAACCAAAAGAATTTCTGTCTTTCTGGAGTCAATTCAAGAAAATTCACGAAGATAACTCCATTGCTGATGAAGACAAATTTCAGTATCTTCTACAGTCAGTAGAAACCAATTCGAAAGCAGAACGATTGGTTCTCAGTTTTCCAGCCACTGCTGTGAACTATCCGAAAGTAATAGAACAATTGAAGGAACGCTTTGGGCGTGATGATCTACTGGTTCAAATTTATGTGCGAGATATGTTATATCTCGTTATGAAAAATGCCGTTAAAGGACGAGTCAAGGCCGACTTAACGTCGCTGTATGATGAACTCGAGGGAAAATTAAGGGCCTTGGGAAGCCTGGGAAGAACTCAGGAGAAATACGGAGACTTTTTAATCCCATTAGTAGAAAGTTGCCTTCCCGAAGATGTGTTGATCGCGTGGGAGCGAAGCAGAAACCAAGAGCTACCGGACACCAAAAGCTGTCGTTCCTTGGAACATTTAATGACTTTCCTACGCAAAGAGGTGCAAGGCGAAGAAATGGTGTCGCTTGCACGAAGTGGATTCATTTCAAAAGAACCCCACTATAATTTAAAAAAGGATACTTCTCTTGTTAAGGTAAATCGCGATCTTGCTACCGCCTCTGCCCTTGTAAGCCTGGATTCTGGTAAGCGTTTTCTTAATTGTATCTTTTGCGATAAAAGCCATCCTAGTGAAAAATGCTTTGCTGCTAGGAAAATGTCACTGGATGAGAAACGGAAAGTTTTAATTAAAAAGGGTGCATGTTTTTCTTGTTTAAAAAAAGGTAGTCATTTAAGTAAATTCTGTAAATTTAATCATAAGTTAAGTTGTTCTTTGTGCAATAATAATTCTCATTTTGAAATAATGTGTCCAAAACAAGAAAAAGAAATTGTTTGTAAAACAGAGAATTCTCTCTCTAATTGCTGCAGAAGCGAACGTGTGTTTTTACAAACACTTTGCGTGGTTATTCGCTGCCAAGGTCATGAGAAAAGAATTCGTGCGTTATTAGACTCCGCGAGCCAAAGTAGTTACATCAGCGAAAGGCTAATAAATCTGTTTAATTTAACTCCTCTTAGAAGAGAAACAGTGATTCATGCGCTGTTTGGGGGGGGAGGAAACGGAACCGAAAGAACATAGTGTTTTCTATTGAAGTGAGCGATTTAAATAAGACTTATTCTTGTGGTTTTGAAGTTCTTTCAGAAAAAAAGATATGTGGATTAATTCCTAAAATTATTGATAAGAAAGTTTTGACTGATTTAAGAGAAAGAAAAATAACTTTGTCAGATTCTTTTTGTGAGGAAGCGGAAATCGATCTTTTAATTGGGACAGGATTTCAAAGGAACATCAAACGCGAAAAATACGTTGGAAGTTTATCCCACCCACAGCAGCATGGTGGGGAGGCTGGTGGGAAAGGTTGGTTCGCATAATTAAAGAATTGTTAAGACGAACGCTAGGAAAGTCTGTATTAACTCATGAAGAATTGAGTACTGTAACCTGTGATTGTGAAAGTGTTATTAATAGCAGACCTCTAACCTATGTTTTTGAGAACCCCGAAGAATTAGTTCCTCTTACACCCGCTATGTTCCTAAGAGAAAATCACTGCTCCGGAGTAATAGATATTGACGAAATAGATTCCCAAAAGTTATCAAAAAGAATAAGGTATCGAAGCAAACTTTTCAATGAGTTAAGAAAACGGTTCAGGAAGGAATACCTAGGTGAACTAGTTCAGAGGTCTAATGAAAGATCTTCGCGTGAGCCTAGGATTGGTTAAATAGTGTTAATTGGAGATGATAATAAAAAGCGCTTTTTTTGGCCGATAGCAAGAATAATTGAGCTGATCCCGGGACGGGATGGGAAAATTCGGACTGTAAAACTCAAAACTCAGAATGGAACAGTGATGCGTCCAGTACAACGGATTTATCCCTTAGAAATTCAATCAAGTGAAACTTGCGTCATTGAGAGCAGTGCGGGGGAGGGGGAATCTGGTTCTGAGGGAGTCCCTGTTGTTCAGATTTCAGATGATGTTATATTAAAAAGATTTACTTCTTCTGGTAGGTGCGTGAAAGCACCAAAACGATTGGATTTATTTAATGTGAACTGTTACTGTTTTGAG
>JAPMOQ010016295.1:0-36943 GCA_026543055.1 Argiope trifasciata
AATACAACAAATCAATTTATTACAGACATACAAGATTCTTACTTTGTCTCTGAAACAAATCTGACTTTTTCCATCTACCATGAACACTTTTGCAAACTGTATAAGCCGTTCATATTCAAAACTGCAAGGCAGACCAAGATAATGGCAATCACGCAAAAAATAATCCCACTTGTCAACATCTAATCCAGAATCATCATTATTCACAATCTGAAAAAGATATACAAGCTCAATTTTAGATAAAATTAAAAAATCATATTATGCAGGCTATTTCTTATACTACTAACAAAACATACAACATTCAAATGTTTAAAAAAAAAAAAAAAAAAAAAAAAACTCAAAAATCATGCACAGAATTTTGCATCTGATAAATAATTTCAAAAAATGATAATACTTTATAGTAATGCAATATTTTATTCTTATATACAAAAAAATGAAAAAATTCATTTTATGCTAAATGTTTAAAAATTAAAGTTACTTCTTACATTTATTAAGAATTAGTTAAAGATCTGCATTGCCATATAAATGTCATTTTAGAAAGATTCAAGTACACTGTACCCTTATGTTTAATTGAAGGTATGTTTATTAATACCTTTTAATTGAAGGTAAGTCATTAATTTGATAATACAGATATTTAGTATAGATATATCCTTTTTAGTGTATGAAGAAGATTGCTGACTTCAAAACGACTAAATTTGATATTCTACACTAAATATTTAAAAAATTATATATAAAATTTTAGTTGCTTGTGAAATTGTGAAAAAAAAATATGCATTAATATATAAAACAAAACCTTGCTGTTTTTCACAGGATAAACAGGCAACTAACTGAAAAGTAAATGTGTGTGTATTATATATATAAAAACTTAGTCTGTGCTTATTACAAAATTTCATAGGCATGCTAAAGCATTGTCTCTTACTGTCTAAAGAATTGAAATTGCATCATCACTAATTTACAAAACATGTGGAATTCAAAGTTAGAAAATAAATCACTTTTTGTCTATCTCAATATCTATCACAATAATGACATTGCCAACCTTTTGCAATATGTCACTATGAATTGGTAATTGTTGTTTGAAGCTTAAATAGAGAACATGGGGAAAAAAAATTGCTTGTATTCTCCATTTAAAAATAGGTTCGGCCATATTCTTAACAGCAATTTAATTTCTCCTAACAGCACTCAATAAAGAAAATTTACATTAAAATTAACTAAATGTAATAAATGGAAAATAAAGAAAATGCAACACACACATATATATCGTATAAACATGCATCATTTTCATTATTTACTACATTTTTTAATTATTTTTACCTGATAAAGAAAGGCTCTGCTGCCATCCATTGGCTGAAAAAAAAAGACGAATTCTAATTAATTATGCACAAATATTAATATCTTTAATACTCAAAAACATAAATCTAATAAAATAGAAGAAACCTGAGCTCCTTGTATAAATTCTTTAATCGTGTTTATTTCATTGGAGCCAATTCCAAACTTCTTTAATTGGGGCAGCAAGTTATTGTCCTCAATAAGATAATCTAGCATGTTGATAGACACAATTTCATGCTGGGAATGAAATGTACAATATAAAATGTTATAAATTATTAAAATATATTCTACAAAATCATTTAAAATGTTTTTACAAACAGATAAAAGATTGGATTTGGAATTTACATGCTCTCAAAGAAACTAAAGTTGAATATCATAGAACTGATTGTTGTTAAAGTATAATTTAATTAAGAAAAAAAAATCACTACTTTAACTACTTCTTAAAATAATATAAATTTAATTTTCTTTCATTTTTTTAGCAAGTCAATATACTTGAAGGTATAAAACTAAATCAGTCAAAGAATATATATGATATGCAATAAAAATGACATCTATATCTGACAGCTAGAAATTCAAACTAATTTGAATTTAGAAACAAATTTTTTACTAAAATCTTTCATGATTTAAATCAATATCCATAACATTTTAAAAATATAACAATCAAAGTAGTGAAACAAAAACATGAAAATTGGCACTATTAATGCAATATATACATGTAATTCATAATAAAATTAATTACATGCAGTGAGTAAGATTAACATATGATCAAATACTGCCAATAATAATTTTAATGAAACAAAAATTACCTTCCATGCAGTCTTAAGGTTTTTCTTCAGTGTAGCCATATGAATATACCTTTCCCAAGTATGCGAAAAAGGTCCATGCCCCAAATCATGGCACAAACCAGCCAACTGAACACAAAGAACATCAGTATCAGTTATTAAAAGTTCAGGTTGACGTTCTCTCAGTTCTTGAATAAATTTTCCTGCTAAGTAGCAAACCCTGTAAATATTCAGATTAATATTAATATGATAAATTTCACCACATGATAAGATATGAAACATAATACTATGCTTCAAATAAAAGTATAATGGACTTTATCAGAAAAATAAGAAATAATTGTTCAAAGAACAGTTTAAAGCAATAAGAAGAAAAAGGAAATGATTTTTTCAAATTATTAAAATTGCATAGTCAATAAAAACAATTTCCAATTTAAAAAAACAATTAGAAATTGCTAAGAAATTAAAATTATGATTACATAATTTTAATTGTTTTAAAATTAAAAATGTAATCCCAAAATCAATTTCTAATTTTAAACGATTAAAATTATATAACCACCAAAAGAAATTTCAAATTTTAAGACACATATTTCCACAAATAAATTAATGTTTTTCCCTCAGCTTTCTCGTATATTAATGCATATATATACATATACAAGATTTTTTTCACTCTTTTCTTCAAAGAAACTCATGAAAATAAGGAAAGCCACTGACAAATCTAAGACAAGAGGACCATTCTTAACCATACTTACTACCACATTAAATTACACAATAAATGTATTCTGTAGCCTGATACAGAAAATAGACTTGAATTTCAGAATCTTTTTATTGGTTGGATCCAAATTTCAATATATATGCTCTCTCTATTCAATATATATGATCCTCTTTATTACAAGATCATATCTATACTTATAATAAAGCTCAATGTGTGTGTGTTGGCAATCTCAGGCCAGACCGTTAGACCTAGAGCAAACAAATTTGGTACATGTATGCCTTGGAGGTCGGGAATGGTGCCTCAGAGCCTTTTTTTAAACATTTTTTAATTAGAATTTGAATTAAAAATGAAGCGAAATTTTGCCGTTCTTCCACCATAATTTCCAAAAATATTATAGCACAAAATTGATTTTTAAATTATATTACATATCAAAAATTATCTTCTTAGTGATACTAATATTTTAGTCAAGAAATTAAATTTATATTTTTAATGAATTCTTTTAACAATAAAATAAAATTTAGGTTGCAAGTGCACATTACCAGTGAAGGGGGAAAATGATCTTTAATCAATATATTGCCCTCAGATTAACAAAAACTCAAATAAAAAATAAATAAACTATTATTTCAAATTAAACACACAGCAATGTCATTTTCACCCTGTGTCTGCCTGAAATAAAATAAAGATGAAATATGTTTTTACAAAAATGAAAAGGTAAAGAAAAATGTTGTGACTTTTACAATATTATTAATTAAATAAATCAGTTTTATTTAAGACAAACATGGTTATATATAATTCAAGGTTCAATGGCTAATTTGTAAAACTTTAATAATAGATATGCATCTATAAAAAGGATCTAAATAAAGTAAATAACTACATAGTATGTAACATAAGTCAATAAATGTTTTAATAAATATAGAATGTTTAACTTTTAAATAAAAAGAGATAAACTTCAATCAACTCAGTCTCTAAAACTGATTGATTTATGAATACTATTCAATAAAAATGGGTAATTTTAAACCATTTCATTGACTGTACCAAAAATGATACCCCAATTAATGCCCGGGATTTCTCAAGATTGATTACCCTAAGAATGAAAATGTTGAATGTTTTCTAAACATTTCTATTTAAAACTTCATAAGTCAATCAAATTTGATAGCAAAAGATAGAAACCTTCATTTAATTATTTGAAATTTGAAGTGTCAAGAATATTTCGTAGAATACGATTCCTTGAAAATAAAAGATGTATAAAATTTAGACTTAATAATTGTTTTTAATTATGTTTATAGACAAAAAAATTATTATTATTATTATCATATCATATAAATCCTTTTGAAAGCAAAACTAAAAACTGAATTTTATGATGAATCTAAGTAATTTTTGTTGAATAATATTGCATAAATTATAGTAACTATTCAAAATACATAACGATTCTCTTTTCAGTACTTATATATATATAATGTATGGTTTCATAAAAAAAATTATATCAATTTTCAGTTTAACCATTTCCACTTTAATTTAAAGTTGAATTTTGCGAGAGCTGGCAGATAATTAGAGAGACATATAGAGCATTAAAATTATTTTGATATAGCTATCAAAAGACAAGTTACATAAAATATTTAATTGACATTGATGTTACATAAAGTAATTGACTGACAATTTTAAAGAGCGGTCAGACTGGTGAAACAGCTAGTCGCCAAATGCGGCTAGTATTTTATATAAAATACACACACACATGTATATACTTGTTTCGACTGTGTGTATTACAAATATAATTTTGGCATATATGTGTCTGAAAGGAAGACAAATATTGAATGAACTATTTATTTTCCTATTACATAATTTGTACATGGGGAAAAAGAGCAGAATTATGATAAAAAGAAACATCTGTTTACTTCACAACACATGAGCAAAAGTAATTTTTCCCTGAATAGTTCTGCTTTGAGATTTTAATAGGGATATCTTAAATATATATATACTTAGGAAAATCCACCACATTCACCAAAAGATACCCACCACCTTGGGTATCTTTTAAGTGAATGCATTAGTGAGAGAAGGGATTAAGATTATAATACTTTCTCCCAGAGCATGAGAATTTGCAATAGTCATCAGACTCCCTCTGGAAGGGGAGAGGCTTCTGCTAATGGAAAATATCTTAAAATGTATAAATTCAATATTGCTAAAATTATAAAAATCTTCCATTCTAAATGATTCTTATTTGAAATTTTTTTAAATAAAATGTAGGGTAATAGACAAAATTTTACAGTTAGGGATGCAATCAAGATTGTTTAATATTAGCAATTTGTAATAAGACAAATTAGTCTGATCAATAATAAATAAATATTAAATAAAATAATGGATGCTATAAACCGTTGGATCATTTCCGCTAAATAAAATACAAAGCAAAAAATCACTCTCATTATGATCTCTATTTATATTTGATAAATAAAAATAAAAATCAGTTTACCACAATCTTTGTGATTTAATAAGAGAAAAATAAGATTGATGAAGTAAAAAATTTTCGTTATCTATTTAGGCTCTGTATATCAATATCATATATAAGAAAGAAAGTTTTGAGGATGTTAGGCACCGTACTCAAATGGAAAATAAATTTTCTTTCAAAACCACAATGGATCACACAAATTTTACAGTCTAATATTAGATAATAACATTTGGCTCTAAACTCTCTTTCAATAACATCTCACATAGCTTAAATTAATAATTAAAAAAAATCTTTAATTATCTAGTTCTCATTCTTGTTTCAAATAAGAAAATATAGCAGAAATCAAGTCTAATGTTACTAGAAATAAAAAAGGAAACAATACTAGAAATAAAAAAGGAAACAATACTAGAAATAAAAAAGGAAACAATACTAGAAATAAAAAAGGAAACAATACTAGGAATAAAAAAAGGTTATCAAAACCATTCTTTTAATGATAAAGGCAAACACAAAATATGCTTTACTGATATTTAGAATTATACACAAATTTGGATACAAGAAAAAGCTAGATCAAAATTTTTTTCAGAAGGAAAAAAAATTATAAGCAATATGTATAAATGAAAAATATGAACAGTGTATGGACTAACCCCAAGCTGTGACTAAATCTGTTATGGGTAGCACCAGGGTAAACATATTCTAAAAAACCAGTTTGTTTTATGGCTCTTAGTCTTTGAAATTGAGGTGTATCAATTATGGCAACACAAGCTGGATGTAAAGATATCTGGCCATGCACAGGATCACAAAAAATCTAGAAAGAAAATAACATTCACTTAAAGATATGAATATTTATTCATTGATTTTTATCTATGTATAGACATCAGATGAAAAAATAAAGCTAAAAATTACATGAACAAGGTAAATCAAATATAATGAAAACTTAATGAATTATAAAATTTATATAACAATGAAAGTGAAAAAAAATTATTGCTAAAAATTTCTATATTTACTAATAAGCTCGAATCATTTAAAGTTCTTACATAAGACATCAAAAGTATCAAAATAATATTTTTTTTATGTAAATTTTTTTTTATATGGAAAAGTACTACATTTTATTATATATAGAAATTATTACACAATAAAGCAGGCATAAAAATCTAATTCCCCAATTAGCCATGCATCTTATAAAAACCCCCAAAAAATTCTTTGGTGAAAAAAAAAATACTTTAAAGCTATAAAAAATATATATAATGTAAGGATATTTACCAACCTTGAAATATTTAACATAAAACCAAAATCTTGCTATTTAAATCTATGCAAATTATTTATATTTAGCAGTTTGGACATAAAAGAATATATAAAAAAAAGTCTCAATTTTTGGAATTATCGTGTCTTGAAGTCAGCAGTCAAATGGAAACCTTATAAATCAATAATAATAATCATTAAAAGATAATAACTTACAAAATCTTGAGTCTCATTTGAAGTTCTAAATTCTGAAATGAAATTCAAATTTCAGACTAGAAATTTATAAACTTACTTTTGTTGAGAATGATGTAGATTTTAGTTTTTTGGCATGCGGTGGTAAACTATGGCATCCGTTGTAATCATCTGAAAGTAAATTAAAATATCATCTAAAAAATCAAAAAATTATGTAAAAATTATTTTAATTAATTATATTAATAAAAATTAGATATACAAAGCAATATGAATTTTATACAGATCTCAAAAATATTTATTTACAAGTTTCAGTATCCAAATTTCTCTCCATAAACGACATTCTTTTTTGGAATTATCTTCTGATTCAGCTCCAGAAAACGATCACCGATTTAATTCTTAATGTCAACGCCGTATTCAGGTTTCGCGCTGGTTACGAGCGCGTCACTATTTATTTAGCTGAAAACCGAAACTAACACATATTGAAAAATAAAATCTTAAAATACAAACACAAAAGTAGTTGCCACTCAAGGGCAAATGTCGAACGCAAAATAAATTATCTTCTGGAAGCTCCGTCTGCGTCTCTGTTTATGAAGTGCCAAGCTCTTTCAGAAAACCATTTGGCTTCATTCCATGCAATGAATTCAAAATACTTTTTTTGTGCGAAATAAAGTATTCTAATTATATTTTAACTGATAGTATATAAGAATTAACAATAGTTATTTTCTAAGTAAAACAAGACGTATTTATATAAAGCCTTGTACATACATTTATTGCAAAACTGAAAAAGTTAAAAAACCCTACATTATATTACGAAAATGTCTATAAGATTCACCAGACCTATAGCAACGGAAATATTGTAAAATATTTTGTTCAGTGTAGAATTTTCAATCTCCATAATGTAAAAACGTTTTGGTTTTAATGAAAAACTTCCCAATGACGCTTTTAGAAGGAAATCTCTAATAAAATGATTCATTCAGCTAAAACTAATATTTTTGTGCTAGAATTTTGCAACCATAATTGTTTTAAATATTAGAGTGCCTCTGTAATATAAGCAGCAGACAATTGCACAATATTGTTGATGCAATATTCAGCATTCTCAAAATTGTACAATATTGCCAAAAATATTTTACAATTTTATGATGCTACTGGAGTAGCACCTTATATAATTATAAATAAAAATGAATATTTGTCTGTATGTCTCTTATGCGTTGCCGTAACGCTCATCCTATTGCGATGAAACTGAATACTTATTAAGGCCTTATCACACGGTGAAATTTCGCCATCATTTTTCCGTTTCTACCCTCAAAAACAGGTGAAGCAAGTTTCATAATCGACAACTTTTTCTAACCAGTTCGAAAATGTTGTCTGAAATATTGTCCGCAAACGAAATTCAACTAATCATGTGAAACTTTGAAGTGAAGTCACTTTCGCTGTCGTTTGCTGACGGAAAGTGCCGAAGATATTTTGCCGTGTGATAAGGCCTTTACTTGTACTTATTTGTTTCCGCTAAGGATGGGGGAAAATATTGCCCTAAAGTCTTGAATAATAAAGTTAAAAAAAAAATTGAATTGATATTACTTACGTTTCTCCTTTATACATCACAATTTCAATGAATGCATTCGTTTCCGAAAATAAATATTATTCTTTCTATCATTCCTAATTAAATAAGACAGTTATTTTAAGTTTCAAACGATATTTCTCAAATTATTTCTTCTGCGGCAGCAACGCGCCGGGTACCAGCTAGTTATATAATATTACAAAGTCTAAAAAGCCATGCTGTTATACAGTATTGAAAAATATATGGCCTTTTTGAAACCCTCAATATTGTGTCCCTAAATTGCTAATTGTAGTTTTCCGATCTTGTAAACGAGAAAATTTCAAATGTTCAAAATATTCTCAATGCAGAATTAAGTTGTAGAACGGAGAAAAATCGTACAAAATTACTTGATTCACAGAGAAAGAGTACATAGTAATGCATATGAATTTCACTAGCACACACAAAAAAGATTTGATATATATATATAAGAAGGGAGAAAATAAATGAAAAAAAAGTAATTTTAGATAACAATTTATGAGGGGATATTATCTCAAGACTGTAATTTGGCCAATACAAGTCAATATAAAAAAAGAAGTTGCTTTGTTGACATCCGTATCATTACGTCATGAAAAAAATGATGACGTCATTCCGACGCAGAGTAGTTCCTAGTCGCAGGTATCAACAGAGGTGGCACTACTTGTCTATGTGAACAACCATGTTAAAAAAGTTGCCATTAGTATCCATGAAAGTGCCACCTCTGGATCTCCTTCTCTGCGACTTGATTATTTATTAACTATTTGCTACTTTATTTTATAAAGCCTAGAATGGCAACCATAGATTTGAGTGTTGATTATGATGAGGCTCCGTAGAAATTATTAAGCACTTCCACAATCAATTTTGAATAAAACTTAACATATTTTTTAACAATTTGAATTTGAGAATGAGTTGATTTGAGATTTCAAAGAGAGGACGATTTTCGCTTCTAAAAAGTTTATATTAAATAAATTGTAAAAGTTGTTTTAAAAAAAATTACTTTAAAAAATGTGAAACATCATTTTTTAAAACAATTTATCACTTTTTAGCTTGATTTAGTTTCTGATAATTTAAAAAAAGTTGTGGTTAAGAAAAAGGGAAAATATGGTTTTCTTCATAAAATGTAGATTACTTATAATTTTAGAATAGTTCATAAAGTTTGTAATTTTTAGAGCTATTTTTTATAATTTTTGACATTATGTTTGTTATTTTATTCTAAATGAATAAATAAAGGACTTTATTAAAAGATTTTTAAAACCGAAAGAATCAAAACTCTGAAATGTAAAAATATATTTTTTTGCTAGATATTCCATTAAAAAAATATTTAAAAAAAGCCTATACAATGTGCTAGATACAAGAAGCGAGATGCATGTAATTTTTTTAATAACACAAAAGTCAAATCTGGTAATATTGCTCCAAATATAAGTTGATCATACGAACACAAAATTGTTCCATAGACAATTTAAAATATCATTCCAACATTCTTCACTGTTATTATACGAGTATTTGCAAATTAGTCCTTGAAAGATTGGTATGGAATGACAAAATTGAAACATTATTTATATAATTTTGTATAATTTTATTAAATGTTTAGCTTTTAAACGTAAAACTGTTCAATGAATTCTTTCAGATAGTACCTGATGTAAAGTGAATTATATGAATACTAAAAAATTTAGTCACCTATACATATTTGCAATATCGAGTTTAGTATACTTTAGACATAATTCGATGATACTCAAAATATTTCATAATTTTGTAAACATTGAGCTAAGAGAAAAATTAAATAAATAATTGACGTTATTAGTAATCCACACTTATAGACATTAAAAGACTAAATTGCATTTTAAAAGAAAATGTTTGCCAAATTTTTTCTAAACTGGCACGATATCTCCACAGTGTTCGGCATTTTTTGCCAACAGGGTTAATTTAAATTATAGACATCCAGCTGCTTTCCAAATTTTCGAATTTAAAAAAATCCAAATGCCCTTTTGTTTTTATACTTACTAATTTTTAAATACAAAATTTCTTTATTCGTATTAGTCGTTTTTTCACTCAATTATCTAATTTTTAACAAGAATTTCTTGTGATTCTATTTGTATCCATTAGTAAAAAAACTCAATTTAATGAAACATCTTTAGCTGAGAATGAAACTGATGCTAGTCTGTGTATAGGTAAAGGTTATTTAATACAATCACTGGACAAAATAAAGTGATTTCGGAATCACTCTTGTCCATTTTATTCCTGATTCTTTATCATTGAGGAAATTATAAAATTAGTCACTCTATACTGAACATTCACACTATTACAGAGGCCTTATTTTAGGCCTCCTTTTATTGTAAAGTCTAATTTTTTTCTTAGTTTCCGTTAAATTTGAATTTTAACTGAAACGAAAGCGATTAAATTTGAATTAATACAAACAAATATTGAAACTAGACATGCTTTTTTTAAATTATGATTTTTGAAAATAGAATCGCTAAGAATTAAAACTTTAGGTTCAATATATAGCATTTTTTTCTTTTTCCACGCAACTCGCTAAACAATGAAATAATTTATCAAATTTATTTCAGTTGTACAATGCATAAAGTGTGTATTAAAAAAATAAAATTTCTCTCTGATGCCAAACTTTTTTTTTTTGAAGGAAAGGCTGATTTTTTAAATAAAAGTAGTCACGAAATGTTTAGATAAAAATTCTTGACCGGAACAAACGATTTTGTACGCGATTTCGAAGAAATGGATTATTATAAAAGTTGAAGTTCTAGATTAAAATCTGTGAGAACTTTTGTGTTCGAATAAAAATATAATTCATCTGCAAGATTTTACTTTGAGATTGCTTCGCTGAAGTGCGGAATAAACGGAAACTCGATGAAATCATGCAAGAAATCTAAGCGAATCTTAACGTAAGAATGACATCAGTATAAACTGGAAAAATAAAAAGTTTTCGAACGAGAATGGAAAATTTGTTTTTTGGAATTTTTTTTAAATTAAAAACTAAAAATATTGTTTTAAAAATACGGTCCGGATAGAAAAGAGTTATTGGCGGTAAAACCCTGCTTTACAAATATAAAAAAGGAGTATACTGGCGAAATGTCACCATACACGCATTTGAAAGTAAAATACACTATTTGCAGTTTGAGATCGATATGATGATTTTTTTAAAACCTAAAAAGCTAAGATTATTGTTAAATTATTTTTTAATGAAATAGTTTTAAATAGATAGCTGATTTACTAAGCTAAAAGTTAGCTAAATTTAGCAATTTATATAAACTTACATCTATTATAGCCAATTTTCATTTTTTTAAATCAAATACATGTCAATATTTTTGACTGTGTACTTTTGTCTATTATTTAATCCTTGAGCCCAAATTTAAATTTTAATTCATTAATGAAATGCGTAGAGTTCCCCCCCCCTTTTTTTAAGAGGTAGAAAATTTGTAATTTTTTTTTTAATCAAGACAAAATTTCATCCTTATGTCTTATAACTTTCCAGGACTTAAACCATGTGCATATTGGTAGCTACAATAAAAAAGAAACCTTACTACGATACAAGTAAAATGTTTTATTAAAACTTTGAGACGTTCCATTTATTAAAATAGAAATTATAAATAATGCACAGAATAATAAAATAAAAGATACATCCTTCGAATTATTTTTTTCTTCCCCATACGTTCAAAATATTTTGTATAGCCATTGTTTCTTTTGGAATGGCTTGTGGATAGATTTGGATATTTACACCGCTCATATAAACACGAGGACAGTGGGCTGTATCACATACAACAGTAGAAACATAGTTCCGGTGAACTTTGCGCTTTATTTCAATAGTCTCCCGAAAGCGCTTCTCATCCCCTAAAAAAGAAACATTAAAATAATGTTCTTTTAAAATTTTACAATATAATATATACATGGTGTCACAAAAAATGTGACCGCGGCTTTTATTACTTAAATATTGATAACAGACGCAGGTAACACAATCTGTTACGCTACATTATACAATATAGTGCGGTATTATATGATACTAAACAATATTCCATAACATTAAACAATATTGCGAATATTAATTAATGTCATACAATACTGTATAATATTTGTATGCTACTAGGTGACATATACTGACAATTACAAAGTTGCATAAAAAAAGGTGCAAAATGTTATGAAATAAATTAAAATTTTCAGTGGATTAAGCTTAAAAAATACAATATTTAAAGTTTTATACGGGCTTCATCCTCTAATAAGGTCATGTACAAAATTTATCTTGAAAACTCTCAAATACATATATGTTAAAACAAAATTGATGAAGTGTCAATCTCAAATTAAAATGGAAATCTTTACAGCTTCTGCAGATGACGAAATGCGGGAATGCATCATAAGGAACAAATCATATCTTTAATTTTAAATACAAATTTTAAATTCAATGCTTCTTGAAAAGTACTTTAAAATTTTATATCATGAATTACAAAATATAACTCAAAAAAATAGTACAGTCAATGAATTTGTAAAAAAACTTATGCAATCTTTCCTATAAGTTATTTCTACAAATTTGTAATACTTTTGAACCAATAAGCATCCAAATTATTTATTTGTTCAATCATTACTTTCTTTGTTAATTTATGCACTACACTCAAAACACGATCATCCGGAATGATTTTTCCTCTTTATGAAATCGCATCCAGGCATCAAAAAGTGATTTAACGTTTAACATAACTACATTTATGTAGTTTCTTATCTTTGAGACATTTTGTGATAAAAGGCTGAAATTTTGTATACGAACTTATTGGAGGATAGGACACATTTCACTTACTAGATTTTTTTTTTGTACTGGGTGTGTAAAAAATAAAAAATTTAAATTTTTATAAAGTTTAATCCCCAGAAAATTTTAATCGATTTCATAACATTTTGCGCCTTTTATTTAATGCAACTTTGAAATTTGCAGTATACATCTATGATCAATATTTAAGGAAAAAAAGCGGCAGTTAAGTTTTTGAGACACCCTGTATAAGTTAAAGCCAATATAAAAGATGGCACACTTGGGTACTTTATACGTACTTTTCGGTATAAAATACCGAAAA
Source organism: Argiope trifasciata (assembly GCA_026543055.1). Lineage (NCBI taxonomy): Eukaryota > Metazoa > Arthropoda > Arachnida > Araneae > Araneidae > Argiope > Argiope trifasciata. The sequence goes on from JAPMOQ010016295.1 coordinate 13,322, forward strand.
CTAGTACACACTACATAGATTTTAAAACTGTATAAAATCCTCCATCGATGCATGAAAATGACAATTTAAAAATTTTTGGATGTCATATTTGGATTTTGATGGATTAAATCCATATGATAATGACAAAACAGATATATTACTGTTTTTGCTATCTGTTATTTATGTTTAGAAATAGCCTTTGTTTGTGTAAGGTGTCAAAAATCCATACTTCTTGTGGCAATGCTTGCAAAAATGATGAAGCTAATGTTTTGAGCACTCGTTATTTCAAAAACTTAATATTTTTTTTACAAAAAAAGCACTTATTCTAAATAGCATTTGTCATCATCTACAACAGTGGTGGGGAAACTTTTTTTAAGACGGGCCATTTGTAATAACTAGAAGATCGTTGCGGGCTGAAGAATAATGCTTAATCGTTAAAAAATTTATGTGTTCTATAAACATATACATATATTATTACGTACACTTATTATTTTAGTAGTAAAAAAACAAAAGGTAAGGAAATTATAAGCACAAAATATAAAATGAATTTAGTGTAGTTCTTGATGTGAAGTTTTATTACTTTATTTTTTGGTGTCATTACTGGTTAATGGTGCATGAGAAAAATGAAATTAAGACTGTTTTATCAAAATTTCAGCATAGTCCGGTTCCATTTGCGAAGCAGAAATTCTTAAAACTGATGAAAGGTGCTCCTCTGTAATTCTGTTTCTTAATGAAGTTTTCCTAAGCTTCATTGTTGAAAAGATTTGTTCGCATATATAAGATGAGCTAATGCTCTTGCGCGGGTGTTTGTTGAGGCAGTGGGAGTTTCGGGGATTACACAAACAATTACTCGAGTCACAGCGGGTCGTTGCAGATGACTGACTTAGTCGCTAACTAACTGATCTTCGGGCGGCCTCGCTTGTATTCATACCTACCTGCAAGGATTGTTCGGGAATTGGAGTTTTGCGGTTCTTTCGGAAAAACAGAACAATGAATCGAAAATGCGAGAGTGTCTGGAAGTTTCGAGCGAAGAGGAGTCAGCTGTTTGGGTCGGATGGATTTGTCCAGAATACTATTGTGTTTTGAATATCGCCGCAGGTAGTTTTTATGCGGGTCGTCACATTACGAAGTAAGAATTGGTTCAAACATTCTCATAACGGCACTCTTAAACGGGCCGGATTAAACATTTCCGCGGGCCGGACTTGGCCCGCGGGCCGTAGTTTCCCCATCACTGATCTACAACAACACAAAATGCTTATGGAAAGTTAATAAAAATTCTTATATTTCATACTTTGTATAGGCTGTCGAAGTTTCATTCATTTCAACAATATATTATGTATACCTGGTGATTATAAAAAAATAGCAACATATATGGTTTAATGGAGCAAAGGCCATATTTGGCCATGCTTATCCCATGCCAAACCCATGACTTATCTTAATATACAATTGTATGTAAAAGTTCTATGTAAAAGCATAGAAAAAAATTTAAAGAGCTAAGAAAGCACATTCACAAAGAAGCTTATCAATTCCAATGTCATAAAAATAAAAACAGATTAACCCCATATATGAAATAATAACCAACATAGTATTCACAAAAACCGAACTAAATTTTGATGCAACTTATTGAAACTCCTAAGAATCATATGAAGAACAACAGTTACGGTAACATTGAAAAAATATAAAAAGTGTCATCACAGTTGAAGTAGAAAATTTATGAAATGCAATAAAATGTTTTGCTTTGTATTGCTTTTCCACTATTATTGTCTGTTTTCTATTTTCTTCTTAATATGTCTAGCTCTGACAATTTTTTTATGCTACAGTTATTATTCTAACGTTATTTACAGTTTTTACAGCAGAAAACGCATTACAATAAAAAAAGTTAGAGTTGCTATTTAAAAATTCTGTAATTTCGTCACTGTATGGTACATATAAGAACTTAACTATTATTTCTCATACGATTCTTGAGCATATACCTCTAAATACCTCAAACAAAATTTTATTCCATATTTGAGAATACTATGATACAGTTTCATGCTGGATGCTTTTTTGATAACCACCCGGTATATAAACACCCAGAATTACTGAATTATTGCTACATAATGAAGAAAGAATAATGGATCACATCAAGACAAAAGGTGAGAAACAAATTTCAAAGCAGAATCAGAATTGATAAGCATTGTTATCAATTGAAGCAAAGATCTCGGAGAATATAGTTTAAATAAACATTGATTAATATTGTTAGCTTTAGATTTCGAAATAGAGAAGATCAACTCGCTTAATAGTCACATCTATTCCATGTAAAATATGAGAGCATATTTATTTTCACTCATACACTGACAATTGATATTTGATTAGCTCTGCAATAAGAGATGAAAGTTAAAAATGATTAAAGTAAGAAGAAACTGAAGTAGACATTAGAGGGAAATCTATATGGCATATCATTCATTGCGTCCATGTAAAAAATCCTGAATGTAATCCTAATGTATTTAAAGTTATGGATATAGGTGCAGTGAATTACAATTTAAAAAATAAATTCAATGATTTCGTCAAATTCTACCCTATAGAAGCCCATAAATATTGTACAATATTGTATGACATTGATCAATATTCGCAATATTGTTTAACATTGTACAATATTGTATTACAGGATGTGCTACCGGGGTCTGGCATCTCTGAGAAGTATAGAAGCACATATATTGTTTCGTGATGTGGATACTCGTCCAAAATTTCTCCAGAAATAGGACTCGGTCCTGAATCAACTTTTACTTCAAAAGTATTAAGTATTACTCCAAAAGCATTTACTCATTTTCAGGGGATGTCTTATCACTGTATATAATTTTTGTTCTCATTTTAAATAATTAGGGATCACAGGGGAAAAAAACATTCATCTGGTGCCGTATATTTTGTTTTCTTTAGACAATATGTCAAATTGTGTACTAATGGAGGGTCAAATGTTTGAATATCAATTTTATGAACAACCAAAAGTTTGTTCATCTTTCAACAATCCATTAATTGAAATCTTTTAACTTAGGAAATAATGATTCCCGTCAGATTCTCTCTAACATTTCTTTTTATCCACCCCCAATCTAGAAATCATTTGAAGCTATTGTATTCTAATAACTCATTTTTAGTACTCTTTTTATTTTGAAGATCAAATATTATTCCCTTTTAAATCAATTGAATGCTAAAAATTCTACTTAATAGCTGGCATTTCCATTCTTTATCAAACGTACACTGCATCTGTATTCGATTTTTCATCAAGAAAAATTATAGTTTCCATCTCGGTGAGGATTTTTAGTAAGGTTCATGCAAGGTTGAATCTTAATATTAAAACATGAAGGTCTCATTTTGCAATTATGCCACATTTTTTGAAAACATAAAACTTTATTTTGTAAAAATGCCTATTTCACTAAAGACAAATAACTGAAAGTTTTGTAAGTTAGATACAGTCTGCAATTCACACTGCACCGAACTTCTTCATTCAACAGAAATTCGATCATAAATACTACGTACCTTTAATATATTCCCGTGGATTCCTGAAACGTTTCATGGTTTCTATAGTAGCCTCGGATTTGAAGGACTGCCATATACGCGTTTCTGTCTTTGGAATAGCTGTGCCTTCTGTATAGGAAGTTACTGCTACATCATACTTCTTAAAGTTGTTCTGATCCCTGAAAATTAATCGGATTAAAAGAATCATTGCACAATACTTTTATTAAGTTAGTAATTAAATGTTAAGAAGTATTAATAAAAAAGTGACACATTTACTCTTCGCTTCCTACTGGAATAAAATATAGGATGAAAATTATTAGTGGAAGTAATTAAGATCAAATGGAATACTTAAGATATTGAAGATACTATAACCATATTATAAACTTACGTCTATTAAAAACTATTTTAAAGAATTGATTTTTATTTTCCATTATAATTTCTCCGCTTTTCGTTTAGAAAAAAAATCTACCACTGATAAAAGCGAACAAGTGCACATATGTGTTTATCTCCTTACTTTTTGCTCCAAAGGATAAACTGCTGGATATGTGTATGCATGTATGTACGCATGCATATCGGAGCGAAAACTTAGGAGCAAGCACTTTTGAAATTGTAATTACAAGATTAGTTAATCAAAAATTTTAAAAAATACGTAACGATACTTCATTGATATTTTCAGAAAATATTCGCTAAAACTTATTTTTATTCCTTTTTAGGGGCCGCGGTGGCCTGGTGGTAAGGTCTCGGCTTCGGAATCGGAGGGTTTCAAGTTCGAGACTCGATTCCACAGAAGAACCGCCGTGTGAGGGGGTCTCAGGCCAATCTGTCAGGCCAAACGTCCTCCCGTTGGTGTGGTGTGATGAGGGGGGTGCCACTTCAGGTGTCGTCCTCGTCATCTGACCATGGTTCAAAATTACGAGGTCCGTCCCGAAATAACCATCGTGTTGTTTTAAACGGGACGTTAATATAACTAAAACTAATTCATTCCTTTTTAAAATTAAAAAAATATCTTTCAAATATCATCATTGATGCCAATTGAGTGTCATAGTTTACTCCTAAATTTTAAAAATATTTTTAAGGCTCATAATTTTCAGAAAAACTTTTTGATGGATTTAAAAAAATGTTTTATCATATCATTTCCCTTGTTGTTTAAGTTATAATTAACAAATTTTATCCAATGGGAAATATTAACTAATTATATTATTCTAGAAACGATTTTCGATTTCTTGCAGTTTAATGCGAATTCTTACATATATTGTTAATATATTCGTAAAAATTTCGTTAGTCTAAGTTTATTGAATGCTGGGAATATTATTGTACTTGTTAAGTTTTAGATAAATTATCTCCAATCAGTTTCAAATCGATATCTTTTATAATGTAAAAGTGAACATTCACTGACTAATTGCAGTTGTTTAATTACACTTTACATCCTCAGAAGTTTGAAACTAGTCAATTAATTTTAGAAATTAGTATAAAAAAAGTCACATATACTAAACCTGCGATAACTAGAGAAATATTTGGTTTATTGCAAATAAATTTAGCTCAGAGAGATATTAATATAGGAAAATGTAACAACAATATGGGAGGGAATGCTATTTAAAATACCAATTATATCAAAAATGGCCAAATCATAATGCCTATTCCTCGATAAAAATACATTTAATATGGATTGCCACCATATTATTCTATTATACAACGATCCATCGTACTATAAATGAGAGTGCTGATGACAATAAGACCTTAAAACAGCAGTTTTTTAACACCTGAAAGGTTTGGAAAGGTATGACCTGATGCAATGTTTATTCCTAACCACCCCAAATATGCTCTAAATGGGATTGATAGGGATATTTTATACACTTCATTCGGCGAATATTCTCTTCAAAGAACTTTAAAAAATAATATGACCTCTGTGTGGTACCGTAATACCATCCATAAAAAGAATATCTGGGCCTGAAGTACTTTAGGGAAAATGTCACATGGCTCGAGAATTTTATCTCTATAGTTCGGTGCTTACAACTTACATCTAAAAGATGCAGGAGTTTACGACTGCTAAATATTTTGCTTCCCCAGATAAGGACTTCAATGCTACTAAAATGGTCCGATTCTCCAACGTTAAAGGAGTAATAACGTGCTCCAAGTTTTCCTCATATGAAAACTCATCGAGAATCATCCTTTGTGTTGAAATTTGATGTTTCTATAAAAAGAACATGTCGCTATTCCCCAGGTAGCACAGCCTATTGCACACTACTGTACAATATTGTTCTACATTATTTGATAATCAATATCTTCAATATTATATAATACTGCGAATATTCACCAATGATGATGTGTCCGTGTTTCCACGGAAAGAGGATGCAGTAGCTTATGAGGGTAAAGACTCCTGAGCACCCAAAGGATAGATGCCTGACTTCTAGCTCATAAGAAGATGGTATACATTCACTTACACAGCCCCTTTTTACAGCCCTTAGCGTGTACATTCATAAAACTCAGAACACAGAACAACCCTGCCCGAACAAGGACTTGAACCAGGAAAGCTAAGATCACTAGGAAGACACGCAACCCTTATGCTAGGACGTTGGCAATATTGAACAATATTTGTGTGCTACTGGAGTCTTGGTGCATCAATTAGCAGTACGTACAGCTTGTCGACCACAACAAATCATATCGATACTGCTTCGTTCAGTGGTGGCGGGGTGGTCGGCTGTATACAAGAGGTACGTACAGCTCCATGATATATAGGCTGTCCAATGTGATATGTTCAGAGAGAGAAATAAACATTATATTGGAAAGAAACCGAAAACCGAAACCACTATAAAGAACCGTCTCTACTCAACATCTGGTGCATTGTTTGTCTGGAAATTCTTTTGAAAGACTAAGCACCAAGATCCCGAGAAGACTGTATTGCCACTGGTTGCTTCATTCTTCACGCACTTAATGTTATGCAAAAGTGATAATACATGTACATTGATCATGTACATGTATTATCACTTTTGGGTGATTTGGTCGGACATTCTAACGATAGTGCCTTTTGTTTGGGAAAATGATTTTATAATGTGGATACCCTTCTTTGCCACTTATAACTATCGAGTTATCCTTGCTTGAGACTTCTCAATTTCAAGTTTGCCGACTTCTAATTCTCACTGAATAATCTAAAATCACTATAACATCAATTTCTGTTGTAATAGGCATTACCGCAGTATTGTGAATATTAGCCTAGTATTCACAACACTACAGACAAAACTACCAAATGTTTAGAAGATTCAATTTCTGTTACAAAACTAAAGTGAAACAGCATTGATTCATAATTGTAAGCTAACATTGTGCCATTAGCGTGTGCGTTTTAAATACACATAGAGTACGCTTTATTAATAATAATATTAGTAATTTTGAATGATTGTAAAAAAACTTGTCTGTGATCTTAATTTTGGACAACATTGTATATATTTCAAAGAAATACGAAAAAAAATTTTTCACAAAAATTCATAATTTGGTAAATTCTGATATAAAATATTCATCCAAAATGCTTTTATTTTTCCCTTGATCATGAACTTTAGTATCATTTTCATATGATCTCGTTTAGCCTTTTCAAAGAAAAATTCGGTTCCTTCATCCAATATCTATAATATAACAGATATTTTATTACTTCTTCGTTTTGCTATTAAAATTATTAAATTATAAACATTTAACTAAAAGAACATTTTATATATTTTTCTTGAAAACGAAATACAGCTTCATTTTCAGATTGTCTTGTTTAGTTTTATGAATCATATAGTGTTTTTTTTTCCATCGAATAATTCTGATATACACTAGATATTTTACTACTACTACTACTCGCGATGTTAATATTTCGCTTTTAAATTTATTTATGTACCACCACTTTACACAATTTGCTTAAGATTTAAGTACATTATTTTGAAAACATGCATAGAAAAAGGTAATTTATTTTCATTTTAATGTCTGTTTACATTTTATTTGTATATTCCAGTCTCATTGAAGAAGACATTTGAAATAACTGCGCATTATTTGTTAAGGTATCATATGAATAAAGGCATTTTAATATTATATATGTTATTTTTTCACTGAAGGCTTAAAAAAAATTAAAAATTAAGTAGAATGTTCAGTGCTTTTCACAATATCACCCAAAAATATTACAGCATAAAAATGATTTTTTTTTTGTTTAATCTTGAAGACTCCAAAATTAACTTTTTAATTATATTAATCTGACAGCACACAACTATTGCTGAAATTTAAGAAAACTTTTTTTTGCTTACTTTCGAATGCTAGATTACACTGTTGTTCTGAAATTTAACCCATATTCATTGTTTTATCAAATATTGAATTGCATGATTTTTTTCCATTACTGAAAACTAATTCTGTTGATCATATTGTTTGCGATTTTTGTTTACTATTAAAAGCGTATGCAAAACAATTAAAATAACTCGACTTGAATTTCTGGTGATTTGTCGAAATCTCCGACATGAAGGTGTTAATTCAAAATGTTATTTCTTCACTCAACACATCGACGGACCATATTAATACTCCTCATAACACATTCATTGGGTTAAGGATCTCTAAAATAATACTCCTCAAATAAAATCACACCAATTTAAAAAACAACCATCTTTATTAAAACAGAATTATAAATTGATAGAACAACACAGTAATAAATATATATACAGCTCGCGACACGTAATTGCATTGAGTCACGCGATTGAGCGAAATGGAGAAATGCGCGTGAACATTCTCCCCCCGTTGACATGTTTCAAACATTCAACCAAATACATAATATTACAAATAAAATTTTTTTTAGAAATTAATAAAATTATTTGAACAGCAATCCACACCTGTCTCCAATGTTTTTACATTAGTCATTTAGGCATGGGCAATACACATACCCTACTCACTGCCCTTTTAAACGTGCCAAATTGGGTTTTAACCTGAACCACTCTAATTTTTTTATCTCCCCCACAATAGATTTCTATAATTCTACCCAGAGCCCACTTATGAGTAGGCAAGTTGTCTTCTACCAGCAACACGAGATCTCCTACCTGAACATTTTCTTTCTCGAATACCCATTTGTTTCTTTGCTGTAATTCGTTCAGGTAACTCCGGTGCCATTTTTTCCAAATTTGCTGAACTAATTTCGTAACTCGTTGCCATTTTTTTAGTTGATGTTCTTTAAAACTAGTTAAATCAGGTTCGATAATTGAATTCATAGGTCTATTGATCAGGAAATGAGCAGGTGTTAGAACTCCAAAATCATCTGCATCGGCTGATAATGGATAGAGTGGGCGTGAATTCAAAATTGACTCGATTTGTATTGTTAATGTTAGGAATTCCTCAAATGTTAAATTAGCTCCCCTCGAAACTCTAACAAAATGAAATTTGAACGATTTGACAGCAGCCTCCCAAAGCCCACCAAAATGCGGTGCTCTTGGAGGGTAGAATTTCCAATCTATTCCTTCGGCAGCCAAATAATTAGCCAGAATTTCATCGGGATTTTTCACCAACTCAAGAAACTTTTTAATTAGGTTATTGGCTCCCTTAAAATTTGTTGCATTGTCAGAGTATAATTTTGCACATTTGCCTCTCCGGGAAAGGAATCTTTTTAACGAAGCTATAAAACACTCAGATGTCAAGTCTGACAAAATCTCGAAATGGGTAGCCTTTGTTACGAAACACACAAATACACATACAAACACCTTATGTAATGTACTTTTCCGTTGATGATTATATTTAATCATGAATGGACCACAAAGGTCTACACCAGTACAATTGAAAGGAAAATCAGCTAAAACTCGGTCCCTAGGTAAACTGCCCATTAATTGACTAGACACAATGGGTTTTGATTTGAAACATGGGATACATTAGTGAATTATCTTACGACACATTGTAAGACCACTTAGGGGCCAAAACTTTTCTCGAACAATACAAAGTAAATTTGAAGCCCCGACATGCAAATGCTTCTTGTGATAATACTCTAAAATTATCATAGTAAGTTTATTACCTTTTGGCAAGATAGCAGGGTGTTTTGACACAAAACTTAAATTTGAATTTTCTAGTCGGCCTCCAACCCTCAAAATACCATCACCATCCAAAACCGGGTTGAGGCTTTTTAACTTACTGTTTCGAGAAACAAATCCTTTGAGTTGCAAGGTTTGAATATCGGCAGCAAACTCTTGATGCTGCAATGCTTTAATTAAGAAATTTTCAGCTTTTTTCAACTCACTGCTAGTAAGAGGACCTGTAGTACGCCCAAGTGGATTTCAAGCATTGTCACAAAACCTAAAAATGTAACTAAGAACACGTAAAATAGACATATAATTATTACTAATCTGAATTAATTCATAAATTAAATGTCCTTCAATAATATTAAAAATTTTAAAGTTCTTAGAATTGTTCTTAATTTCAGCCATAAACTCTTCATCAGCTTCTGATGCCGGAACCGGTTGATTAGGATAGCTATTATCATCAAGAAATTCTGGTCCATTCCACCATAATTCACAAGTCATAAGTTTTTCTGGGTCTATTCCTCGTGATAAGATGTCAGCTGGATTTTGCTCCGAGGATACATGATGCCACTGGTTAATACTAGTCATTTCTTGAATCGTCGCTACTCTGCTTTGGACAAATTGTTTTAAATCTATTGGTTGCTTCTGCAGCCACGAAAGCACAATAGTCGAGTCCGACCAATAGTAGACACTAGCTACTGTAGTTTTGATTGCTGTCAAAACTTTTTTCATAAGTTTTGACAACAAGACTGCAGCACTCAATTCTAATCTGGGAATCGTCAAGCTTTTAATCGGCGCTACTCTTGACTTACTGGCAACTAACTTAATCTCAGTATTGCCTTGTTCATCACTTGATTTGCAGTACACCACTGCTCCATAACAACGCTCTGACGCGTCTGCAAAGCCATGAAGCTCTACACTACTTGGCTGGTCAAGGAATATTCTTCTGTCAATCGAAATTTCATTTAAAGCTCTGAGAGCAATTAGAAACCGATGCCATTCTCGATATTCCGATTCAGGAAGAACATCGCTCCAATCGATGTTCATGCGCCAAAGTTCTTGCATGATAATTTTGGCCTTAGCTATTATTGGACCCAGAAGGCCAAGCGGGTCAAATATTCTGGCAATTGTTGACAGTACCTCTCTTTTAGTATACGACTGTTTCGGGTGGACATCTACTCGGAAAGAAAAACAATCTTCGTGAGAGTTCCATCGAACTCCCAACGTTTTTGTTCCCTCCTCTTTATCAAATTTATAACCATCTTCTGACGACCTAGACTTCTCAAAATTGTTGTGCCACTTGTGTAATTTCAGTCCCGCTGACTGCATAGCCCCAATAAGTTGGCATTGTAACTCCTGGGCACCCTTTAACGTTGAAGAGCCACTGACTATGTCATCCATGTATGTGTCATGTAGTAGAATTTCAGACATCAAGGGAAATCTAGAATTCTCATCTATGGCCAATTGTTTAAGAGTTCTTATGGCAAGAAAGGGAGCACAAGACGTTCCATAGGTGATAGTCTTCAACTTATATGTGGTAGGCTCATCGTCAAAATTTGTTTTCCACTGAATTCTCAGAAGATCACATTGGTCTGATTCGATGAGTATTTGTCGATACATTTTCTCTATATCGGCGGTAAAGGCAAATTTGTGTCGCCGAAAACCAGTAATGATGGTAAATACGTCCTCAATAACTTCTCCTTTCATCAGAATGTCATTTAAGCTAATGCCGTTAGTTGTAGGAGACGATGCATTAAAAACAACACGAAGTTTAGTCGTCGGCTTCTCTGGACGAAAGATTCCATGGTGTGGTATATAATAAGAGGAAGATGGTTCAGTTGTCTCATTAACCTTCTCCATGTGACCCAACTCTTCATATTCTCTCATAAAATCTGAATATAACGACAAATACTCTGAATCCCTCATCAGACGATTCCACAACGAGTTAAGTCTTTTTACCGCAATTTCCTTTGAATGTCCCAAGCAAGACGGGTCCTCCCTCAAAGGCATTGTAAGCACATATCGACCCTCCTCATTCCTTCTATGGGTTTTTACAAAATGCTCTTCGCACAACAAGGCCTCCTGACTCTTAGTGACCTCATTATCCACATTTTCAACTTCCCAGAATTGTCTCATAGTACGATTCAAATCAACATCTAAAATTAACCCACAATGAACTTTGTTCTCCCTCACCTCATCTACACTACCACTAGCAACTTAACCAAAAACTGTATTCTGAAACAGCAACGATGAATTCAAATCTCGAAATTGTCCAGGTCTCAACAATTCATAAAATACTTCAGCTCCTAAAAGTAAGTCTATCTTTCCTGGGATATTAAAACTAGGGTCAGCCAGTGATGGAAACCTTAATACTTCCATATTTAAATCAATGACCTTGTTCGGGGTAACATCAGTAATTTTGTTTACTACTAACATCGACAATTCTCGTTCAAAGCTCCTATCCTTGTTTGTAACCGTAGTTTTTACACACTTATTAACCACCATAGTAGCGTCATTCACACATGAAATAATAGTATTTATTTTTTCCTACTTCAATTGCAGTCGTTCTGCGCAAGCTTTCGTACATAAACAAGACTGACTTCCTACGTCCAATAAACATCGAACCTCCACAAACTCTGAATATTTATTTCGAACCAAGGCACGAACAGTACTAAGAAGGACATTCTTACTTTGGCTCTTTTGATAACTCGTAGCAACTATCTTTGATTGGGCATTATCCGCCGTTTCCTTTAAAGTTTGGTTTGGCGCTACTTCCTCGTCATAAACTGGTTGACGAATAGAAATATTTTCAAACAGTGAATTAGTAGTACTATTTTCCTCTCGCGGAAAATGGAGTATACGATTATGAGATCTGCCACAAAAATAATTTCTATTAGAGAGACAATCGCGAATTTTATGTGGTAACAAACAACGAAAACACAAAGCATTCCGTTTCATTACATCAACTCTTTCCCTTGCAGAAAGTCTCTTAAATTGGGGGCAGTCATAAAGAGAATGATTAGCACTATTCTTACACATAACACACTTTGGATTTTTTACTTCTGACACAAACACTTTAGAAACGGATTTATCAGAACGCCAATTTAGAAATGGCGATTTATTTCCCAAAATTCTTTTTGTATCCTCTGCCACGATTTTATTATTTATCTCACTTTTACATTTACTTTTCGATGATAAGAAAATGTCACATTCTCGACCGAGTTCATGAGGTTTAAAATAATTTTCACCTTGTTTTACCGCAATATGAGTCATTAATTCTCGATCAAGAGTTTCAAAAATTCTATCAGAAACTATAAGCTCGCATAGAGATTGGAAATCCTTCACTTTACGCAACTGACAATAGTAGTAAAAAGATGCACTTAATCTGGATGCAAATTGAACAAAACTCTCAGTCGGGGATTTTTGAGCTTTTTTAAAGTTATTTAAACATTCCTGAGGGGTGGGTTCAAATTCCTTTAAAACTAAAGTTTTAATTTTATTATAATCATTTAAATCTTCTTGATTAATGTAAATCAGCAAATGACTGACTTTTTCACCCAAAATATTCAACAGAATTTCTGCTTTCAAATTTCCCGAAACATTTTTGTTTTGGAATGCTTTTTCCAAAGAACTGAAAAATAAATTAAAGGATTCCGATTTACATGGTACAGGGATAGTTAAAGTTTTAATACTTTTTATTAAGTTTTCTAATTCAACACTTGATGAATTCGAATCCATGATTTCAGTATTTTGTGTATTATTTAATGACTCGTTTTTAACCTTTGCTAACTCTATTTCTTTCTCTGTTTGACTCAATTTTAACCTTTCTAAATATAACTTCAATTCATTTTCCATTTTTTCTTTTTCAATTTTTTCTTTTTCTTGCACTATCTTTGCCTGAGTATCGGCTATTACTTGATCTACTAGACCCTGAACTACTTCAGTTTGTGTTTTAAACACTTCACTTTTCTCAATCATCTCTCTCAATTGAATTACTTTCGCATTATCAGGAACGGAAAGCCCTAACTCTTCAGCGATAATCCGCAACTCCTCTTTTTTTAACTTAGTACTCTACGGCATGGTTGATATAAGTGAAAATAACTTTTACATACAACCTCTCAAAAATTTTATCTCTTTTTTACTGCTAATTTGCAATCACAAGTAAACTGCCGAATCGAACTACAACACACACTATGAATTCCAAAAATGAAACCAAAACCTTGTCAGACACACTATTTCCAAACTTAGATAACACTTTTCACAACAAAATACACAGACGGGATTTATCAATTCTAATCCGATGCAAGAGTTCTAAAACCAAACGAACAAGAAATCAACTTTATCAGCAATGCTACTTTCAAATATATTCCAAACTGCACACGTATTACATTGACAGAATTAACTAATCCTAAAGCAAAAGTAACTAAATTCTCATAGCAATATCAACAGACTATAACTATTTCTTACACAATATAATATCAATACAAAATCTCAAATTCAATTTCACATAAACAACAAATAATCCACAATTAAATCACAATAATTATGAATATCTCACCTTAATCTCTTTATCCGAAATTGTATAACTCAATACTCCAAAAAACATTTCCAAGATATCACCTTATTAAATTCTATCGCATATCTTGATCCTTTTGATTCCAACGAAAGTCAAACTAGCCATTCAAAATTCCAAAAATAACACCTCTTTCTCCGGCTCGCATACGGACCAAAATGTTAATTCAAAATGTTATTTCTTGGTTAATTCCCAATAAACGGTACGCTCCTTGTCCGCCATCTTGTTTTTGGCGACTATTGGCGAAACACAACTCCGCGAAGCACACGCCAAGTACATAAGCCTAACACGTAGACCGTTAACGGTGGACACCGACCGTTTGCCATCGCAACATCGGAAAACGTGACGCCGACGATGTTCCGATGGCGAGCGGTCAATGTATCTTCGTGTTAGACCTAGAAACTGAGCGTGAATTCTATGGAGTCGTGCTCCGAAAATAGTCACCAAAAACAAGAAAAAATCACAAAACAGTTAATTACAAAATTTTTAGAAAGACAAAAAGCACTTTCATAAAATCAACAAAGACATAAACACTTACTTTTTAATTCATTACAATTAATTGTATTTTCATTACAATTAGGACAAGTATAATGACTAGCAATCAATCCTACACTCATACAATAATTAACAACATCCAACTTACCTTTCTTTTCCAATTCAAAAAAAAAAACCTCAAATTCACTCGGTCTTGTTTCGATCCAGACAAAGAAGCCATTATACTTATAAAAACCAGAAATTAAAACTTAAAGCCAAATAGAAATTACAAAAATTTAAATACTATAAAATTAAACAAATAAAAATTTTGAAATAAATACGATTGAAGATACGCAGAATTGTACCACACCACAGATTGAAATAGTTTGAAATGTAGATGAAATTTTGAAATTCAAACTTACTTCCTACAACTTTGAATATAATTGGATGAAACAAGAATTACATCATCATGACATCACATCGCAAATTACGAGGTTACCATATTTTAACGGGAGAGAAAGGGTGAAGTTGCCAAGGAGAAAATAAATATCGCCCGAGAAATGGCGCCAAAAAAATCGCCAAAATAGAGAGTACCGTTAACTGGGATAGAGCCAATAATACTCCTCAAATAAAATCACACCAATTTAAAAAACAACCATCTTTATTAAAACAGAATTATAAATTGATAGAACAACACAGTAATAAATATATATACAGCTCGCGACACGTAATTGCATTGAGTCACGCGATTGAGCGAAATGGAGAAATGCGCGTGAACAGAAGGTATATATTTAAAAGTTTTATTTGAAGTTAAATGCATCCAATAATATCAGCGAACTAGCCAAATGCGGATAGTTTTAATACGTCAGGATTACTCATAATAAATTGAAAGAATATATCTCTTTATTGTATACTAGCCGCCTTTGGCGACCAGCTGGTTCGCCATGAGTAATGCGTTCGAAAATTTTCAATTAAATCACATCTTCATTAGCCAAAATTTAAGAAATAGTTAAAGTTAAAAGATTCAGTTATTAGTAGTTAAAGAGTCGGTAACTTTATTCGAAAAAACTTTTTGAGTTTAATGCTCTAACAATTTATCGATTATGCTTCCAAAATATTAAAAATGTTTTGTTCGGTGATGTTGCCAAAATGTTAAATATGTTTTTTAAAGAAAGCGAAAAAGGGGAAAAATTGTTGAATTAATGATACAGATATTGCAAACGATTATAGAAATATGCCATTAAGTCGGGATTTCAATGCATATCCTATCTAAATTCAATCAGGTTTACTGTAAATAAAGATAATTTATGGAATTAATGATATAGATATTGCAAACGATCATAGAATCCATTGCCTTGCATTTATTTTTTTAGAAGATATCTCATTTTATATTTATGTTATTTTATCCAGTCACATGCTGAAAGTTGTATTTCTTTAGATTTGATTTGCGATGATAGTTTTTTTTTATTTGAACTTCCGGCATTGTTTTATTTTATTTTATCCAGTCACGTGCTCAAAAAAACATGGTTAAAATATTTCTTTAAAAATTCGTTAAAAATAGAAGCTTGAGTTATACATTAAAACACTGATGTCACAAGTTCATCTCTTTTTAATTAAAAGCTAAATATTCTTCATTTTTTAAAGCATTTATAGACTCGTGCTACATACTATGCAACTATTTACTTCATTTAGACTTTTTTATAGATGTATTTCTATTATAAAACAAAGCTGATTTATTTAATTAATAATATTGTAAAAGTCACAAAAAATTCTTTGCATTTTCTTTTTTTTTAAAAGAAAAAACATATTTCATATTTATTTCATTTCATTTCATGCAGACACGTGCTGAAAATTGCATTTTTAAATGTTTAATTTGCAATAATTATTTATTTTTTTAATTTGAGTTTTTATCTATCTGATGGCAACCTATTGATAAAAGATAATTTTTCCCCTTCCACTCGTAACGTGCTCCTGCAGATTAAATTTTATTGTTTTGTCCGAAATGTATTGTTGAAAAATATAGTTGAAATGCTTCTTTAAAAATTCATTACAAATAGAAGCTTAAATGTTAAAATACTGATACTATTAGAAAGCTAATTTTTTTATCTTTAAATTGATGTTAAAATCATGTTTCTCCGATAATATTTTCGGAAGTTATAGCGGAAAAACGTCGAAATTACGCTTAAATTTTAATTAATTCAAATTCTAATTAAAAATTCGAAAAAAGGGCTCCGAGGTGCACATTCCCGACCTCCAAGGTATACATGTACCAAATTTGGTAGCTGTAGGTCCAACGGTCTGGCCTGTAGAGCGCCAACACACACACACACACACATTGAGCTTTATTATAAGTATAGACTATAGATTGCAATAACATAGATGAAATAATAAATCCTATCAGCAATTTAAAAAAAAATGAAAAATATAAGTAATTATGCTAATTATAGAGAGGTACCACTTTTGAAGCTGACATTTTTAACAAGTTTAACTTCAGAGTATTCAATCACTTATCTTCTTATTTATCAATACAAGAATTCTTTATTATTTTAAGTGAGAAAAATTCTTTTCATCGCTTTAATTGAGTTGATTTTATGGTACCGAGAACTGTTTACGAAATTTTTCATTACTGAAACTAAACGATTTAAATGCAAAATGTTACTGAAAAAGGTAACTTGTTTTGACTGCCTGCAGGAAACAAAAAAAAAGTTTCCTTTGACGGGGAAAGCGGAAACTAGGTCTTCGTTGATTAGCTCAATGCCATTGCGCAGCACTAGTTTCGGTTCGTGTTTTAAGGATTCAACGCCTTAATTTTTAGCTTCTGACCAATATATGTATATGTGTCACTGGAGAAAGAAGGTCACCCTTTGATGAAAAGACGTTAATTATGTTCTCGAAAAACAAGGTTAGCATAAATTAGTTGTTCAAATAAGGTCTTAATTTTCTGTTTTTATAACTTTCCGAAACCGAAACAAGGAAGAAACATAATTTCTGCATTTCCGAGTCGTAGTAAGGATTTTGTTTTTTGAAATGAAATGTGATATAAAGTTGACGGTAATAGGCATTATGTGTAATTAAAGATGCATTGGAAAGTGAAACTAAATTGACTATTTTAATATAAGTAGGGCCTCATAATAATGCATTGTCACGGAACAGAGAGCACTTAAATCTGTTTCCGAGTTTATTTGAAATTTGCAATTCATTAATTGCATCGATATTTATAAAATGTCAGTTAAGTTTCTTCAGAAATTTTAAAATTTCAGTGCATAATTGTCCTAATTTTAACTTATCCACCTTTCAAAAATCAAGGAGCAGAATCAATCAAAAATTATGTTTCAATTTAAGATAATTTATCAATCAAAAATAGTCTACTTTTGCTTATTCGGCTTTTAAAAATTTAGTTGGCAGAATAAATAATTATGCTTTGATTAAGGATAATTTATCAATCAAGAATAGTCTTTTTTTGTTCATCTGGCTTTGCAAAGTAAGGGGTAGAATAAATCAAAAACTATGTTTCAATTAACTTCTTAACTGTTTTGGTCATATGCTGCACATTTATCAAATTTTGATAGTTGTAAGCCAACGATATTCATAACGATTATAATTAAATATAAAATTACTTTGGCTTCACAGATAAGTGAAGTATTAAATGGATTTCCATTTGCATCAAAATAAGAAAATATCCTCAAATTTTAGACAGTATCTTATAAGATAGTAAAGAAAATAAAAAAGTTAAGAGGTTAAAAGATGATTTATCAATCGAGAATAATCCCTTTTTTGCTTACAAGATTTTGTAACATTAATGGATGTATCAAATCAAAAATTATGTTTCGATTAAAGATTGTCACCTTACTCAATGAAGGAGTGACTATAGGAACGATTCCGTATAATAAATACTGCTATGCAGTGAATTTGAAAAAGAAATCGTTTTATGAATTCGCACCGTTGAAACGCACTAATGTATGAAATCAAATTACAAAGTAACTGAAATGCAAGACATTTTTGCTCCTTAGTAAATTGATAAAAGTATGTTTTACTAACAGTTCTTTTTATTAAATTTTTAAAAGGCCATTTTTTTCTAGCAATCATTAAAATATTTTTAGGGTTCAGATTGGTATAAGAAAGGTTATTCATTTCGTTTATGAGTGAAATTTAATTTGAGTTACTAATTAATTTGATTCATTAATAGCTAAAAAACCAATCAAGGTACATTATTTGTGAAATAAAAAAATCGACGCATCTAGAATTTTACCATATAGGAAAAATTTGTGAGAACTCATAACAGCCCACATAACTTCATTTAAAGATTGATGAATTTGGTGGTAAACATATATTCCAAGGCCCTAAAAAGGGTTAATGGATGAATATTTAGAGGAAGTAATGCATCTACCGTTGGTTACGTTGCCATGGAAATAAAATAAGCAGAAGTATTTTGGACTCAGTCAAATTATTATTTATTAGTTTCTGAGCTTTTATTTAATTTTAATTTGATTTGATTTGCTTCATGTTTGTAACAATAGAATTTCGAAATGGCTGCCTCACTCATTTTTCTGAGGCGCTTTGAACTTTTATATATTTGTTTTTTTCTCGATGGGGATTTATTAATTCCTTAAAATTATATAATAGTTGGAAGCAACAAAAAAGCATATGTCGAGTGTGATTCAGTTTATATACATAATAATAAAGTATATATACTCGTAAGGGTCTATTGTGCATTAACTACTCAGACCCGCCCTGAGGCTTATATAAAATCTGAATGATTGCACAGCTGCACAGTATTGATGGGAATTAAGACTATGTCCTAAAGACTACTACCGGCTACAGAAGTAGGGAAGGCCCCTAGGAAGCCCGCCTTTTCTATTGCTTAGTCGCCTCTATGCCCTTTCGGCACCCAAACGGGTAAAGAGAACCAACCTCCATGCTGGAACCTTCTCATTCTTATATTTGAGGTAATCTCCCCAACCAACCACGGATGGAATATTCTTAAAGAGCTAAATTGTCTGTCTAAAAGACGGGGTATAAATAAGCCGGTTTTCATATATGACGTTATAAAATATCCAATTAAAAGTGTCAGGCAAAAGGATCAATTGGACGTCTTAGCTTTACGATATCTTAGTTATATCAACGTCCCCTTATAAAGCTATATTAGGTCTATTTTGGGACGGATCTCCGCAATTTGAACCACGGCCAATGACAAGGATGACATCTGAGCTGGCACCCTCCTCTCCACACCATGCCACACCAACGGGCCAGACAGATTTAACGTGCAAGAGACCCCTCCCCCCTTCACACGAAGGCTCTTCGGTGGAACAGAGTCTCGAACCTGAAACCCTTCGGTTCCGAAGCAAAGAGCAGGCCACCACTGCCCCTTATGATATCTTAGAAATTCGTTTGTCAACTAAGGATTTTTTTTTTTTCTTATGTAAAATTTGTTTATAGCAAGTAAAAATTTTTAATTCCTTGACTTGTGATTACAATACATTTTACAACACAGATTATGGATTCCGTAATTTGTAACCTTTTTCTGCATCAGACGAGACAATCCTATTGAAATAAAAAGTGTAGTCTGCTTTTCTATCTAATTCAGAGAAAGTGCCAATTTCTGACTTGACAAAAGAAATGTTTGTCTATTGCGGCTGTAACTGAAAGTCGATTAAAAAGATATAATTATACATTTGCCATGCGAAAATATTTCTAATTATACGAATCCTTTAAATAATAACATATTAGAATGATATTAATCTATATTAGGATAATATATTATGGATAATTCGAGTAGTAATACATTAAATATTTTATCAAATAAAAAAGGACAGAATTTTACTCGTTTAATTTTGTACTCTTATTAATTACAGCTTTTGTAAATATCGAAAATCTATATAAATATATTTAGCGATGTAATGTAGTATAAATATAAGTACGTGCTGTAGTATATTATAAACCTGCATACATGTATTTAATGTAGATACCAATAAATCGCATTAAATAAACTAAAAATATTTTTATTAAATGCATTTGCCAAAACGAAACTAACGGAATTGGTCTATTTGAAGTTTTATCAAATTTTCCATTATAAAGGTGTCATATTCCCCTTCATACCGCCATACAAAATTGTGAATCTTCAGTAAGTTCCAGATTTTTATTTTCAGAGTCCCGAACATGAGAGATGAATACTTCTAAGTATAAATAATGATGAAAACACATATCATTTACTACATGACGTTGGTGAACTATAGTTATTGCCATTATCAATTAATTACCTATATTGGCCTAATCAATTAATTGGATACGATTATTAAGTAAACACAGAAAAATCTTGTACCTCTTTTGAATATTTTTTTCCGACTGACTGAAACCAAAACCGTTATTTATCAAGCGTTTCTAAACCGTTTATTTATCAAGCGAAGTTTTAATAAATATTTTGTGGCCTTTAATTACATTTGTTTTATTTGTAACAACGTTTTTAAAGGTAATTTCATATCTAGAAACTCTGAACATACCAATTAATAAAATATATTTAAACATAAATATATAAATGATTAAAATCCATGGTTGAAATTCTTTTCATCAATTTAAGACGCAGGGTTTTAACAAATAAAAAGAAAAGGGAAATACCCGAATTTGTTTTTATTAAACTGGATTTTTGCGCATAAGAAATATTTTTAATCAATACTGTCTCGTCTCCTGGACATGAAGCTTTTACCGAAAACCGTGATGCGTATTTAATATTTGCACAAACTCTTAAGAATGAAAAAGAAATCTGATTTCAACTTTATCAGTTTTATTTGTTTCCTACTTCAGAATTATGGCTGAAGGTTTTTTTTCCTTTTTATTATTTTGTGCACGAATTCAGATATTTGATTTTTCTAAAAGATGTCGTTTTGAGAAGATGTTTAAATCGATACTAAAATTGGGTGATAAATTTGACTTGATAAATACTTGAAAAATTTAAGTGCACTAAACAATCTATATGTTTACGAAAACATACATTTTTTGCATGATTTGGTTTTGAAATATATTGCAAAAGTTTAGCTCTCATTATCAAAGATTTGTTGATAATGAGACAGTTCCTAAAAAGGCAGAAATAAGCATTCATATCGAAAAATGGCTAGCTAAGGAAAAGAAAAAAACTATTGTTTAAAACATTTTTTGTCCATTAAAAGAAAAGGTTAAAGGAAAGAAATTACATTTAGAATCTAAAAAAAAAACTTAAATGAATGGAATCAAATAATAGCAATCCTTGTTTATTTCTAAAAATTGCCAAATCGAAAAGGATGACGAATTTTCCCTCCCAAAAATCTCAATATAAATTAAATATCGTGGGTATAAT
The DNA here is from genome assembly GCA_026543055.1 of Argiope trifasciata. Taxonomy (NCBI): domain Eukaryota; kingdom Metazoa; phylum Arthropoda; class Arachnida; order Araneae; family Araneidae; genus Argiope; species Argiope trifasciata. Next base: position 35,175 of record JAPMOQ010016295.1, read on the forward strand.
GTATATAATGTTCCAAATTTCCAACGTAACTGAGTCGAATTCAAATAAAAGTAGTGCGTTTATTATATGAAACACGAAAAAAAAAATGTTTTCAAAATGCAAAAATAAATTAAAAATTATAAGATAAATTGTCTTCCTCAAATTGCAAATTCTTTGCCACTAGTCACTTTAATTTCTCTTATATTTCAATATATCTTTACAATATTTTTATTGGTCTTAAAGTAAAGAAAAATATTAATTTTAAATCTGGTACTCAATTCTATATTTAAAATTAAAGTTCACCACTCAAACGAAGAGCAATTTTGCGATACTTCAGCATTTACGAAAAAAATTTGTAGCACTGATATAATAAATTAAATAACTTATGTAGAAAATTTCAAAAATCGTCTGGACCATTTGATATTTTTAATTAAAAGCAGACGATAAAAATTTATACAATAAAAAAAACTTGTATATTTTTTATATTGTGATGCTAAAATAGTTTTTAAATTAAAAAATACAATACACGAGGGAGTTTTAATCTTGAGGAACTCCGGTATATAGAATAATATAGTTTAAAATTCAACTCCATAGATAAACGATAAATGATTACAAAACTCATCTAGTTTGTTTCTATTAAAAATTGTCAATCGTGCTAGATTATTATATTGGGAAGTTGATTGAAATGACGTCAACGAAATACTGGATTCATAAAACAAAAAGTTAAATTTCGATGAACTTATAAAGAAGTATGGACAAATTTCTTCTAAAGATGCCGATATTTGAGATGGATTTAATCATTTTACAACGACAAACAATGCATTATGATATCCTCTTTCCAATAATATAAACTGATCAATTTAGGTTTAAATTTCAATACATTTTTGACTTAATAAGTATGACAATTTATATCAAGGGGATTTTTTTTATAAATTTTCTAGTTTATGAAGAATGCTAACAAAATTTTAAAAAATTGCACTTATAAGGACGGTTAGACACAAACCTGCAATTGCGGAATTGAAATTCAAAAACTGCATGCAAAAATAAAACTTACATTATTTATTTCCAGCATATAGCATGAACTGCGTGGGAAATATTTTCAAAACTCTGATTGCATGATTAAAAATCTTAACTGATAATTTGATTTATTTTGAAACTTTTTTTTTGAGATTTGTACTCACTTCAGTTGTTCTTAGTTAATAGTGAAGTATGCTTTATTTATAGCAAAAACACTATTCTAAATTTTGCATTATCCAAATTTTATACAAACCATTATATTTCATCTAAGAAACGAAGGGTCGGATTTTCTTCATCGTAGTGTACTGGCGGGATCATAAGTAATTGGATTCGAAACTCAAGTCCATAGAAATCCAAGCATAAAAGCCTAGATCAAATTAAGAACACTTGTATTGTTTAAATTTGATTCAAATCCCGATAAGAAGGTGAGAGAGACATTTTGGGGATCGATGTAATTTTAAATTGTAGACGTTTTTTCGAAACCCCAGTCTCCAAATTTATACCCCATATCAACAGCTGTCATCTGATTAATTTCAAAAGGTCAAGGCTCGTTCCACAATAGTCTTCATGCAGTTCCATAGCAAATCTATGATTTAATTAGTTTGAACTCACTTAAAATTAAATTCCGTCGTTACGTCCTCGAGATCTTCATGCGAACTCGATTTTAAACGATCAAATAGTTTATTTTTGGTAGAGTTTTCAATATACTCCCATTAATATTTATTGAAATAATGCAGTGATGCTTCGAATTACCGCTATTCAGACGAAGCTAG
>JAPMOQ010016301.1:0-10981 GCA_026543055.1 Argiope trifasciata
AAAAAATTTTAGACTCATTTTATTTTTAATTTTGCCATTTAATACAAATTTTCAGTTTATCTTCAACAACAGAGCAGTGATATAAAAATAATAAACATTCTGCTACAAATATATTTATACACTATGGTGTATAACTATAAGATAAACTGAAAATTTGTATTAAATGGCGGAATAAATCTAAAATCATTTTGATTTTTTAAATAGTAAACTAAAAATACAGTGGCGGCAAAAATTGTGGACCCTTTTGGAAATTATGTTTTTTAAATTTTATATACTAATAAAAAATGTTTCAGTTCACAACATGCAAATTGTTATACATAGTTTTAACGAGAATTTAATATAGATTTCAATGCAAAGAGCAGCATTCAACTATTTGAAATACAAAAAGTTATACGCATTTTAATCTGAAAGAAACAAAGACAGTGATGAAGTGGACTGTGAATTTATTCTTGACCAAACGTTGTTCTTGTACTTTAAACCAATCAAATAACTGCCAGTAGAAGCTGACATGTTTAAAATTGGAACAAGTCTTTATTGTGCTTTGTTCTTTAGAAGGAAGCTTATTTTTTACATCATCAAATTATATGTAAGGATTTTTGTACATATTTTTAATATTTAGTGAAGAAGAAATAACATCAAATAAAAGCGTAGATTGGATACCAAGAAAGAGAACCAAGACTATTGTGTTTCAACTATGCGGCCTATCCTATGCTGAAGTTTAGTTTAGTTTAGTTATATTAACGTCCCGTTTTGAAGCAACACGAGGGCTATTTTGGGACGGACCTCGTCATTTTGAACCACGGTCAGATGTCGAGGACGACACCTGAACTGGCACCCCCCTCTCCACACCAGGGGGAGGACGTTTGGCCTGACAGATTTAACGTGCAACATACCCCCTCTCACGACGGATCTTCGGTGGAATCGAGTCTCGAACCTGAAACCCTTCGGTTCCGAGGCCGAGACTTTACCACCAGGCCACCGCGGCCCCTATCCTATGCTGAAATAGCAAGACAGGTGAGTATTAGTGACTTACCTGGAGTCCGAAAGTTTTGTTTATGATAGCAGAAAAAAAATTCAATAAAACACGATGGAGGAAAAGACCCCAAAAGGTTCGCCACTTCTGTTGATGACAGAAGAATGAAAAGACTATGTCTTTGAGATGGAAGAATGTCATCAGCAGCCAGCAAAAGTGAACTGAACGATGCAGGTGTTTCAGTAAGTTCAAGAATAATTAGAAGATTATCAGACATTGGTCTAAGCGCTAACATTCAATGAAAAAAAAAAACCTCATCTTAATTTATAGCAGCATAAGAATGTCTGTAGTGGGCTAAAGAATGTATTAATCGGACTATTCAGTAATCACAAGTTATATGGAGTAATGAAACCAAGCTATTGTTATTCAGACGTGATGGGAGAAAATACATACGACGTAGAATAGAAAATTTACATTCTGTGAAGAAACCATGTTACGATTTGGTCGTGCATGTCAACTGACGGCATTAGTATCTTTCGTGTAATTGATGGTATACTGAATGCAAGAAAATACATTGACACTGTTCTAAAGCCAAATTTATATTTTCCATCAGAGATCTCTTTCTCAACAGCTTCATTTATTTTTCAGTAGGATTCTACTCCTTCCCACTCAGTAAAAATATCAAAATAATTGTTTAGTACAAAAAGAACTAAAGTAAGGAAACAGTCCAGAGTTTGCTCCTATTGAGCACAGATGGCACCGTTAAAAAGTCATGAATGAACGTGGCATCTATCAAATAAAAGAGAACTAACTGAGGATATAATTATTGTCCAGTATTATGTAATAACTAAGGAAGAATTTAAAATTCATCAGATAAATGAAACATCAATGTGAAGTTGTAATAAAAAATAAAGACTGCTCGATTATACACTGATAATTTACTATAGTTATTGGTATCTGATGTATATCGATAATTATTGCGGCTTAACTTTTTTTTCAAATTTAAATATTTGAATTTTGTTTTGAAATTAGCATTAAATAAAAATAATATATAAAAATTTGGATTTTGCAAAACATCACATTTTCTATAGGCATACACAGCAAGAAAACAGAAATTTAATTTTCAAAACTGTCCACAATTTTTTTCCCACCACTGTACGTACATAATATTGTAGCACTCATAGAAGAAAGGAAATGATATGGGCCCTATATAAAATATCTGTAAGCACTTAACAAGAGAATAATTTTTATCCAAGATTGAAGAACAAATTATATGATCAGGCAGTTGAAAATTTTGGTTTTCAAAAAATCTAGTTTACATCTAGAGAAGTAGTCAGGGGAATTGAGAAATGAAATATAATACATTGTACAGCAAATTTTCAAATATGCAAATAATGATTTTTTTGGATAACTATCTCAGCTTATCAAAGACATTTGTATCAGTTATAAGTTTAAATCATAAAGTAACAGCATAACTATTATAGCATATAGTACTAGAATCGAAAAAGTTTAAGAAAAAAATCTAAAGGTTTTAAATAAAAGTCAATAATTAACTGCAACTTTTGTTATAGCAGCATAAATGATTTTCTGCAAAGGTCCCTTCAAATAAGAAACTAAATGGAATGAAAATTTTTTAACGATACTATTTTTCAACTATAACCATAATTAAATCACTTTTAAAATCTATGGATAATAAAAATATCATTAAGTATGTGTTTGTGATAATTCTATGAAAAAACGTTGAAACGAGCAACCAAATGTGGTGTTATGATATTTCGAAAGATATGAATGAAGATGTAATTTTTTAAATTTGGTTGACATTTTTTCTCCATAACTTTAGAAAATATTACTATAAGAACTATGATAAGAATAAATTTCAATTCAATGAAATTATGCAAGTATTTTGACAAAGTTTAAAATACATTTTTTCCCTTCCACAGACGTTGACATATTTTTTAACACTAGGTTTTAATTGATTAAAGATCACTTTAAGGTTAATGTGAAATGGTGATCTGAAGTGCCGTATGCAATTGGTACATTTGATTTAATATTATTAAAAAATTTTTAACTTTAATTTTAATCTTGTCGTTACAATCCCTCCCTTCCTCCCAAATACCATAGCTGTAAAATTACGAATGAAAGCCTTCACTATTTACAAAACACTTGTCTATTGGCATTTAGCTCTTTTGCTTTGATTTTTTAAGATTTGGTAGTAGTTTTGAAATTATAATTTTGTTTTTCAAAATGCTGGTTTATTCTTCCATGCAATTACATAATAGTATAGTATTTTGTAACTTTTTATTTCTTTAATATTAAATTTGGACATGTATAATAAATGATTTAAAATACAAATATTAAGATGCTTTCATCCTGAAAGTATGTTTCAAAACAAGCAAATCTTCCATATTTGAGTTAAATTTTCATTAAACATATATTTTTCAATTTTACTACATAATAAAAAAAGGTATTTTAAATAGTTAAGCATTCTTTAGTAATAGTTTAGGAGTTTTAAAAAGCAGAACACTGAGGGAAAAAAACCCCACCCATCAACATAAAATGTTTTTGAACCTACAGTTCTGAACAATAATAACATCTCAAGGTGAAATATCTTTGACTAAGCTTTTTCAACCAAATCCAAAAACACTTTAAACGAAAATAATTATTCAAATAATTTACAATGTGCTTATAAAGCTTGAATATAATCAAAGACACAATTTTTAAAAGTTATTCTCAATAAATAATATTTAAATAACTGTTAAGTAATGTAAAGTTGTGTAACATGTTTCTGCATCTTTCTTATATACGTCTGTTATCTTATTTTGATGTTGAAACAAGTCACTTCATAACAATTATTTTAAATAGATCCAATAAAATAAACTAAACTAATTAAGGAATTTCTTGAATAAAAAGTTTATGAAATATTTATAATTTTTCTATTCAAGAAAGTTTATAAATATTCAAGAAATACAACTTATCAGTATGCAAATTTTCCATGCTGATAAAATTTACATGTTTTAAGGAAAATGATGAGCTGAAACATGATCAATTAATTGATCATTAATTTATTAATCAGAAAACACACACAATTTTTTAAAACAACTTTATTTAGCACATGAGATTTTTTTTAATGCATTAAACAAATAAAAGTCACAAATAAAAGACTTTTTAAATATAAAATTTGTTTTTTGATCATTATGTTCCTTCTATTGCATCAAAATGGAAAATTGATAAAAAAAAGTTAAAGAAAAAAACACAAAAAGAAAAGTTACCATTATGTTATGAAGCAAAATCTTCACACACTTAAAAAATATTTTTTTGACAAAACTTCAAACAAAAACAAACTCATCACGTTTATAAAAGTATGAAATCAGAAAATTTGTAAAATGCAAAAAGGTTCAAGTTAAAATAAATGAATTTATAATTCGTTACCTTCAATAAAAAAAAAAAAAATTCAATATTATTTGGTAGGAATCAGTTTTGATATTTTTCAAAACAAAAATGCTGAGTATATTTTAAAATTAAAAAGAATACCTTCATGGTATTTTAAGTATAGAAGGCTTAGAAACATTCAACACTGGCAGTTTTAAATACATACATTATTTAAGCAATGGCACATTGCTTTTACTAAACAGAACACAATCACAAACAATATTTACACTAATAAGAATTCTAAAATGCATTTAATATATGCGATTCTTCATTATGATACTTAATGTAAACAGATATATATAAGTGAGCATAAACTAACACATTCTTGCAAAACATACTTTAGACTATATTTATACAAATTTTCAAACTGAATTCTAGTTTCACTTCAACATTTCAATAAAAGAATATTATATTACAGCATAACATTCTTTTGACTTATACCGTGTCTTTTACTATCACCTAAAGCACTGGAAATTCAAGAAGCAAAAAATCAATATATTTGAAATTTTTTGTATCCTTTAATATATATCTTAAAATCTGTAATCATTTCATCACATTTGAATCATATAGTATTAGTAACATGAGTATTTTTACTATCCATCAAGTCAACCTTGGAAAAGCTATTTTTGTTTGACAAAAATGACTAAACCCATACACCATGAGGATTTTTATTTGTAGGCACAGCATTTTCTAACTGCCTAGGAGAGCCTATGATTTTGCGAGTGCTACCAGGTCTATTATAAAAGTTACCTGAAATATAAATAAAATATTATTTTAGATAAGTTGAAAAGATATCTTAAGTATATAAAAGGGAACTCAGCTAAGAGAAAAGGCCAGTAAAGAAGAATATAATTTTTTCAATTATATTATTATTTTTAATCGGAATATAGTACATTTTTTTATTATAAGTAAATTTAACACACTAAGTAAGTTCATTTATAAAGTTAAATTCAAATTGATATTAACTAGTTAGCAGAAGAAAATACCATTATAATCTGAAACTAATATTCAATTATGGTAAATTAAATGAGTACAATAACTGATAATGCTTAATTCTGAAATCAAATCATACTCATATTATTAACATATGTGTAATAGAAAATATTGATTCAAGTTTATAGCATCAAATTGCAAAATTTTCATTATTGGATAGTTGCTAATTTTTGCTTTCTAAAATAATATTTAAAATTTCAATCAAAAATATCCACCTTTATTTAGGTTTAAGGAATACAGCAAATTACAATGTTAAATATTCTTATAAAACTTTTTTTTAACATTTATATAATCATAAATATAGTTAATTGTATTAAAAAAATCAAACAATAAATAAAAGATATTGAGTAATAAGATGTATGGCAAATCTAGAAACTCAGTAAGTACTAAAATCTTAATCATTATATGATACCAAAAAACAAATCTATATAATTTTAAAATCAATTATTTATTAGAACAAATCATTTTTGATGATTTCATTGAATACATCTAATACCAATGATTAAACTTAAATTTTTGATTTAAAGTTGTTCTGATATTGAAGCTCGCAAAAATAGTACAACTTTTAGAATAAAGAGATCCAACATTTATTTTATTTATAATATGGCACACACACTGAATTGCAATTTTTAAAAGATAAATAAGAACAATTATACCTTTACATTAGCTATCATATTCATTAAAAATACAGAAATCAAAACTAAAACATATAAATAACTAATAAAACTATAGTCTGATTCAATGTAGGTAAACATTGCTTTTCATGCAAATTTAAGAAAAATTAAAAAAAATTAAAACAATCAGGTTAACAATAATCAATGAACATAAAAGACATGGATATAACTATCGATAACATCCAATTTTTATCTTAGCTAAAAAGTTAGTTGCTTCAGTTATATAAGAATTCAAAAATGTTTTGACTCCCAAGTACATTCCACAAACCCTATACAATTCTTTTTTTTTTTTTTTTTTTTTGAAATTAAATTATGCCCCTACAAGGAAATAATTTAAATGGAAATTCTAATGTACAGATATTTTAAAAATAAATAAAATAACATTTCATTGCAAAGAGAATTTACTAATATACAATATACATAATTATATCTACTGGAATTCAATTGGCATTTGGAAAATTTATCTCCCCCCCCCCCTCAAATTATATTGAATTTAGAATTATATCCCATGATTTATATGATGGAAACATTGCTACAGCTAGCAAATTTAGCAATAAATGTGAATAGAATTAATACAATAATGATATCAAAATCATTAATATTCACTATAGAATATTTGTTGATATTATAAATCAAACACAACTTATATATTATCTCATATGATTTTCAATGATAAATGCAGAGTATTAAAGATGCCATTATATATATAATGATTCATCAGTTGCATAAGCATTCATATAAAATAATTATGCTTACCTTCTAAAACTAATTTTCCTTCTTCTGATGGTATTAGGGAGAGAGAACGAAGATTTGCTTCTCGAATGTCTGCCATTAGTACTTCAATTTCTTTTTGCTTTTCGGCAAGTTTCACATCTAAATCTTGAAGTTCCTCTTTTGCTTGTTCTGATGTAGCCTTCTGACGAAAATCACGTACATAAAAAAAAATAAACAAGGTAAAGAAAGCTGTATAAAAATTAACTAATCATAAACGAATTAATTTGCATATTGTTTTAAATGTCTCACAGAAAAGTTAATAAAATGTAAAGCATTAAGAGATAACTTTTGAATAAAATTCAGCAATTCATTAGTTTACCAAAAATAAGATGCATATTAATTAAAATAAATAAAACAGAAAAAAGGTAACGCAAGTCAATCTGTATAAAATCATATTAAACAAAATGATTTATTTTCTTTTAATTTCAATAACCTTTTAAAAATTATCCCCATAAAGTTTAAAATGACATGAAATATAATGCATAAATAGAAAAATTATTTGTAAAAATATATTCACCAACATGATAAGATTAATAAATCTAAGATTCTAAAAGTTTATAGTCTAATTAGGGATTTCAAAGTGAGTCAAGAAATGAAAATACTCAATACTCTAAAGCATTTAATGCTTCATAAACGCTGATTTGTTTATTAATCTTGCAGCAGCTTAATTTTGCAATCATAACAAAAACATCAGAAATAATGCATAAAAAATATTGAAATTCAGCTCCTTGTGTAAAAAAGAAATAATTTAACCTAGCAAAGTCAGATTTTCTTATATTATTTAGAAACAGAAAAAACAAATTACAATTAAATTTTAAGCAATATTGTTTAAACATTTGAAAACATCAAAAATATATTAGATTTAAGAATATTTTTTCTTGAGTTCTTTTTTATTTTTCTTTAGAAATTATCTAATAAATTTGAAGAATGGCAAACAGTTTAGACAATAAAAGGGCACAAAATAATTTCTGCCATTTTTACCCTTAAAAAATCACTTGTTGTCATCATCATATGGATCATATTATAATATTACCATAAATATCAAAAATAATAAAAATAATTTTCCTTAATAATAAACACCTGTGAATCAGCTTCTATCATTTTTTCTTTTAGTTGCTGCTGAAGGCACTCAACTTGTGTTTGAAGCTGCCGTTCTTGTTCTTCCTGTTCTTTTCTTTCTTGTTCTTCTCGAATAGATTTCAAACGTTTTTCCTCAGCAATTTCTTCTAGAAGCAATCTGATTCTTTGTCTGCATTGTAGAAGCTCTGTCTCACAATTGGCCAGCTGAGAACGGGCCAAAGTGAGCTCAGACCTGAAAATATTAAATTCTATTACAGACAAATAAAGCCAATTTTTATAATATATTTAAAGTAACAGTACATGCAATGTTCTTCATATTATCCAAGTAGCTTTAACAACAACTTCTTTAATTAAGAATGATTCCAATTTTGCAGAGAAATATGAATACACTTTCCTTCTTTATCAAATTATCAGAAGATAAGACATGGTCAATTTACATTCTTTGGTGTGCAACCTATTCTTAACCTTTGTAGTCACAATTCAAATTATTTATCCTGCACATCTTGATAAAAAATAACAAATGAATATTACAAATTTTTAATTTTTTTTTAAAGATAAAGACTCAACAGAATATTACTATGAGAGGAAAAAGTTTCTAATAATCTATTGGTAAAGATCTTTATGATCCAAAACAAAAAATTAGATTTAAATTAAAAAAAAACTTTTTTTTTCAATTTAAATTTTAATTAATTTTAATAAAAATAGTCACGAAATATTCTAGGCTCACAAGATTTGAGGAAAACCACTGGGATTTATAATATAATACCTAGAATAAGTTTCAATTAAACATCTAAGACCCTTTTCTCCATACAAGCACAATATTCAATGGAGTAAACACAGTTTATCTCAAGATGCAACTTTTACTTGAAAAATAATTTGATGAAATGATACAGAAAATTTTAAACTCTCATTTATGTCTGCAGGTCTAAATATAGAGCATTTTTTTCTCTGTTAATGCAATCTAATCAGATGCTATTGATTATTACTTAGTTACTATTACTATTGATTATTATTAGTTAATATATAGATCAGCATGCAATGCAAAGAGAAATAGAAAAATAGCAAAGAAAGTTCCTTGCAATTATTTGCTACTATTATGACATGTTTTACTTTAAAGTAAAGGAAATCAGATGAAACGAAAAGTTATTCAGTGTAAATAATTTATCATTTGAATGGAATATTTTATTGTTATATAGTTACAGTAGAACTCAAATTAAAATTGCACCAGATTTTAACCCGCTTCCAATATCATTAGGTAATGGCTGAAGGGCACTGCATTCAGGATATATGCAATTTTCAAAATGTTGTAATGTAATTTTTAATCCATAAAATTTAAATACATAATCCGGATACTATCCGGATTTTTTTCTTTTTGGAATTGGTTTCTCCCAATTTACAACACTATCCGTTGAACAATCTAATACAGTGATAGTACTGCATATAAATTAAAAAAGATTTCTTATAATGATACCTTAGTGTGCGCTCTTCCTGGCGACCAAGTTCAACTTCTTCGCTGAAAGATCGGCGATCAAGTTGAATAAGTTCACCTTCTTGTTCGTGATGAGTGCGTTCTAAATGGCATACTTCTTCTTGTAAAACACTCAGCTTTTCTTCCTGCTCTTGAAGTCTTCCTTCCCAATAAAGGATTTCTAGAGGCAAAAAGATTTTTTTTTTTTTACTAAATAATTCTATATGAACATGCATTTATCAAAAACCATCTTTACAAAGCTTAAAACACATATTAAAAGAAAACAATTGTAGCAAACGATAATAATTTAAAGCCAGAAAAAACAAATTTTTCTCCAGAGTATAACCAAAGAGGAGGATCCTTTCTTCCTCTCTCCTTCTCTGGAGTATAACATTTTTACTCATCTTTGTACAGTTCAGAAAACGAATTCTACTCACTTCCAGAAAACGAATTCAACTCACTTCCAGAAAACGAATTCCAGCTCACACTGTTTAATATTAATAGCATTACAAAAATTATGCAACGATTTTACAGTTTGCAATAAATTATTGCAACATTTAATCTAAAAATAAAGATAAAATTTGAATTTGAAAAGTATGATACATAATCTTTGAACGAGAAAAAAAGATACAGTTTATGAAATTTTTGCTCTAAAAATTGTTTTATTGGGTTGTTTGGAAAGTCATTTCGTATTTTTTTTGTCAAAATGAAAAGAAATTTTCGTTTAATGAATAAATTATTTATTAAATTATAAAATTGCCATTCTGGTCTAATACCTTTTGCCATATTTTTGGTAGTAACATGATGACACGCTCATAAAAGTTTTGGTCTTTGCTGTAAAAAAAAACTGATCGAGGTGGTTTTTGGCCTCCTCATTTGAAGGAAAAATTTTGCAAATCAGTTCTGGTACTGATGTACTGTTAACACATCTTCTCCACACATATTGGCTAATTTATTTCTGGCTTGAACAGCATTTTTACCTTTTATAGCAAAAAAGAAAAAAATGACGAAAATGCTATTTATTGCTCTCCATATTTAAAAGGGCACCATCCAAAAACTACTGCGAAGAATCAACTGCACTTTTTCACACTCAAGCCTTGCTATATCAGCTCTTAAAACATAAAATGATTTTGCGGTTTAAGTATGAAATTGGGTGCGAAAAATGCAATTAAATCCTTTGTCAGGAAAAAACGAAATTACTTTCCGAACAACCTAATATATAGTGGCCACCAAAATTATAGACATCTTTGGAAATTAGGTTTTTTAAATTTTATATACTGATAAAAAATGTTTCAGTTCACAAAATGCAAACTGTTATATATAATTTTAACGAGAATTTGATATATATTTCAATACAAATATTAACATTCAGTTATTTGAAATACAAAAAATAAAATTGTTATTTGGCGAGTTATTTCGTCCTAACTTGAAATTAAAAATGTTTAATTAGACTTTTTTAAATCTGGTATAATTGAAGCAATAATGTTTGGATATCATATAAGCCACATTTTAGTTTTGGAAAATGTTGATTAATCAATCACTAGGAAAATCTTGTATTTCTGCAGCGTGACAAATTAGTCAATAATGAGA
>JAPMOQ010016309.1:0-11044 GCA_026543055.1 Argiope trifasciata
ATATATGTACGTATGTATGGATGCATGTATGTATGTATCTATATTGTTACGAACAAAATGAAAGCGAAAGAAAGCCAGTTCATATATTTTGATTGTTATATTCGAAAAATTGCACAAAATAACTTGTGTACTAAAAAAGTACGATCGTTGCGTTACCATTTTGTTTAGAATGTTTACTGTCTTGGATAAATTTCCTTAGAATTCACTACAAATTTTCCCGCATCACAATATATACTATATTTTTCAAATAATTGTTTTATATTCATAGTGTTTATTATTAACAACGCTTCTAAAAATCCCCATATTCAAAAATTTGAATTCTAATTTAGTCGGATTTCTTAAGCTTTGATAATTCTCTTATGATTCTTTATGACATAAAAGTGAAGAGTTTGTTTCCCCTTCTAAAGTTAATAACTAATAGCAAAAAAAGATATAATAAAAACTGCGTTTGCCATGTTACCAGTGAATGAAGAAAAACGAAAGAAATGTTCCGCTCACTTTCTAAGAGCTGAAAACCTTCCATTGAAGGCATTTCCCTCAGCGGATGATAAACCTTAATGACTGTTTTGCACGTTCTCCGGGAAAGTGGATGCGAAAACCGTTAATGAACCGGTCGTAACCGGATATCGTTTGGGAAACCGAATCTATCGGATTCTGATAAGGCGAACCAAACAACAAGGAAGCCAGTCATAATACAAACTTCGGGTAACAAATTCGTTGAAAAATTCTCATTTTCTCAGCTGCAAAGATCCCCGATAACCATTAATTATGGTTTAGGAATTTCTGCCTGCAGCTACCATCCATGGTAATGAGCTCGAATATTGGTTTCGAGTTGCAGCGAGTCTTCCAGAAATCAATTGGAAATAATGACTCTGATGCAGCTCTTGGCGGATGAGTGCTGAATACACTTTAAGGGATGAAATAAATTTCAGCGGGTGTTCGGAATGACCGTAGAATAAGCATCCACGTGTTAGGGTTCGGCAGCAAGGGCGATGCATGGAAGGAGAATGCATTTCGAAATGCAGAAAGGTTCTCTACTTTGACAGAGAACTATAATTTAACTAGTAGCTCACAAATATTGTGCAATATTGTATAACATTGATCAATATCAGCAGTATTGTTTAATATTGTGAAATAGTGTTACATATCATATAATATCGCACAACATTGTACAATACAGTGCGACAGACCGTGCCACCTGAACCTTAGTAGCAGACAAATATTGTACAATATTGTGAGATTTTTTATGATGCTACAATATTCCACAATATTAAACAATACTGCTGATATTGATCAATGACACACAATATTTGTGTGCAACTAGAACATACTAAAAAAATTTGTTGTACCCCAAATAAAACAGCGCCACTGTCTTGATTGAATTACTTTTATACAAATGGAGTGCCTTCGCACATTGGACTCGATGTACAGCTGTTTCATCATCAACATTTTATTAATGACAAAGCAATGAGTAGTGCGTTTACGAAAACCATCTCATTCTCCAGACCCCTGTGATTTTTGACTCTGGGAATACATTAAAAAATCCTGCTTATTGAGTTTGTCTAATAATCTTGGAAGAATTGAAAGATTTTGTCACTTTGCATGCGAAAAGTATAAAAATCCACTAACTATGTTCCACAGTTTAGCAAACTATCCATAGAATGAAGATTTTGCACATTGAAGAAGGAAGACACATTGAGTAGGTTTCTCCAGCATTGTGGTTTCTTGGTGAAATGCTTGAAGGTCATCGTAAGGTCTTTTTGGTTAAATGCTTGAAACGCGAATAAAATGTGCTGGAAATTTGCATTTTGTGTCTTTTCAGTATATTTTTGCTGTACAGCGCCATCTACCATTGTTTTTGGAAAACTATTTTTTCACCTAATCCGTTTCCATATGTCTTAAATGGAATGCGCAACAATAAGGTATATATAATACAGAAAAAAAATATTCCCATACTTTTTTATCCGTAACCGAAAAACGATGAAGGATAGAGAAGAAATGCTGAATGGATTAATGCGCGTAGTGCGGTGAATTTTATTGAGCTAATAGTTATATATTGATGAGAGAAACAATCTTCAAAATGATTTTGTGTCTGTGGCATCATAATGCAAAAATTTTGAGCTATATTAAATCAACAAACTTTGAAAGCGCCTAATTTTCCTTTTTCACTTTTTCAAAGGAGAATATTGATCATCAATAGAATTCCAATCCTATTAGTAATTAATCGAATTCTTTAGAAAATACAGCAAGAATATATCTTGCAATTTTTATCTATATTTTCTTAAAGTATATGACTTAAATTAAAACCACCAATGGGGTTATCGACCACAATGGCGATTTTTAAATAATTCTTATAATATCTTGTAGTTCAGACTTTTCTTTTAACAAAACAGTTTATCTTTTCATAGAAAAAAAAAGGTCTGATCTATTTTCTAAGCTAACATATTTTTCAAATAAAATTTGTTTTAGCTTCGATTTTCTAAAAACTTTAATGTTCATAAAAATTCTCCAACATTAACAGGATATCCCCAAAACTAAAAGAGGTATTTACATAAAAATGTCAGCGTGTGTTTTAAATAATAGCGGCAATGAAATGAACCCAAAGTCTTATTGTTGGTGTAATAACTTTTCATTTATAGGTGTTTCCAGAAAAATTGAATTTCAAATTTATGGAAAAAAATGCATACATGCGCATATCTTTACCCATAACCTCTTAGCGTCTCAAACTTTCTCATAGATTTTGGATTATTATATTCTATAACTTTTGTACAAAGAAAAACCGATTGTTGCGTTACAATTGTTTAGAATGTTTACTGTTTTGGATAAATTTAATTAGAATTCACTACAAATAATACCATATTTCAAAATATACTATATTTTTAAATAATTGTTTTTGTATTCATAGTGTTTATTATTAACAATACGTCTTAAAACCATACATCTAAAAGAAACAGTTATTCAAAATTTTTTCTTCGAACAGAGTCGGATTTCTTAGGCTTTAATAATTATCTTATAATTCTTTATCACATAAAAGTTAAGAGTTTTTTTCAACCTATAAAGTTAATAACTAATAGCAGAAAAAGAAATTTAAAAACATTGTGATTGCCATGTTACCAATGAATGAAGAAAAGCGAAAGAAATGTTCTGCTCACTTTCTGAGCGCTGAAACCCTTCAATTGAAGACCTTTTCCTGAGCGGATGATAAATCCTAATAACTGTTTTGCACGTTCTCTGGGAAAAACGTTAATGAACCGGTCGTAACCGGATATCGTAGAAGAAACGGAATCTATCGGATTCTGATCAGGCGCCCAAACAACAAGGAAGCCAGTCACAATACAAACTTCGGGTAGAAAATTTGTGGAAAAATTCTCATTTTCTCACCGATAACCATTAACTATGACTTAGAAATTTCTGGCTGCAGCTAGCATCCATGGTAATGAGCTCTAATATTGGTTTCGAGTTGCAGCGAGTCTTCCGGAAATCAATTGGAAATAATGACTCTGAGGCAGCTCTTGACGGATGAGTGCTGAATACACTTTAAGGGATGAAATGAATTTCAGCAGATGTTCGGAATGACCCTAGAATAAGCATCCGCGTGTTAGGGTTCGGCAGGCAAGGGCGAATGCATAGAAGCAGAATGCATTTCGGAAAGCGGAAAGTTTCTTCACTTCGATACTGAGCTGTAATCTAACTAGTAGCTCACAAATGTTGTGCAACATTGTATTACAGTGATCAATATTTCCAATTTTGCTTAATATTGAGGAATATTGTTTCATATCGTATAATATCGTGCAATATTGTAAAATATAGTGCAACAGACTGTACTACCTGAGCCTTATTAGCATATAGATATTGCAATATATTGTATGACATTGATCAACATTCGCAATGTTTTTTATTATCATATAATATCCCACACTATAGCGGTATACAATATTGTTTAATAATATTGTATCTACAGCTACAATATTATATACCTAAACCCTAGTAACACACAAATCTTGTGCAATATTGTATGACATTGATTAGTATTCGCATTATTGTTTGATATTGTGGAATATTGTTTAATATCATACATTATCGCACAATTTTGTACAATATAGTGCAACGGACTGTGCTACTCGAACCCTAGTAGCATACAAATACCGCACAATATTTTACGACAAAGATCAGTAATCGTAATATTGCTTAATATTTTGGAATAATGTTTAAGATCATATAATATCGCGCAATATTATACAAAATAGTGCAAGTGACTGTGCTACCTAAACTCTAGTTGCACACAAATACTGTACAATATAGTATGACATCGATGAATATTCGCATTATACTTTCATATTATATAATATCGCACACTATGGTACAATGTAGAGCAACAGGCTGTGGTGCCCGATCTCTAGTAGCACACAAATATTGTAAAATATTGTATGAGATCGATCCATATTCTCAATATTGTTTAATATGGTGGAATATTGTTTAATAATATATAATATCACACAATAATGCACAGTGTAGTACAACAGACTGTGCTACCTGAACCTTAGTAGCACACAAATATTGTACAGTACTATATGATATTGATCAATATTCGCAATATTATTGTGGAATACTATATAATATTATATAATAACGCACAATATTGTACAATATTAAGCAATAGACTGCGATATTTGAACCTTAGTAGCACACAAATGAACTATATTGTGTTTATTTTACTTCTATATATATATTCCATTTAAGGAATTTTTCGTGTTCAATCATGATCTAAAATTCTGAATAGAATGGGTGTGTGTGTTTTGTAATTTTTGGATGAAAAATAAGCCAAGAGAAACCGTTCAATGACGAAGATGTTTATTTTCATATTGAAACAGATATGATACATTAAAATGTGAAACGATCAACTTTGGCATACCATAGGAAGGATAATGATTATACAACAATTTTGTGTACATTCCGCATTCAGTACACTGGAAAGAGGCTTCATCATTTGAAGAATGAACTATTATGATTCTTTTTCAAAATTTGTTAACAAAATAAAATTTTAACAAATAAACTTAATAAAAATAGAATTTTTTTATATATAAACTTAGGTATCCGACTACGTTAAAAACGCAGGTAATTGACCACATTGTTGAATGATTTTTTTAATGTCATTTCTTATCGTTCAGACTTTTCTCTTTCCAAAACATTTTCTAGGAACAGGAAGGTCTGACCTATCATCCCGGGTCACAGATATTTTTCAGCTTAAAATTTGTCTTTCACTTCCATTTTCTCAACACTTTAATTTTCATAAAAATTCCCCGCTGTTAACATAATATCTTGAAAACCAATAGAGGTAATAAGACAATAATTTCAGAGTGTGTTTTAAATAATGAAAGGGACCAAAAGTTTTATTGTTGGTGAAATAATTTTTTCATTTATACATGTTTTTAGAAAAATTATATAGTTGATTTATGGAAAAAAAGGCATATATGATCATATTTTTTACCTATAACTTCTTGGCATCTCAAAATGTTTCTTAGATGTTGGTTCATTTCATTCATCAATATATTCTACAACTTGCGTACAAAGAAAAATTGAATTACTGCATTATAATTTTCGGTAGAGTGTTAATCGCCTTTGCTAAATTTCATTAATATTTACATCCAATTTTCTTATTTCTCAAAATATATTGTGCTTTCATAATTTTTTTGTATTTATAGTATCATGTATTCTAATTGAGAATACATCTAAAAACCGTAATTTTAAACAGTTTCTAAAGGATCCAATTTTTCAAAAAGTTTCCTTCGAACGTAGTCGGATACCTTAAGTAAGCGATTCTGAAA
Source organism: Argiope trifasciata (assembly GCA_026543055.1). NCBI lineage: Eukaryota > Metazoa > Arthropoda > Arachnida > Araneae > Araneidae > Argiope > Argiope trifasciata. The sequence continues at coordinate 5,826 of JAPMOQ010016309.1, forward strand.
AAGTTACAAGTATTCATTGATTTATCAATGAGTAGATATTAGTGAATGTACTTACGAATAAGTAGATTCATGATGGGTAATATGATTAGGTTACTCAGAAAGCTAAAATTAAAATAGTGACAACAACAAAATGATAACAATAAATTATCATAAGATAACAGATAATAGATTCAATAATGATAAAAATATTTAGCAAGAAAACAATTGTACAGATTTAAAATTGGTACTTTTCCAATCTTGGCTTTGGTATTTTTAATACTTTTCAGTTAAGCGGCCGCAAATGTCACCAATGAGAACCCAATGCAAGCCAAGTCGCCGAGCGAATGGCAAAAGAGTCAATGAAATAAAATATAGTTGGTGAAATTCTACATTATTTATCGATTTCTTGGAAAGGTACCGATTTTAAGTAAAATTCACTTAGTATCACAGAAAGGAATAAACTTCCAATAAATATAAAAGGTATCATTTCTATAATTAAAGTTATCTATGAAACATCTCATGTTGTTTAGACTTTCGTAAGAGCAAATATAGAAGAGCCGAGAATAGTCCATTGATGAATTTTCCAAATTAATGCTCACTGCGTACTGAATTGGAATGTGAAAATCCAAAATTAATATTTTAACTTGCACCATAAAACAAAACATTGTCATAAAATCTGTAAAAGAGTCTATAACCATTTCAAACTTTTCAGCACGATATACTATTAATTGATAAAAGGAATTTTGATTGAAAGTAAATTACTTTATTCATAATGAATCCTAAATATTTTTAATGACGAATCCAATTTTTTTAGTATTTGAAGATCTATTGAACCAAAACCATTTCTTATATTATGTAAGAATTTTTTCAAGAATTTAAAAATCATGCCGATATGTCAATATAAAACTGGCCGAATTTCAAAGGAGTTTGCTTTTTATCTATTGATAAACTCTAAGGTATTTTGTGGTTCTTAAATCGATTCTCTACTGCTCTGATTATTTTTAGAATAAACATTTTTTTCATCATGATTTTTAAAGATTCATTAAAACTCCCACAAAACGCCTATGAATAAAATTGGGGCCGTGGTGGCCTGGTGGTAAGGTTGGAACCGGAGGGTTTCCGGTTCCAGACTCGATTCCATCGAAGAACCGTCGTGTGAGAGGGTCTCTTGCACATTCAACCTGTCATCCAAATGTCCTCCCGCTGGTGTGGAGAGAGGGGTGCCAGTTCAGGTGTCGTCCTCGTCATCTGAGAGTGGTTCAAAAGGACGAGGTCCGTCCCATAATAGCCCTCATGTTGCTTTAAAACGGGACGTTAATATAACTAAACTAGACTATGAATAAAACTGCTCGCAATGCTTCAAGATACCTAAATCTTGGCATGAAAGTTTTCGTCAACATTGGAATATTTTTTGAGAAAATATTCATACATTTACAGGTGAGTTAAGAAAAGTCAGAATTAAATGTTCCATTTATAAATTTAGAGGCAACATGTTCCTCGAATTGTCGACGAACCCGTTATGAGTGAAGTTGTTTCATGGCCATGTGAAAGTTTATTTGCTATTACTGAAATCTGTGTATGGGGATTGTACATAATGATTGCGGTACTGGTTAATAAGAGCTAATTTGATATCTCACATTTATTTTTATGAACAACATAGGTAAATCAAATGCTTAATAGATATTTCTATCACGGAAAATATATTTTCCATGTCTTGTCATTAAATTTGATTTCGTGATGGATGAATCTGGGCTAAAGTAAAATTTAAGGTACGGCACCAAATTTGAATTTTTCCTTTGCGATATATCGCCAAATATGGTAACCCCTGCTTGACCGGTGGCTATCCTAAAGCAACCCTAAAGTGGTCTGTTCAGGAAGGGTCAGAGGTCGCTCTTTTCGACTTGTCTTGACGAGTTTTGTAGAATTTGGTGATATTTCGGTGCAGTTTGTCGAGGGTCCGTAAATTAAATTTTACTTCTACCCGAATCTGAATGAAAATGTAGCTTAACACGTTGGCTGCAAACAACTCGTAGGTATTTCGTAGGTTGGTAACTCGTAGATTGCAATTCTTTTCTAGGACGCCAACTATGAGTAATCTCGTTGTGTGTTCACTTGCCACTTTTGTGCAGCTACGAATAAACTCGTGGTATATCAGTGCTCATATCGATGGATGGCTTCTGGGAAAAGAACAAAAAAAAATCAATGCTGGTTTGCAATAAACAGAAAATTTATTCAAAAACGAACAGAAAATATAATTATAAAAATGAGTTCAAATGAGTTAGTGTCATTTTAGGCCAGATTTCTGAAACGTCGTGACATTCACCCTATTTAAGGCGAACGTTTTCAAAATCGCTTTATAACCTAATCTGACCATTCGTGCCAGTCAGATATAAGTAGATCATAATGAAAAGCATGTTCTACCACTGCTATTTCTAGTAGGTAAAGTCTCGTTCAAGGATCACTCAAAAATTCTTGCTCATTCAATACATCCTACAGTTCTGCATTTTCACTCCCCATGTTCCTTAACAATCAGTCGAACCGACACATTGAAACGTTTCTATTGCGATTTCTTGAGCACCTTCTAAAACCGAGTTCCAACGACCTGTCCATCTATCAGGTGGGCAACGCCCCGGCCCTTTGACCCTTCTTGGGGTTTCCTGGGGTCCTTTGATGCCTACCCTTTTTACCGACAAATTTTTGGTAGAATTGCCTGGCATCAAAGTAGCCCAGAAAACCACAAGAAGGATCAAATAAGGGAACACTTGGCTCGCCTAACTAATTTCCGAATTCAGTTTGACTAAATAAGCCCATGGAGATAATGCAACAACAACGAAGTAAGTGTCCTGAAGCTACATAAAGAACTGTTCCGTATATGAAATTCTTTTTGAAACTTATTTGTTTTGTGAAAGAATAATAGCTTAAGGGTGATGGATTTATTAGGCACATAGCAGGCTCCTACGGTGGATCTTCAGTAGAGTCCCCCCTGTAACTGAGATGAGGTACTCGAGTTCAAAATGATTCTGCAGTTAAAAGCAAAACCCCCTTCTTCTTCTTCTTCTTGTATACAGCCAACCACCACGCCACCACTGAAAGCAGCAGCATCGACAGGATTGGTTGCAGTCGACTGCTGAATAAGTATTGTCCAACCTTACATGCACCGATCCGTCAAACTAACATTCCTTTCTGTAAGCAGCTGTCTTCCTCCCCACCTGCACACTCTCAATCAGTTGGAATGAAACTGTCCATCTTTGACATCCCATCCTCAGGGTTACGAGATGACCTGGTGGCATCAGCACTGTAATTAAGTCATTAAACATTTTACTACTTCTTGCATACCGCCCACCACCCCACCACCCCTGAACGCAGCAGAATCAACAGGATCGGTTGTGGTAGACTGGTGAATAAGTAGTGCCCAGCCTTACATGGACCGATCAGTCAAACTAGCATTCCTTTCGGGGGTAGTTGATAGCTGTCTTTCACCCCAACAGCACACACTTACACAGTTAGAGTGAAATTGTCAATGTTATACATCCTATCTTTCATGGTTTTGTGATGAACTGGTACCATCAGTACTGTACTTAAACCATTATGTACAATCCTCAAGTCCTTACTTCACTCTGAGATCTTCATACATTCCATTAAATAGTGCTAAAATGCACCGACACCTGCGAATACTATCTGTAGGACTTCTGACCTACTCATGACATTTGAAATCAAAAATGAATCTTCAATAAACATTTCGTTTCAATTTTTATTCATTACAATTAATAGAAAATGCTGTGTGATAAAATTGCTCCACATAATTTATAGATATATTTGTTCTCTTTCAATTAAGTAATAGTTTGATAATAGACAATACAATGAAAATTAACTTTTTTTTTCTCTTTTGAGCATTACTTCGTAGATGTTTCAAAGATGGAAGCATAAATATGGAAATAATAATACATAACGAAGTCAAAAATCCAAACTGACATTGCATTTACATGAATGACACAGAAAGCAAAATGAATTTCAATGACATTTATTTCGACCGTCATAATCAGGGAAGCCTGTTTTATATTTTTAAATTGAAGACAGAAATATGAACATTTTTCAATATGAGGATTTTATTAATCTTAAGGTATCCGACTACGTTAAAAACACCGGTTATTGACCACATTGGCGACTTTTTAAAAAATTCTTATTGTTTCTGGCAATTCAGACTTTTTTCTTCCCAAAACAGTTCATCCTTTCCAGGTGAAAGATGGCCGAACCTATTATCCAGTGTTACCTATTTTTCAGCTAAAATTTTTACTTCAATTTTCTCAGAACCTTAATGTTCAAAAAAATTCTCCACCGCTAACATGATATATCAAAAAGTAATAAAGGTATTTACAAAAAAATTTCCACGTGTGTTTTCAATAATATTGACAATGAAATAAAACAAACATTTTATTGTTGGATAAATACTTTTTCATTTAGAGGTGTTTTAAGAGAAATTAAGTTGAGAATTGATGGTAAAAAGGCATCTATGCGAATATTTTTCCCCATTTCTTTGCATCTCAAGATTTTTCTCAGATTTTGGTTCATTTCATTCACCATTGTGTTCTATAACTTGTGTGCAAAGAAAAATAGGATTGCTGCACTACCATTTTTTTTAGAGTGTAAATAGTTTTGGTTCAATTTCAATCAAATGTACTACACATTTTCCCATTTTTCAAAATATATTATATTTTCAAATAATTGTTTTTGTATTTATAGTGTTTTTTATTGACAATACATCTAAATACCATAAATAGTTTCTAAAAAATCCAATTTTTCAAAAAATTTTCCTTTACACGTAGTCGGATACCTTAATACAGAAATGAAAATAAAAATATAATAAAATAAATTAATATAATAAATGAATATAAAATTGATCATATATATGTTTATTTATTTGTCTTAATTGAACAGTTATTCTTCCATTGCACTGAACGTTTGCATTTTCATTTAAGCTCCAAGATTTTAAGCGAAGCTCTTAAAAGTAAAACGAGACTAATCAACGAAATGAATAAAACTAATGAAATATTTACAAACTCTGTAAAATACGATTTTTAATTACTTCCTGATATCGATATAAGAAGAGTACCCTTTTATTTTTCTTTCTGAGAAGAGGGAATAATGGGAATGCGTTTTCAGAGTAACATTTCTCAACGTAATTACGTTTGCTGCTCTATTTTTAGAAAGATTTTTTGGTAATTATCATTTATATCAAAAAG
>JAPMOQ010016317.1:0-10809 GCA_026543055.1 Argiope trifasciata
TGAAATCACCGATAGGTGGCGCTGCACAACTGGAACTATGATCAAAAGACACAAATAATAATAAAAATTAAAATGTTTATGCGGAATGGAATGCTTCCATGCTTCCTTTTTAATTTTTCTGCCCCTTATGGAAAATAAAAATAGTAAAGAAGCTAGAACTCCCGTTGTAACTGCAATTTCATACTGTAACCAGAAAAATTTGCATAAAGCATGGTTAGAAGCCATGTTCTGGGTATAAAAGAAGTTAAAAGGTGGGGAATGTCATTCTTATTAGTGATGGCTGTCACGCTGCCAGAACGCGCTTTGCTTGTGAAGTTGTTTTACGAGAATAAAGGAAATGCTCCAGCAGCACTTCGAGAGTTTCGCCGACTTAAGGATTTGCGTAAGGGACCATTGCTTCCACAAGCTCTCAGGAGAATGATCGCTCGATTCGAGGAAACTGGACATCTTGGAGTTCAGCCTGGTCGAGGACGCAAACCGGTTCGTTCAGATGGTTGTATGACTCTTTCGTACGAGTCATTTGCGTACGAGTCATAAAACTGTCAATCAATGGTCCCGTTTACAATGGGATTGTGTTACTGTAAAGGATGAGTTTTAGAAGAGGCTGCAACATTTTAAACGTTATCTGAAAGTGTCAGGTTTGGCGAGAGTTAACATACTTAACAAAATTTCGAATACTTAATGTTGTTTAATACCATTTCATGCGATATTTTCCTCTTGGTTTTTTATGAAGCATGAATTGCTTTTCAAGGAGTTTATTCAAAAAATATGATAAAAATTAATGACCAATGATATTTTTTTCATATAAATACTATATCGACTTTGGAACAATAATCTAGATTTTGGTAAATGAATTATTTTACATGAATATAACGATTTGCATTAAACAAAAGAATTTTGGTTTCATTAGTTTTTATTTTATTTCTTCTTCATTCGTTTGTTTAATTTAGTAAGTTTGAACACTGAAATGTATGTTACTTAAATATAGGAACTTTAAAAAAATTATTGTTTCTTAAGTATGGAGTACAATTAAATGGTGTTAAAAGCATTGAAATTATTTGTAAGATGGGAATAGTTATAAAAAAAATCTTGAAATGACGTAAGCAGTAAGAAAAGATTCCAACTACGAATGTTAATTTTCCGTGCTATATATTTCTTTTACAAATTTAAACTTTTCTGTTTATCATTGTAGATTTAATTTCAATGCTGTTACATTTAAATGAAAAATCTGCTCAGATAAAGATAAATTATTTGTTCACTATACGACTTTGAATTTTATATATGAAATATTGTTATTACACGGTGCATAAAATAAATAGCTTACTAAATCAGAAGTATATTAATATTTTGCCAACTGATACTTTTTATCTGCGAAAATTTGTAGGTGATATTAGCTGAATTCAAATTTAATTTTCTTCTAGTGACACTATTTATTAAACCCTAATTACAAATCTATTGATAAAATATAAAACAGAATTTAAAAAAATATTTACATTAATGTACGTAGTAATAAATTTACATTAATATATGCAGTATATGTTCTTCAGAAACTTTAATTTTTTTTATAGATCGTTCCTGTATGTAAAATAAGCCATTAACAATAGTATTAAATGAAGCTCTGGTAATTTACCCTTGAACAATATAAACCTACACCATTATTGAAATTTTTACTGATTATCTATGCGTTTTTTAACCATATTTTAAGCAGTGTAATTATTTCTAATTTCAGAAGAATTCATGGCCATTTTAAACCTTCCAGGGGCCCTGTGATAATGCAAATCTCGAAACAACCTTTTTCCCTCCAAATTTTTTACTATGTATTATGTATTTGATTCCCAGAAGTTCAAAAGCTTTGAACAGATTTAATTTCAAATAGTAGGAAAGTTATCAATTGTTAAATTCTTTATTGACTTATGTACTATTAATCGTTTGAAATGTACATTTAAATGATCAGCTTCTCTTAAAACAATTAGAATCGTTTGTGATGGTAATAATTGAGTTTAGGCGTAATTTTTTAGAATGGAATTTCTGTTTTACATTTTCTTTTAAAATTTATTGATTTTTATTTGAGAACTATATTTAGCATACTTAGACTGTGAATGAATAATTCAGAGAATTCAAGCGTAGTAATGCAAGCGTTCTTGATGTATTTCGTCGTATACTTTAAATTTACCATCTTTGTCGTCCAGTTATCTGTCTGTCCGTCTTATATATATATATATATATATATATATATTCTGAACAATAAGGTATAAGACATGAGAAAATATTCCTTCATACGGTTTTTATAAGCATTTTTTAAAGTTTAAAATGCTGTAAAAACTGTTTTTTTTACTGTAAATTTTTAGAAAGTTATAACGAAAATAAAGTCAATATTTCTTTTATTTTTTAATTAAATTTTTAAAAAATCACTTTTTTATCCTTCAAAGTAAATATTTGCCAAATTTCATAGCTAAACGGTATGGTGTGTTGAGAGCCAGCATATCTCGTACACATAGAGACAAAACTTTTTTCTTATGTTTACGCATCAAAACTTAGTTAAAACGCCAATACCCTTTCCCGCCAAATACTCTTGCCAACAGATAACATGTTTTTTGCAAACCTAGACTAATTACTCCCTACCCCCTTTTTTCAATGGGCTTAGAGTGATTTATTGGTCTTTTATGACCTGTACGAAAGTGGTTAGTACGCATTTGTCCCAATACCCGTTCAGATGTCGTTGAAGATGTTGCCACCGGTATTGTTGAACAGTCAATGGATAATGTTTTAGGCTGCAGTAGTGCACGTGCAGTGTCACGACACTTGGGTGTTCCCTATAGCACAGTGTGGAACGTACTCAGAAAAATGGTGCATTGTTTCCCGTACAAAATCCGCCCTAATCAACAATTGCTGGCCACAGACAGGGAGATGCGACTGACCTTTGCATTGACATTTCTTGCTAGAGTTGAAGTGGATGCATCGTGGCCGTGGCAGATTCTGTGGAGCGATGAGGCCCATTTCCACCTCAGTGGAACAGTGAACACCCATAACTGTCGCATATGGGACACGACAAACCCCCGTACCTTCCAAGAGATTCCACTCCACTCACCGAAAGTTACAGTCTGGTGTGGATTCACAGCCACATTCATCCTTGGACCGTTCTTTTTCGAAGAGGTTACTTCCAATGGCCTTGAGACATGTACCGTGACGGCCAACAGGTACAAAAGGATGCTCGAAACATTTGTTGTACCCCATTTGCAGCAGCGCCAATGCCTTGACACCATTACTTTTATGCAAGATGGAGCACCTCCACACATTGGACTCCCTGTGCAACAGTTTCTTCGCCAACATTTCACCACTGACAGAATAATCAGTCGCGCGTTTCCGACAACTTGGCCATCTCGTTCACCGGATCTTAATCCGTGTGATTTTTGGCTTTGGGGACACTTAAAAAACCTTGTTTATCGAGAACGTCTGATAACCTTGGCAGATTTGAAAGAGAGTATCAGTCTGCATGTGAGAAGCATCTCAGATGACCAGTTACGATCCGCAGTTGAACAAGCTGTCCACAGACTTCACATTTTACATCTTCAGGAAGGGAACCATATTGAGCAGCATTCCCTGCATCGATAACGTCCTTGTTTCATGTATGCTTGGTACTTTCAAATAAAATGTGTTTAAAACGTGTTTTTGTGTCTTTTCAGCATACGTCCAGTGGTACAGCGCCACCTATCGGTGATTTCTGGAACTAAATTTTTTTTTCGTGAAATCCGTTTCCCCATTTTTTGAATAGTATGTCCACAAATTTTCAAGCCTTTACACTGAGTAGTTCGATATCCAGGGAGGTCAGAGTAGGGGTGTTTTATTTCTGGCCACCCGGTATATATATATATATATATATATATATATATATATATATACAGAGAGAAAAAGAGAGAGAAGGACAGAAACCGATAGAGAAGTCTCGTGATTGTTTCAAGCCGGCTTAAACTGGTTAATAACATATTAATTAAGGCAAGTAATAACATAAAAAAGAATGTTCTCACGTGATAACTTGAAATTTGTAGATTTCATTTTTACTTTTTTATTTATCTTCCTAAATATTTCATTAATAAATTATCAGAAATTATTACATCAAGGTGTTATAAAATTCGTCAAAATATTTTTCACAAATATCATTACTTACCCTTCCAAGATGTCTGTATCCGTTCTTTGTTCAATTGATTTCAATACTTTAATATTTTTTTAGATATATTCAGAAGCTGTTATAAAAAAAATGTTATTTCATCTCATTACAAAATTTGAGTCAGTTTGATTACCATGTTTTCTTTTCTTTCTCTTTTTTTCCTTATTACTCCTTTTTCCAAAAAATAAAATGGGCACAATTACCGACATCTAAACAAAGACATTTAAAATTTTTCTAGACAAAGTGGATTAATGAAAATTTTAAAATAATTAATTAATTAAAAATTGGTTTATTATTTCCCTTGGATACGAGTGACCGCACGATGGGAACTAGATAATTTTAAATATTTTAACATAATTTTTTTTCAATGCAAATGCTTTGCACCAGTGAAAAAGTATCTCCTCTTAATTCATATAATGCATAATTTTATACAAATCTGCAAGTTTAATGTAATTTAGTCATTTAGCTTTTCGTATCAATTGCGTGTATCATTGTGTTATTAAAAGTACAGATAAAAAAAACAGTTAAATAAAAACGAATTCAATGAAGTTTAAACTGTGTAAATTCATCAAAATCATGAAACAATGTAACGTTTATAATATTTTTTCCTCTTAAATTCATATAACTGAATATAGAAAGAAACAAATAAGGATTAGAAGAAAAAAAAGTTATTTTTGGGTTTCTTTAGCTCAAAACCTATTTTCTGATTCGTATTTTTTCTCATACATACTGCTGAGAAGATTAAGTTCGGAGAAACAGACATGTTCTTGAAAGAAATTATCGATGGCAATTTAAAGAGGAAGTCAGTATTCGCTTTGTGATTACATCATAGTTTCCTTATAGAAATCACATGCTTGAAGACGGGAAAGCTTCGTAGCCCCAAAGGAATTTGTGCAGACGGGTTTCTATTTTAAAACTGTCATTACTACACAAGAAAGCGTTTTTCACATCCGTGAATTTCATGCTTTTTTTTTTTTTAAATTCTATTTACATACTATTATTGCTTGAGGCATATTTTGTGCCAAAAAGGAGTTACTAAAAGGTAATTAAGAAATTGTTATCACATGACAGCTTTTTTTTTCCCCTTCACAAAAGGGCTTTAAAAATGATTTCCGGATATGCCATTCGATTCTTTTCCTCATTTGACTGCATGTTTCATTTATAAAGAAGGAAAACTCGACATTCGTTTTATTGTTTCCTTTTTTTAAATCAATGATTATATGGGAAAATTTGAAAGAAAATTACTCAAAAATGTAAGTAGAAGAATAACTTTAGACGCAAATATGGTCAAGATGTTAATCGGAATCTTTTGTGAGAATTCGATTGTTTTGAATATCTTTGGAATAAATAAAATTTTCTTAGTTTGCTTTTATTTACTACTATTATGAATGTTAGAATATTTTATTACAAAGTCATTTCCTGTTAAATAAACAAGTAATATGAAAAAGAAATTTAATTAATTCCTACTTAGATCGATAAGAAATTTTCAATTTAGTTACTTTTTATTAAAAAAATAACTATTAAGTATCAACAAATTATTGATTTCCATAAAAATTAAACTCGCATCCTTCACCTAATCATGAAAAATACTTGCATTTTACCGATTGAACTACTGTATGTTAATTTCAATACAAACTCTATTTAAAGTATTAAAAATTTATTAAATTTAATTAATAATATTTGAAAAAGTTGTATTAACATCAAGTGTCATCCACTACTTTTAAAAAATGTATTTGAACTTGAGTGGATGAACAAAAAGTATTTCAATAAATTCCTAAAAAGATTAAATTACGTATTATTCGTATTAACATTCGTTATTTACACTCCAGCATTATTTTACAACTATCGAGTAATACATATTCACGAAAGGTGATTATGTATTAAAAGAAATACGTATTCACCTTTTGTGTTTTGAATTTAGGATATATGCATACGTGCAGGTATAAAATATCTTAACCACTTTGAATAAGAAATGAACATTTTTTCATTGTTCCAGGACACTTGATTATAATTAAATGGAAATCGGAGATTCTGAGGATTGAATCTGAATCAGGTTATTGCTTCATTGTGATCTCTGGAAACAGTTTGAATGCTAAATAACAAATCTATAGATTTTGGATTATTGAAGATAAGAACTGTTAATCAGAGTGTCTCGATAACGCGAAGCCACAGGCGTAAAAGTAATTCGAATTCCATCCTTATAAAACTCTATTAGTAATCAAAATATGACAGAATTGCTCCTTTGCGCTTTTAATTTTAAGTTTATACTTATTTTCAAATATTAATTACTAATTGCGTTTGGCGACCAGTCGATTCGCCAATCTTAACGCTCCTTAAAATTTTAATAATTAAATATTTTATATAACTCCAACTTTAATAGCTTCTTTAACAAAATATTTTTTTAATTCAAATTTTGGTAGTCATATAATTCACTCATAATATTACAAAGGTTTACGACCATAACGTAATTTGTATCTCTCTAATTTTCTCAGCTCTCCTAGATTTTATGCTTTAAATTAAAGTAGAAATGATTAATCTGCAATTAATATTACAATATTTTTTACTAAAACAAAGCTCTTTTTTATAATATGGTTACTGAAAACAGAGACACCAGACATTTAAACCTTATAGGCATTAAAGAATATCTTTCTTAATTTATGTAATATCTGAAGAATTTTTCAACAAAATTTTCTCAGTTCTTCATGAGCAGATCGATTAATTAGCAATGTTTAATTTTAAATATATCAAACACTAAGAAAATAAACAGAATCATTTAAAATAATCGGTCGAAAACAGGTTTAAAAAAACTATTTAAAAAACGATGTACTTAAAACTAAGAGCATATACAAAAAAAAATAACAAAAACTAACATAAATAAATTTTAATTACAAAAGCAAACAAATAAACTAGTCCGAACCGGAACTTGAAAATAATGATATAAAATGAATTTGGAAGGAATTCTGCTTTCATCCAACATGAAAAGGGTTTGTCTCAACATAGCATTTTCCAAATAGCTCATAAAATATTTATCATAAAATGTGTTTCCTTAAACGTTTAAAGCTCATATCGTCTCATAATTAGCACTTGGCAAATCTAAAAAACAATTAGGTAAAGAAAATGATGATTTACTATAATATTACAGCCATTAGATACATTCAACAGATTTAAATAAAACATGAAAAGGAAAATAAAACTAAGAGTTGATTTTACTACCCAATAAGTATAAATGAAATATTTCAAAAGAGAATGAAGTATCTTTAAATACTATTGTCCTTTTGAAAAGAATTCTTAGAATTTTTACTACTATTCTTATTCTTTGTCATATTCAAATTTAATTAATTTACTCATTCTTTTTATATATGAATTATCTGTATGCAATGCTCTTAGTTTTTACTTGGGGGCAAGGATATACAAATTTTTTACTATCATCGACTCTTGACCAACCAACTTATAATTGCCCATGTAAAAAGCAAGGCCTTTGTAAATATAAGCCAACAACTTTTAAAGATTGGCCCTGAGATTTGTTAATGCTCGTACCATAACTCCATTTAACTGGAAATTGAATTATTTTAAACTGGAATGGATATTTGATGATATATGAGGAAATTGGGAGATGAAGTCATCCTTCCCAGCTGATTAGCCTGTAGATATGGTTGCTTCAATAACATTTTATATCAATTTCTTCACAATTAGTCTTGTTCCATTACAAATAGTTGGAAGGTCTAGATTTCTCAAAAGCGTTATAAATGCACCGATCTTTAACTCTAATTTATGTGTTGGTACACCTGATGGTTCCAATGAATTCAAAAATTCTGTCGGATAATTAACTGCCTGATTTATTTCAATTACAGTGTCAAAAGATTTGAATACTTGAATTTCACCTGGTGATTTCTTTAACAGATGGTGATTTATCGCCTCAAATCCCTCATTTGTTGGAGAAAGAATAGTTCCTTCACATAGCCAGTTGATATCACGAAATTTTCAATATTTAGAAATACACTATCCTGAAGATCTTCCATTGTTGCTGCCACATTACCAGAATTTGTCAAAGCTATCGATCCTTCAATTGCCATAGTTCCATTAACGAGATGAAGGGAATTACTCGGTGCAAATGTTACTTGTAAGAAGAGCTCTCATTTTCCTTTTCAGTCCGAATCTCTGAACATTTTTCCAAAAATAAGATGCTTTTATCGATGCATTCATTTAATATGCTTTTGTTCATCGTGGAATAATAAGCAAAGTTTGGGCAAAACTCCCAAGATAAAAACAGAGTTACGCCACTCATGCACTTGCTATTCTGAAAAATGTCTTGTGACCGGTGGTTGGTGGGTCCTAATTAAGATAAGCCTTCTTGTGTAACATTAATTTATTATTAAAACATATAAGGTTACGTTACACACAAACACAAACAGAGAGTGGACAAAAAAAAACACGTCAACACATAACGATAACAGAGGCTTAACTGACTGTCTCTCTAAGCACTCGCCAGAGGGCGGCGTGTAATGAGTGAATCATAGTGTAAGGGGGAAAAGAGAGTGCTACAATCTTGCACAGTTGTATTAAGAGCTTCCAATGCTAATTTAGGTGCCATTATACATTCATCCCATGCAATTAATTTACACTTCTTAAGTAATTTTGTTCTATCTGAACTTCTTCAGATATTGCAAACTGTATTTTCAACAAACGATACATTTATTGTTAATTTGAATACAATGAGCTCTTCTTCCGTCCGTCAAGAGTTGCAGCAGTGCCAGAGGAAATTACTTCAAGAGCAATTAGATACCTTTGTCTAATTTTTGCTCATAAAAGATTAATAGATACTTTATACCTGCTTCACATGGAGCCCATTTCTTGTTTCTTTTATTCCAAGTATAATATTTAGGAACTTGGTGGTTCAGTAAAGATGGGGTGAATTCATCACTTTGACATAAAGAGAAAAATGCAGTTAAAGTAGTTTCTGATAGAGCTTGCATTTGTTCTAAAAGCATTTTCTTCTGTAAAGTAAACTCTCTGATCATTGTCAAGATGCACTCTTAAATGAACAACAGTAGGATGCCTTTCGTGAATAGGAAACCCCAATATTATCTAAACTGCTTCATTGCTACTGAGATATCTTTTTATTTCATACATTTAAATTCATCATACTGAATGTCATTATTTGTTAAATTAAATATAGCCATGCCAGAACCTTTATGTTTTTGCACACATATTTGATAGATTTTATACAACCACAATATTCGAGGCTGATATGCGCATTGAATGCTCTTGATAACACTGGAGAAAAAGGAAAACCCCATGGATTATCTATCACCACCTCAGAGCTACGAACTTTCAATATTGTTACTTGGCCTCCGTCTTCAGATTTCCATCTACGATAAAGTTGATATCCGAGATGACCTGTTTGTGTTTCTTTTAAAAAATCTCTTGGATACATTTTTGAACATTTTACCTCCTTCATACATAGTGCCAAAGGACAATGTTCCCACAAAATGCATCATATGTGTCTTAAAAACGTTGGATAATAGTGGATCAATCTCAGGATTCGGTAATTCAGTAATTAAGTCGTCAATCTTATGGGCATAAAATTTTTCCTGAAACCACAGAAGAATATGTGGATGTGGAAGTCCACGCTTCTGATATTCAACTGTATAATTGAAACATTTCATTTTTCCAAATATTTTTCCTTTGTTTATAAGATTTATAAGCGATTTCAGTTTCAAATAGAGCACTCGACATATTATAGCATGGCTTTTCTGACTTTTTTGTCTTGATATCAACTCTTCTGTAATCTCCATCCACTGTGGAATGCATGTGAAGGTAATAAATAAGTGAGTCTTCCATAATTTCTAACGAATTTCATGCCATCTTGAGTTCTTTCGAGGACTGTCTCTGAAAGTAGGTAGTAAAATTATTGGTTTTCCAATTTGTTTTATTTTATCAACATTATTTATAGTAACTCTCAAATAGATATAATATTCAATACGGAGTTTCTTTTGATTCAAACGTGTAAATTACAATCGCTTGGTTTCAGTTTTAGTATACATATTTACAACAAAGTGTTGTAAAAGTTCTTTAAACCATCAAATAATGTTGAAACTTGATGCATGAAACTTGATGCATCCTAAACTTGATGAACATAATCCTAAATGCATAAAAATCCATTACTGAAAATTTTTTGTAGTTTCTTTTTCACCTGAAAAATCGGTTTGTCGCAATTTAAAGCTCCATCATCTTACCAAAATATTAATAGACATTGTAATGCATCATACTCACGGTGTTGCGAATGGAAGCGCCTCACCCAATCAATCAGAGCTAACCTGAACTGACGTCAACTGTTGAGTTCTGTTTATAGTCAGTCGTTTTTGTAGTTTTCTCTTTTAACCTTTCTATGTAACTTTTGTGTTTGTCCGTGTTTTTTGGAATAAAAGTCTTTGTGTGCCACATCCTTTGCCTATTCAGTATCTAGTTCATTTTTAGCCAAAACCCGATATCGGGTAGATGTCAGCCCATAGTAATAATAATTATATGCAGCTTAACTACGCTACATAATTTTTTGGCGCCCAACGTGGGGCAGGTTTTGGTTTCAGTTAGTGTTTGAAAACCTTTTCGAGCCTGAAGGAAAAATGGATGTGGCGCAGTTAAAA
>JAPMOQ010016326.1:0-35386 GCA_026543055.1 Argiope trifasciata
TATATATATATATATATATATTGGTGTAAATGTTCTTTCATCTATTGAAATGACAAACATATATTAGCATTTTATTTCATGTTTCATCACCATTCTGATATCTTTAGTCGAAAGAAAATTCTTTAAAATGAAAGAAGTGAGCAAACAATGGTAGGAGAAAAATAGATTGCAAAGGGGATCTGGAATATATATATATGCTACAGCCTGTATGAGTCATTGCTCTGTAACCAGCAAATGGAAACAAGATAGTTATATGTCTTTTAATAAACCCTTTGGCACATATTTATTTAAAATATTGGGGATTGTGTGCGTAATAAAACATAAAGATAATAATTCTTTTGTGTGAAAATTCATTTGTTTGAACAATATGATAGACATTTTGGTTATAATTGTATTTAAATGTCCTCTGATATTTGTTGCCAATTACTTTCATCATGAACAAGAAATTATCCTTATTCGAATAACGAATTAGTACTGGCATTCGTAACTTAGTCTAAATAGGTGCTTATAGAGTTTGTCGTCAAATGTACCAAAGGGCTTAAAAATTGTCTCAAATCAAGCTTTTCATAGCAGTCTGTAATGTTCAATATATTTCGGTTTTATAAAAGTGATTAAGTGATCAAATTTCAGTAATGTTAATGAGTAAATTACCAAAAGAACGTACTTTCTAGATTATAACAGCAGTAATACATTTAACCAACATTTATGCATATTCTATACAATAATAAAATAAAGCAAATCAATTTGTACTATTAATAATGTTACGAAATGATACAATTTTCTGCATCTAAGAGATTATAAAACATTTGATGTACATCTGTACCCATAAATAAAGAATTGGGATACAATTCTCTGGAACAGTACCTATACCGTCCATGGAAAGATGACTTAGTGATTGAAATGGTTATGTAATTTTTTACGAGATGAGTTTTACGTATGGAATCGGTCTTTGGATTTCATTAATAATTCAAATAAATAATACTTTATTGTAAATTATTTGCATAACCCATCTAGGAATTGTTTATTAATTAGTATTTATTTCAGGTTGGTGGGATATAGCATACAGTTTCTTGATAGGAGGAGATGGTCTCGTGTATATGGGCGTTGGATTTCATAACGTTGGAGAACATACTATTAACTACAACGACATTTCTATTGGAGTGGCTTTTCTAGGCAATTTTGATGTTATGGTACCAACAATTGAAATGCTGAATGTTACAAAGGAGCTTATCAACTGTGGGATTAAAAAAGTAAAGAATTATATCTATAATCCTCATACATAATAAATTTTCACAAAGAGTATTGTTCAAATCAAAATAAACTATAATAAATTGGATTTTTAAAGAATTTTGCACCAATATATTGCTGTTTTGGGTAGATAAATCACAGATTTTTAAGAAATGAAAATAAATATTTTAGTTCAGTTTAAACATTTTCTTGAGTACCAAACTTCATGTCATGAGGTTCAAGACATGAAACTTTCATATATGGTTATTTATATGTGTTCTGTGTTTTCACTTCAAAATTCTGCAAAACATTAGCAATAGGAAGAACTTCAAATAAAAATTTAATGAGCATCTTATCCAAAAGAGTGCTTTTCTTTGCTGGTAGAATAATTTTCAATACAAGCCACTACACCACCTTCTGTTTACAGAAAAAAAAAGAATTATAAAATCTTCCTATTAGACTTTGAACTGCAAATTAGGGAGCAAAATGAAAACAGCTTTCATTCATCATTCCTAAAGAAAGAGGGATGGTAGTTGTTAGTAGAAAATAGTTTATTAACTTTGAAATTCTTTCTTAACTAATAAGTTACATGAAATACATTTCTAAATAGGAAATCAAGAAACTGGTAGACCTCTCATTTTCCTTTTAAATGATAGTTTGCATTGTGTTGAGAATTCTATGATCAACAATAAACGTGGGTCAAACCTAATTATGTATTCTTAAAATTCTTAGTAGTATTTGGATAGCTTGGTATTAAATGCCTTATTTTAATTTCATAAGGACATATTAAGATAGGATTTTGTACTGAAACTAATAATTCTATCACAGTTTTTATTTGTAAAATATCGATCTACTTTCTTAGGGATATTTAATACCATCTGTTGAAATTCATGGTCATCGAGATGCCACTTGCACGAATTCGCCAGGGAAGAACCTGTATGCAAAGATAAAACAATGGGACAATTTTATTGGTGGACGATTGCCTATGTACCATTGCTGCACAGATCAAGAAAGGTAATGCTTCACTTCGCATGTTTTAACAAACTTTCTCAGTATCTGAAAGAATTTTTCGGATAAAATCAAAATGATTTCAAAAATATATTTTATTATTTTCAAATTTTTCCTAAAAAATTTCTTCATAATATTAATTTCGTCGTAACAAGCTTGGAATTTACACGACAAAATTCTTTTATAAAATAAAAATATTTTATTAATGTGGCTGATAGCTTTAAAACAGTTTAATGAAAACTCTTATTTTTAAACTTTCTGTTTTTGGAAGAAATAAGACTTGCCATTATCAATCTTTGTCTTGTGTCACTCCTTGATATTTTTGTGTCAACGCTCTTGAATAATTTTAATATCATTTTAGCTTCACCGTTATCACAAAAAGGAAAAACCACTCTTTATATACTGAGTGGTCTATCAAATCATGCCGAAATTTCTATGTCAAGTCTATGAAAGAAAGAAGTGTAAACACAACAGTTTGTTCAAACTCTAGGATTTGAAGTTTTGAATTTCTCGATAATATATTTTAATTATTTACCACTGATGATGAAATATAACTATTATAAATTCAGGGGAAAATGTTTGAGAAGCTAAAATAAAATGTAAATCAAAAACCGACCTTTCGATACCTGCATCGAATAAAATTAATTGTTACCTTTATAATGGGTATTAAAATTTCAGAACTAAACAATGTAGTAATTTCAAATATTAACAAATTATATTTTAATATTTTCAATAGAATATAAATATTAAAGAAAAGGAAATAATTTACATAGCATTGATTTTTGCTGTTTGTCAAATATATTTGCCACTTTCTGAAAACATTTTATGGTTTTATTTTACAGGATGATACCATCTGATGGTAAACAGGGTCTAAATAAGTAAGAGAAAATCTTATAAATTATGGTCCAACCTAGATATAAACAGTGCAATTAAAATTTAGTATTCATAATAAATATTTTCTAGTTCATGCATACTTCCATTTTGTGCAATCAAGCAAGTAATGAAAAAGAGAGAAATGATTTTTTTTCTTGCTTTTAGAATTCACATTTTATTAAATATTAGTGTTATATCAGATATTTTATTTTCAAAATTGTGATAAATTTATCTATCCATGCCTACATAGGATTGTTAGATTGGTTGATGTTAAATAATACAAATGTACTGCTATTACTGTGTAAACTATTTTATTTCTTTTCTGGTATGTGAAGTAAGTAATAAAAAATATTGTAATTATCAAAAAATTCGAAAGTTTTGAAGAATTTCTTCAATTTGAACCATCCCAAGTTTGATATACATATTTTGGTCATTATATTTGACTGTCTGTTTCTTTGCATCTCTTTCGTCTACTTGTGAAAAAGGTAACTCAAAACTTTTTTGACTTAGACTAATGAAATTTGGTATATGAAACAATTTTGAAAACTTATATCAAGGGTTGAATATAATTTAATCAAAGTAAATCTGTCTGTTTGATTTTTCGAGTACAAATGATCTCTATAACTACATAACATAAAGAGCAAGGTAAATAACAGTCCCATAGATTTGGTATTTAAAATGTAGATTCATATCACTTTTGAATCAAATTTGTCAAAAGTTTGATATTTTGTCAGTCCGTGTTTTAGCATGTACATAATAACGCAAACACGCATATACTTAAATCAATGAATTTACATGCGTGATTTTGTGAGTCAAATTCTGATTTTAGCCGGTTGGACAAAGACGTTCAAAATTAATATTTGCCTGATATATTCAGTAAAAATACTGGTCACACCAAAGTTCAATATTTCGTAATTATTTTTTGGTTGTACCCGAAATCCCCAATTCTAAAAATGGGGAGGGATGGACAAAATCTTGATTTGAATGTATGCAAGAAGTTTCGATGAGATCATTCAGCTTTTCAAAAATCAATACGCTTACTATTTTTTGCTCAATATTTTAAAGAATGTATTATCAGTTGAGTTCATACGGGTATTTAATGAAAATATCGTTTTATATTTGAAAATAAATACATTTTTAAGATGAAAAATTTCTTTTTACCCTACACAAAAAAAGCTACTGACTGGAGTCTATTATAACAAGTTTAAATTTGACTTAAATGAAATTTACTTTTCAACTTAACATGCGTGTTTTTACTGCTCAAATCATAAAATTTCTGATTTTTTTAAAAATTGGACAGTGGATTTTTCTTTCTTTTTTTTTTTTTTTTCTTTTTTTTGAAATATAGATTTGTTTCCTTAGATTTTATTAATCTTTTCGCCTTTAATAAGCGAATATTAAAAATCATATTTTTCAGAAAAATAATATATGAAAGCAATGAGTTTAGTTATACACAATTTGTTATAGTAATAGAAGAATCTTTTAAGATTCGATAGAAACTTTTAACACAATTAGACGAAATGCGAATTGAATCGCTCTACCATTATTTTAAACAAATTCAGCAACATAGAAATAATTTAAATTTAGATGAGAAAAGAAAAATTTAATATTTTATAGATAATATTTATTTAGAAATAAATTGTTTCACCGCAAATAACGATGGTATAATTCAATTTCTCGTTATATATCAATTAGGATTATTCAAAAATCATAATATTAGTGGCGCCATCTATCAGATTTAACAGACATGATCCTGCAAATAACTTTCTGTAATAATTAAATTTAGATTTAAAAATGCAAATGAAACGTTAATAAAAATTTTAAGGCTTCTGTTTTTGAGTCAAAGTGTATAAAAAGTATATGCATGAACAATCTGTATATATTCATGCAATGATTGGCAAACACTTTATAAAAAATCGAATTTTAAATTATAAAAGGCTTTAATTTTTATATTTATCATAATGCGAAAATCTCTCATTTAAATAATTTTACAGCTCTTTTCTATGCCTTGTCAATGATTCAACAAACGTATCGGCAACACTGATCTAAAACTGAGGGAAAAGCATGCAAGGATATGAAGTTTTATATTTAGTGTAAAAATTTTTTCCTCAAATCGAATTGAGTCAGCATTTCTTTTAGGTATGTGAATGCCAAATTATACCAAAATATAAATAATATAGATCAAGATCTTGTGGGATAGAGAAAAATGTATATTAAAGAACTGAATTTAAGTGCTTTAGATTAGTTATTTGGAAAACAGTGAAACACTGAAAGTGCTAAGAGTTTAAATATGATAATATAATATAATGGTTAACCTACGCATATACTCACAAATTTTAAAATTTTAAGATTCATTATATTATTAAGGTTTTGAAAAATATAAGGTGAATATCTTCTAATTTTCAATAAATTTCATTGATACTGTACACAAAAATAAAAGAACAAAATCGTGCCTGACCTATGGGACAAAAAGTTTTATTCTATTTCTTTGTTCAAAGCATTAATATAAGGAAAATAAAATCTATTTGAGTTTATTAATCTTTTATGACATTTATTGATTTAAACGTTCACATCTAAAAAAATGTTTCAATTTTCTGTTTCGAAAGACTTTTTTGATGACAAGGCATAATATAAATTTTTGAAAATTAAATCTAAAAACTGAAAATATTATTTTAAATTTTCATATTATTGAATGGAGAAATGGAATAAACCCGATTTGAAATTACCCCAAGTTGACAAATTTACGAGTCTTCTGCTTGTGTGCTTGGTATATAGGGATGATGGGGTATGTCATGTACTGACTCCCCAACACACATTAACGCATAAATAATCCGATTTAACAGAGCGCTACTATAGGAAAACGCTGTGGTTGAGTTGTAAGGACCATCACCGGCCACGGTTCAACTCTTCCCTACTGAATTATGCCCCATCATTCATGGGTGCAGCCATACTCCCAGCTTTTCTTAAACCTTTCAAGGCTGAGTGATCCAACCACAATGTCAGAACATTCTCATACTCAATTACGAGTTGCCTCGCATCCTGGGAAGTGATGGTAGGGTAATCTATCTTACAACCTTATCAATCATTTTTAATTTTTAGTATCCATCTTGTGACTAGCTTTCTAAGCACAGCAATTGTAAATTCAACCGTTTAAATAAACAAACAACAAAAAACCAAGAAAAAAAACTTGGTGGGGCAAAATAATAGTATGCTGTTGTATTAAAGTTACAATTCTTGTGCCTTCAGGTGCTTAAATTACTTATACGATACTTATTTATTAATTATAAATGTATTTTTGTTTTCACTTCATTACCCTCTGTCAGCAAAATTTGGAGTTAGGACATTTTTGTTTGTTTGAAACTATTCAAATCCCATTTGAGATATTTACCTATTTATCAGAAAGAAATATGATTTCCTACTGATTTTCACAGTTCTAGTTTTATTTTACTTTATATAATATCTTCCTTTTTGATATTTTTTAATTCATGAAGAATGAGTGTGCATTCTAACTTTTTAATCGATTGTTTAAACAAAAAAGTTCACTCTAATCAAAAACAAGATGTAATCGCTTTAGTTTGAATTACAAGAAGATTAAAAATGTTCAATAAACAAATTCTTAAATTTTAATTATTATGAAAAAAAGTATTATAATTTAATTGTTTATTGATTTCAATTCTTTTTTTCGCATGATTCATCTTACTTATCGTGACATTAATACTATGGATTATACAAAATGATTCGGAAGCCACATATTTTAAATATTTTACTTCGGATTAAAAATTAATCGTTTCCGTTTCCCATATTCTAATGGCTTTACATCTATGGCAAATAACCCAGCAAACTTATTTATTTATCAAATAAAAGAATATTATAATTAAAAAATGGAATAGATTAATCAAGGGCTTATAATTTTTTAATCCGTAAATTTTTTGAAGTTCTTAAATTTCTGGGCAAATATTTACTAATTATCGAGCCAAATAACCTAATTAGAATACGCTGATTGTATATGAATCAAAAGTAAATTGGATTTAATCATCCATAGTTAATATATTCAGGAAGTGTAGAACGATTCAAGCGTGAACATTTTTCAAGCCCAATTTGAGTCAGCACTTTCGATTAAATATGTCCATAAGTGCAGGTTTCTGCATACATTAATCTTCGGTTGCATACTGTTGAACGATGCATATTACAGTCAATTCATTCCCAGAACTAAACATAATAAGAAAATAAGAGCGGTGTTCTAAATATTTTCCCAAATGTTCTTTTTTAAGTTTCAAAATCTCTTTATAACAAAATATTATCAAAAAATTGCACTAAATGCAAGAAAGCTTGGGCAATAGTTCAAATAAACAAAATAATATCTTATTTGTATGAGAATTTTCGATATTACAAGAATAAAAACATTTAATTATTGCAATAAAATGTTGTTACCATTACGTTAGAAATAAAATGTTTTAAAAATAATAATAATGGCTTTTATTTAAAAAACAATCTTTTATTTCAATATTTTTGTTAATAATTAACATGAATGTTTGCCTGAGGTTTGATCCTCTACAGGACAAACGATTGGACATTCAACCACGAACTTTTGAACAGAACAAATTTTGAGCTATTGGAGATCCTGCTTTTGAGCAATATTTTTGGAATACGCTTTAGTATTTTAACTAATTAAATATTATCCAAAATATTGATATTTCTTTATTAATAACTTCCAGAAATATATTATGACTCCAAAATTAATTCAAAAAAATTTTTTATTGTTATTTCAGTACTCCAAAATTAGTTGTTGTGCAGTTTTTTTGAATCTGATATTCTTTCTTAAAACAATGTAAAGAAATTTTAATTAATAAAAATTAAGATTTCTAAATTTATTATTTTTTTGCAAAAATATTTTTATCATTTAAACGAATTTAAAATTTTAATTGCTTAATTGCTGCCTTTTGTATTTTCCACTCCATGTTTGAAAATAAAAGAATGAAGATTACATATGTTTATTTAAATTTTGTTTAGGAGCATCGATCATTATTTTTAATTTTTAATTTTATCAAATTTTCTGCAATATTTTAATAGCATTTAAGTTAATAAGCAACACGGCTGATATGCCTTCAATTTTTTATTAACATACTTCAAATCCCCTGGTTTTATGAAAGACTTCTAATATCGTCTAATGGAAATAAAGCTAACTGTAAGCAAAATAAGTGAAAAGCTATTAAAATAATACGTCAAATGTTTATCAATTTACTAAAGTAAAATTACAATTAAAATTCTTAGAGAATAGCATATACCTAGAGATTTGCTGAAATTGATATATTAGGTTGTTCGGAAAGTAATTTCGTTTTTTCCTGACAAAGGATTTAATTGCATTTTTCGCACCCAATTTCATACTTAAACCGCAAAATCATTTTATGTTTTAAGAGCTGATATAGCAAGGCTTGAGTGTGAAAAAGTGCAGCTGATTCTTCGCAGTAGTTTTTGGATGGTGCCCTTTTAAATATGGAGAGCAATAAACAGCATTTTCGTCATTTTTTTCTTTTTTGCTATAAAAGGTAAAAATGCTGTTCAAGCCAGAAATAAATTAGTCAATATGTGTGGAGAAGATGTGTTAACAGTACATCAGTACCAGAACTGATTTGCAAAATTTTTCCTTCAAATGAGGAGGCCAAAAACCACCTCGATCAGTTTTTTTTTACAGCAAAGACCAAAACTTTTATGAGCGTGTAATCATGTTACTACCAAAAATATGGCAAAAGGTATTAGACCAGAATGGCAATTTTATAATTTAATAAATAATTTATTCATTAAACGAAAATTTCTTTTCATTTTGACAAAAAAATACGAAATGACTTTCCGAACAACCCAATAAATAGGACATATTTATAAAATATGATAATTTACTTGTTTTCAGAAAAAGTAATTACAGTGAAAACATCTCACATTATGGTTAATATGAAAACAGAACAAGTTCAGAATACATGTATGAAAACACGTGTCATAATTTTATATATCAAAAGGAATTCTAACAATGTTTGCAAATTAGCTGAAAATATACGGTTTTTATCTTTAACATTGCTGAATGCCAATGCTATAGAAATTGAAAAGTGCTATAAATCAAAGGAACAAAAACGGGAAAAAATATAAATAAAAAGGAAAGTGCACAATGTCGCAGCATGTTTTAAAAAAGTGGTTGGATAAAAATAACTAAAGTCACTTAAAGAATTCTTCATTATGTAAGGAATGTAGACACGAGTTTGTGAGGAACTTTTGTACGTAGTGAAGAAAAAAATCAAAATTAAATTATTTTTTCTTAACTATTGCAATGAAGCAAATAATTTTGCAAAAATTAACTTTTTTTTCTGGCCCGTTGCGAAAAATTTCCAATGAGTAAACGTTTTTCTAACTCATCTATATCTATATATAAATCTCGAAGTTGCATGCTTCTAATTGTAAGCTTTTATGAGAAATTAAAAGTGAAATTTTTTTTATTTAATATACTTCTGAGTTTCAATATCTTTGAGAGAAAGTATCATTATAATATTCAGGTTTGATAACCACATCACAAAAGTATATTGAAAAGATTGAATCAGAAAAAAGTAATACATTTTTCTGCATTCATACAAGGCTGCAGTCTCTTAACAATACTTTTGTGTGATTCATTTCCTAATTTGTGACATGGAGACAAGCTTTTCGATTTTATTAGTAAGCATCAACAAATCATTCAATCCCAAAGTCAATTAACCTTTTAGTTCAGATATAATGCTAAACAAAATCAATTGAACATATCAGTCACCATTCAAAGTACTGTTGCACAAAATGACTCTAATCAATTAGTTCTAAAAATTTCACTGCACACATTCGTAAAAAAAATTGCCACTGATGTTGAATCTTTTATACAAAATATAAATTATCTACTAAAAATTTTTTGAAATTTTATGCTCTGAATTTACTTTTTGTGTAGTAGCATAAATGCATTTTTGTTAAGTTAACTTATGTATAATTTAAACTTATCCACCGCATGCGACTCTTAAAAAATAAGGATTTTTGTAGTATATTTCCATTAAACCATTTTTTAAACTTATTTCCTAAAAGGAGGCCGAGAATTCTGTAAATGACTTTTGCATTCTTCTTTAACTAGGATAACAATACGAAATAAATATAACGTAAATCGAAAACGTGTTTAACATTCCTTGCTTCTGAAATGACACATTTTTTTAAGGAAGTGTATAACTGAGCAAATAATTTTATTTTCTTGTTCGTCACTCCAATACTTCTTAGAGATAACTGAAATGTGTAATTTCTCGAGTTTCTCTTCTTCTCTTCTTTATATATTGGACAGTAAACCAATCAAATTTAGACCACAATATGTGTGATTAGCAAATTTCTTTCAAATCAGGGTGATTGAAAGTCTTATTACTTGCCAAATATTTGCATACTACAGCTTTTGGTATTATTTAAATTTGCATTTAGAAAGAAAAAATAATATTTCCATACATAATTTTTCTAAAACGTCCAAGATGCAATGTTTAGAGAAATAAAAGCTTGCCCTAGTAGACCTTACTGAAAAACAAAAGATGCTGTATCAGTTTAAAAACTCTGATTTCTTCAGCGTGCTTGTCTAAGAGAAGTGGCCTAAGAAAAAGACAGCTTTCTAAATTGCAAATATTAAGCTTAAATTCTCTAAAAACATTACTTCTGAAATATTTATTTATTATGGATATAATATATGTATATTATGCATCATTTTTAATTAAAGTTGAAATACTGGTTAACATGTACACTCAAAATCAGGATTATTTTTTAGCTAAAAACTTTTACTGCTTTATAAAAAGAAAAGCTAATAATTTACTGTTTTAAAAAAAGAGAAGAGAAGAAGTAACCTAAATAAAATTGAAATCTAGTTAATAATAAGGAAGTGTAATTTGAAAATTCAAATACACGATTTAGAAAGGTTAAAAAATTAGAAAGAGGCATACTACAAGAGATTAAATTCATTCCACTGTAATTAGAGTTTTGCTATCACAGCGTCATTAGTACCATTTTTTTCTAATTATATATAATTTTAAACTTTATAATTACTGATATTCAGAAAGACGGAAAAAATGCTCTAATCAGTCTATTGACAAAGCTTGTGATTTTTCAAAATTAATATAATTTGTTGTTTGAATCCCTATTAAAATTTGACAATTTTTATCTTTTATTGCATTTTATTATAGAAATCTTACTAAGCAAATTCCGACAATTAAATTAAAAAATAATATTTTAAATATCAAATAATTATATAGTTCAACATTTCGTTCTGAAGGGCTCTTGATTTTGATTTTACTCACTTTCATCATTCGGTTTACAATTCTGAATAAAATTCATTTCACTCTTATATTTTAAAAAATCTTTTGAAAATTTAAACATTTTTTTCGACACCGGCATTTCGTTTTATAAATGAATGAAAAAATTCAAATTTAAAATTACAATTAATTATATTAAAGAAGCCTATTAAATATACTTTTCAGGAGCGAGATAAGTTTCAAAATTAAAGAGAGTGCTCACTTAAGTGTTTAACTTAAGAGGACAAATTGTCATTAGTTATGAATATTTATAAATTATAAATGCTCATTTTAGTAATTATCTTTAGCAAACTTACTGAAAGAAAATTAATGGAAAATTACTGATATAATCAATTTATAAAAACACAAAATAAACTTTTACATTTTAAGAGATTTGTAGATATATATATATTTTAAAAATGAAATAATATATATCTACTAATATACACTGACGGAGAAAAATCCTAACATCAAGAAAAAATCATCGCCTTTGCTTCGTTAACATGTTTGATTGGTTAAATTTGCAAGTTCACTGGTTAATATAAGCTTACGAAAATGCATCCCAAATGCGAAATGCTAGTAGCCTGTGTCACCTCTAGAATTTTGCACACTAGCCAGAAAATTTGCATTCATTGTGTCATACAGTTGAGGAATGTCACTTTGTGGTTTGGAGTTCCATGCTTGTTTTACTTGTTCTGTCAGTACTGGGAGGTCAGTGATGGTTGTGGATGATGCCGGAATTGTCATCCAATGATATTCCATACCTGCTCAATTGGAGACAAATAATCTGGCCAAGATAACATGTCAATTCTCTGAATAGCATGTTGCGTTACGACAGTGGCATGAGAGTGAATGTTAATCGGTTCGAAAACAACCTTTTGAATGCTGTTCATGAATGGCAGTACTAAAGATTGAATTACTATTCTGACGGACAAATTTGCAGTCAATGTGTTTCCGATAACTAGAAGAGTGTATCTGCTGTCATAGAAAATTGCTCACCCGAGCATGACTACAGGCACAGGTCTACTGTGTTTTGGCCGCAGATAGTTTGGTTACAATCGTTCTCCTAGCCTCTTTCTGATCAAAAACGGCCGTCACTGGCAGCAAAGCAAACCCGCTTTCATCAGAAAAAAACAAAAGATCTTCACTCCATCCTTCAATGTGCTTTGACTTGATACCTTTGGCATCTCAAAGAGCAATGACTTGGAGTCAAATGAATGCACATCATAGAATGCCTGTCTCGGAGCTGTCTTTGAAGTAACCGATTTCTAACAGTTTGCTGTGTCACTATGGTACCAACTGCAGCTCTAATTTCTGCCTCAAAAGCAGTACAATGCGCCACGGCCGCTCGACGAATAAAGTGGTATTTCCTCTCGGTAAAGTCAAGTGGCCTCTGGTAGTCCAATCTTCTTGAGACAGTCCATTCCTTGACCACTTCTCCCAACAATCATGCACAGTGGAAACATTCCGGCCAAGTTTTTCTGCAAGGAAATCCACTATATCTTAGTTCTGTTAGATGATGTCGTTCAAACTCTGTAAGCTCTTGATAATGGCTTCTTAGTCTTCTTAAAGTTATTTTAAGCTAACATGAAAATGTCAAATTTAGAAGATAAAAGAATTTTACAGCATGTATTTACAGCAAATTTGATTTGCAAGTTTTGAGTGGCACCACTAAAATCTTTCAAAAAATTAATTTTACCACATTTCCTTAAAAATGACATTTTATCATTTTACATTTAATGTTATTCCTTTTAGCAAAATATTTTAAATCTATGTAACACTGAGGATTTTGTAATATAAGTTGCTTAGATTTGGATCAGAATTGATCGAATATGCAAAATACTCTTAAAAAAGGAATTTTGGATAATAATGATAATAATCTTTCATGTTTAATTATAATCAATATATCGTTAGAAGAGTAATATAAATAAACGCATTTTTAATAATTACATGTTTTAGGACTAGCGTGTCATATAAACATCACCTTTGTGCATGCCTTACAGACGAGCGTACTATAGGTGGATGGCTGGAAGTTGAACTGAGAGGGCGGGTGATTTATGAGCGCATTTTAAGCTGGAACAATTTTAAAAGGATCTAGGAGGTTTTCTGTCTAATACTTTTGAAATGGACATAGTTTTAGAATCCTTGCGTTCAATGTCTCACTTTGGTATTTTATTTATCGGGTGTTGTGAGGAGTGAGGTAACCCTGAATATAGATTACTAAGTTCTTTAAATTCCACGTATATAAACATTCTCGCGTTTTTAGTTTCCCAGTGAATTGTAATTATTATCCTTTTTTTCTACTATGCAGGGTTTGTTTTAGTTTTACCGACAGTTCTGTGGCATTTAGAGTGGCATTACTGTGGGTTATGCTTACTACTTTTTTTAAACTTCGAAATGCCTTCAATTCGATTTGTCATAGTAAGGAAGCATCATTTAACAGAAGAAGATGGTCTTGCATTATAAATAAGGCAATTAGTATTTTCTGCGTCCAAAGGCACTCTAAAAATAAGAAATGATGAATCGAAACATAAATAATTATCTCAAAATTCATTAATACTTAACACAAAACAAATTTCGAGAATTTGACACTCAAATACTTTAACTTTTGGGAATAAATATAAGAAAAAAATCAGTTCTAAATATTCTGAAAATTAAATACATAATTATAGAGTATTTTTTAAAATATCATTTTACCTAAACATTTGTTTCGAAGTTCTGTGACGTATGTTTGTAACATATGTCACACATCTTAAACAAATGAAAAGGTTGAAAAGTTAAGCTCCACCCTACCAGTACACGTTGGAAGTTCCACACAAAATCCTTTTTAAGATTTAAATCCAGGGTAAATTTGCACTAATTTTGCAAATCAGCTAAAATTTTTTTGGTAGAACAGGTTCAAAACTCCACTATGAAAAATTCCATATTATAACATTGTGACCAAATTTTGAGGTTTTTTTTTTATGGAAAGGGTGATTGTTTTTGGTATAATGAAAAATTGTATTCTTTTACTTTAATCAAATTAAACATTTTTTTTACAAATAAAATCATTATTTAATAGAACGTAATTTTTTTAATAAAAAAGATGCTCATAACTTCTTATTTTTTATTTTTAGAAAACTTTATTATAGCTTAATCTGAATGAAGATATAGTTTTTATTTCATTTTTATAGTATTTCGGGTATTTATATTGGGTATTGGTATTTATTTAATGAAAAACACCTGAAAACGACGTTTTAAATTGAATTAATCCATTTCTTATTATATAGAGCAAAAATTAACTTAATAGTGCAACATTTCTTAAGCTTTGTTATTAGAATTTTGCATCATTTTCATTTTTTAAAAACTCCTATCTTGTAAAAGTATTGTTTCTAAAGGAGACCTGATTTTTAATTTAAACATTTTGAAACTCGTAATTGACATCAGGAATTCTTCTTGGCTTAATTTCGTGTAATAATCACACAAATAAAATAAATTTTTTAAAGATGTAAAATATAAGTTGTAAAAGCTTTGTAAAAACCATATTTTGTCCTTTTAATTAGAAAACTATAAAGAAATAAAGAAAGTTATATTGAGTAAGTGATAAATAATTATTTACTGTTTTTAGTCTTTTATAAATTATTAAAGTTTATTTGAATAATATATTGATATCATTAAATTTTTCAATGAAAGAAGTTGATTAACACATGACATACAAAAGTTTTAATTTCCATAAAACTAGATTTTAGTTCCTTTATTGAAGATTCGTGGATTCATTATATATTAAAAGGAAATAGCCTTATAGATGCAATCTGAACCGGACTTAATGTCAAAAAATGAATCAAGCGTTAAAAAAAATCTTTCCTCTTACAGATCAAAGTTTCTTGATAATAATCTTTCACTTGAAGAATTTAAACATTAACTATGTTTCTTTCGATTTTCAAATCAGAGAATGTTTTTAGAGAACATTTGCATTAATTTTTATACAAAAATGTATCTAATTTTAAGAATATGTTCCGAATAATTGTTTGAATTTTCCTCAAAATATTTAAAAATATTTTATAATTTTCAGAAGTGAATAATCAAGATATCTTCATTTATAATTTAAGACAGAAAACATCATTTTCTTTTTGCTTTTTAATATAGTTAAATGAGATTTAAAAAAATAAAATATATATTGTTCCCCTAATTTTACTACACACACACACACACACACACACACACACACACACACACACACACACTAATATTCTAAATGTGAATGTTTGGAAGGATGGATGGATGGACGTTTTTTAGTTATCACACCAGAGTATATCAATCACACCAGAACAGCAGAACGGAATTGGATGAAATTTATCACAAAGATAGATTATAGTCAGGAATAGAACATAGACTACTTTTCAATTTGGTTAGTTTTTTCTTAATTAAAAATTATTTTAAACGCCAAAAAGCTGATGCCAAATCCAGCCAAATATGAGTAAGGATCCGGAGTTTTTATTCCCAACAGTAATCTGGTTATGGTTTGCAGAATTTCAATCGATTATTTTAAGCGATTCTGTTCATATTTTTAGGGTTTGATTTATTTAAAATCTAATGTTGTCAGTTAATTGGTCTTTCCGATTCATTCTGAAGTAATTTTAAATTAAAAGAAAACAGAATAAATAAAATAAAAAATGTCTAGTCTGCATTGCCTTACCTCAACTGGCGAAGGAAAGTGAGACGCCAACTAGCATTGAAAGTTCGTGCGTGATTCTTCACAACTGTGTTTTCATTTAAATTAAAAGTTTAAAAATTACGTGAATAATACTGTTTTAGCTATCTCAATATGGATCAGTAAATAAAAGGGATTTGACCGGCCTTGATTTGCTGTTTTGTTTTATTTTAGGTATACAATGTAAATAAGATAGAAGAGTGAGATATCGGTCTCTTAATCAATCTCTGAATCAATTAATAACTCCAGTTTCAAAATTCGTATTTTTTGAAAAAAAAAAGTTAAAACTCTTCAAAGCATAGGGTGGAACCATTTTAGAGATTATATTTATTAATAATTTTATATCATTTATTACTTAAAAACAGAATTGACCGATTTTTCAATTATATGATGATCAATTTAGAATAAACAGGAACAAGAGGCATCTAAAGAACTTCATCTTTAAGTTTCCACAGTAACAGAGTGGGAGAAAATTTGATTATTTAACCAGTTTTACACGACTATCCTTAGTGGAAACGGATTGAAGGTTGAGGAAATTTATTTAGGACATTACGATATTTAATTATACCACTATTTCAATAAATATTTTTAAACATTATAAATATCAATTATTTGGACAATTATTATATCACATATTTATAAAGAAGTTAGTCCAGTTAGTTAGTTAGTTTGTTTTTCAATTTACAAAAAGGGTTTTCGAAGCAAAATGGTAGCCTTAGAGAGACAACTAATCAACCTCATCCTTAAATTCTTACAACAGAAGAGGAAAAGAACATTTAGTTTCAATTACCCCCATTTTACTAGAAATAATCTTCGGTAGAAAGGAAGCTCCCCTGAAATTCCCAAGAATGTTGCAATAAAATATGATAAATGAATACGTCTTAACATTGGAAGTAAATTGAATCTTCCAATGTTATCTTGAAAGTAAATTGGATATTAGCAATGTAATAAATTGGATCATAACGTTGGAAGTAAATAATATCTTAACATTGCAAGTAAATTATTCTTGGATTTTTGGGGGATCTTTATATTATTCTCAAGTGTAGCATCACATACAATAACTTTTAACACAGTATCCCGTTTATCACAATGAATCCTCGAAATTTATATTATTAGCAATTGAAGTGAGACATTGGAAACAACACGAAGAGACAAGCAGAATCTATTATTTATAAAATGTCTATAAAATATCAAGTATAATTCCTGTTAAAGTACAAATTTTTAAAATTTAATTTCTTCTCAAGAAAAAGGTCAAGCAAATGGACTGATATAAATTTCATTTGAAACTTATATTTACCATTCGTATTTTAAAATCCATTTTAGAACTAAAAGAAATAATATATGCTGGAAAAAAAGAATAAACTTGAAACAGAAACAAAACCAAGCTGAAAATCATTCCCTTTTATCTCAATAAAAGGAAAAACAAACGGAAACCAAAAGAGTTATGGAATTGTTTTCTAAATAAAGTTCATCTTTCACTTTCATCAATGTCTATCCGAAAATTCACTGACGCATGTGATCAAGCATAAGGAGAGAGTAACAGGTAATCTCCGCTGACCCGTGACGTTCGGAAATCTCAATTTGTTATCTAAAAGCTCCTAAATGTGTTAAGTACCAATCTCGGGCAATCAAATCCGATCTGTATAAAAGCTTTTGAGCACCCAAACAAATCATCAGAATCTCACAAACACTCAGTCGACAGCAGAACAAGCAACAGTCTAACCAAAATGTTTTTCAAAGTAAGTTGTATCTTATGAACAGTTTCGGCAGTTTAATTACAATTTCCTTTTTAAAATAATTTCTCTTTGGCTTAAGATTTCAACATAATTTAAATTATTTTCTGTATTCAGCAAATTAAATTTAACAGCTCTCTTTAATGTTTGATTTTAAGCAATTGCACATTAAAATCTTGTTGCATTTAAAAGGCAACATGGAAAAAAATATTAAATGAATTGTTGCAGGAAATGTTGTAAACCATTTTTTTATTTCCGTATTAAAATATTGCAAAGCTAATAATTAAACATACACAAATAAAATTCGTTTCAAATTTTTAAAAATGGTAACTATTGTAAATACTGGAGAATTATATTTTACAGTTATTTTTATTACAGTTTTTTTTACAGAGAATTTTACAGTTATCGCATGTTGCGATTTTAATAGATGGTTATAATTTACAAAATAATTATTTTAATAGTTATAGCATTATAAGAATCATATCATTTTTCAATATATAATCTTTAGTTTTAACCTAACTATATTGAAAATTAATAAAAAAATTTCAAACCAAAGTATTTTTAACTAGTTGAAGTCATCATTCTCCTTTAAATAAATGTTGCGTTTTTTTAACAAAATAAATAGATTAATGAATATTATATCTTTATAATAATTGATAGTATTTAAAAAATAATGTTAAATTTCTTTCAATTGTTGCATTACGGCTCTGAGGCTGTTGCAAACTTAATTTCGACTTGCTATTAGAAAATAACAAAACATGATACATTATGCATAGAGCAATTTGTCCAAACATGATTTTTGTACTAATAAAACCTTCATACCTACTTACCTACAAACCAATAACTAATTCACCGTCGTTTTAACTTTTTAAGTATTGTTATAGATAAAGCGAAATAAATATTATAATACCCCGTTTAAATTTTTTTTAAAGTATTAAGGATATTCTGATAAAATTTGATTGACCCGAGGAAAATTTGTCGCAAAATACAGTTTTGTTTGAAAATAATACATTGCGTAATCTTAAAATACGGTATTAATAATGGTAAATACTTGTTGAAACATGCAAAAGATACTTACAGATACTTGGATTTAAAAAATAACAACAAAAAAAGCTTCCCTTTTATTATGAGTTTATTGCTTATGTATAACATTGTTTTTCGTGTTTGGGTTTCATTATAGTCTATATGACAAGTTTTAAAAATTCTCCTAATGACCATTTATACAGTTTGTATCGATATTGATTAGAGAGGCCCAACCTCTTTTGAACTGGTGCCCCCTTTTCTAGGGAATATTTCAATACCACCCTTCTCCCATTCCAGGGAAATAAGAGCATACATAATGTATGGTGGAAACAAGAATTAAATAAAAAAAATACTAATAGATAGTATTTGTTGGAAATTAAACGCTAGTGAATTTCTTCTTTATTTAAAAAATAAAATAAAAGTTTTAGCTTACCTGTTATAAGGACAGGCAGGGGTTTTGATGATATGAAGTAATCCAAAATAAACTATTTCTTTCTAATTAAATAAATTGACAGTTTCAGAGAACAATGAAAATGCATACTTGATTATATTAAAAAGAATATTTATTAAAATTCAAAGACATCGAATTCTAGTTTTGGCGCATGCAGCCTCAGAGCCGTATATACTGGCCATGTATCTCTTTTTCTCAACAGTAAAGTCTCATATCGAAATATATGAGTTTTCGCACAGCTGATAGAATTGAATTATCAGCGGGATTAAGTTTTTTTAGACTATATTTGATTAATCTTCTCCCCCCCTATGCATCATATCAACACCCCCTAATTTTCTCTGGATTTTACCGCCCCCCTGACAGCCTAAAACTCCCACAAGGCGGCGTTTTCACCCACGTTTCGAAACTATAATATAGACAATACTTTCAATTTGTTATACGTAATTTGTTAATATTCTTTATGTTTTCAGATTGCAGTTGCCTTGCTTTTCGTTGCTGCAGTCTCTGCTAGTCACTATGAAGAACATGAAGAGGTATTTTAATTCAATTTTGATCTATTAATTTTAACTTATTATTTTCTTTGTTTTCTAAAAAGGCTAAATACGTAAATTAAATAAATAAGGTTTGATATATATATTTTAAATATTCTATGTGTCTTTTTAAATATTCTTTTAAAATTCCATAAATTCGACAAATCATGTCTACAAGATATCAAATAATTAATTTTAATTTCAAATTTTTTTTTTCTCAACTCATAGCTTCATGAGTCTTGTTGATCCCCCTAATTCTCAAATTCTATTGGTTTCTGATTTTTATCCAGTATAAGGGATAAAAAATTTATATTATAAATTACGGAACGATTTTTTTTTCATAATTGTTCATTTCATTCATAATATGATAATCAATATTAAACCTTATAAATAGTGCGCAGGTTCAGACTGGCGAATATAATTAAAAATTTTTCTTTTATTTATCATTCTCGCTGATATAATTTTTTTAACCTGTACTAAATAATTTAATTTTTCTACAAAAAATATGCTGCTTTTTTAAACATATTTAAAATGCAAGTTGAAATTATTTAATGCGTACACAAATATCTGCTTAATTTGAAGTGAAACACCTAAGTTAGATGCTTAATTTGAGAAATTACAAAAGTAAATTGTAAGAATGTGTTGTTTCTATTTTATAGGTATTATATTCATTAAAAAATAAATTTCTAAGAAATGTTAAAATTTTAAATACATTTTAAAAAGTTTAAAGCATTAGATCTTGTTTAGAAATAACTATATTGAGAACAAGAGAAAAAGAATGAAAATTTCTCCCCCTCCCACCATAAAAAGTTACAATATTATTCCTCAACATTTTTCCTTATAATTTTCAATTAATAATATTTAGTTGGATATTTACTAAATACTGGAACTTTATTAATATAAAGTAATTCTTAAATATAATTTTTAAAAATCTTAGTTACGTATATTTACATTTTATTATGAATCTCTTTACGCAACACTTTTCGCAAGTTTTTCTCAACAAGATATCAAACCACACCATTCAATCTCTGAATATTTGGATTTAGATAAAAAAAAATATTGAGTAAGATAAAATATATTATAAATATAGAATTGTGTACAGAATTTAGGAAAGTTATATTTCTGATGTTTTGCATGAAAAATGGAAGAATGGATTTGTTTTCATTGAAAAATTCATTTCATCATTTTTCATTTAAAAAGGGTTGATTTTAACTGTCTTACCAGCACCATGCTTTTGCAAACTAAACCTACATTGAAGATTATAATATAATTGAGGACTATATTATAAACGAAGATCAAAAATTTATAATGTCATTAGGGTTAAATGCCTGATATTTATGAAATTATATTTTATGCCTTCTTTGTAAATTAAAAGAGTAAATTTATTTCTGTTGAAAACAATAATTGTACTTAAAATTTTAAAATATTGATTGTTTGCTACTTCCTTGCCAGCATCATGATCCAATTCCATACAAATTCGGTTATGAAGTAAAGGATCATGAAGGCTCTCAACATAGACATGAGGAAGGAGATGGCCATGGCCATGTTCGAGGCAGCTATGGATACGTTGACCATAAAGGCATTCACCGAGAAGTCCACTACGTTGCTGACAAAGGTGGTTTTCGTGCCGAGGTCAAGACCAACGAACCAGGAACAGCCAATCAGGATCCCGCTGAAGTCAAAATCCATTCTGATGCATCCTATAATCATCATCACGAGCCTCATCATGTGCATCGTGATATTCATGATAATTATGGTCATGATTACGCTTAAAATGGTTTTCGTTTCATGATGAAGTGATCTATTCTGCCTGTAAAGGAAAATGTTATAATCATTCACCAAGTATGATATAAAGTTTAATGAAGTAAATTTCATATTTTAAACTCTGAAAACCTTAAAAAGTTGAAGACTCAATGTATAACCAGCAGTGCCAAAATATTGTTAGTCATATGTGATAGCTTATTTTTTTTCTTAAAAAATTTAAAACTACTCAAATCAATTTAAATAATTTAGAAAAAAAATCCTAATTTTAGTCAATATTTTTTTAATGTAAAATAAGTTCAAATTTGTTTCTAAAATATTTCTACAAAATTTTTTCAAATGAAAATTATTGCTTTGGGTTTAGAAACAGTGTAATAAAGCATTTTATTACACTGTTTAATAAAATGTTTAATTAATAAGCTTGATTCTAAGCATTAACTGAAAGAGGTAAATCTTTCTGAGTATAAAAAAAGGGTTTCAATTGTTTCTTGAATATTTTCAGCGACATAAATTGCACAATTAAGAACTTTAAGCGGCTGATAGGATTTTACAAAATACATTTATTTCTTTTCATTTGCTTATACCTATCCAATGCGCAGTACAAGAATATTTCACTCCACTGCATTTTTTAAAAATTTGTGTCAAATTGGGCTAGTCACAGTTGCGCGGGCTTTATGTATTTGTTTATGTATATTTCTTATATTACTTATAAGTATATTTCTGTACTGTCTTTTTCTGTACGATATTCATCAGAAGGGTCTGTTTTTCTATTTCTGTACATTTTTGTTGCTTGATGCTGTGAATAAATGCAATTTTGAAAGAATAAAGTATCGATTGTGTTCTTCATACATGGTTACCAAATAATAAATGTTATAAGAAAAATGGTATATGAAAGTGCTGAATATATATATTTATATATCATATCGTTGATCGAAATTTATCTTATTATGTATAATTTTCGTCAGTTTTTGAATACTATATATATATATATATATATATATATATATATATATATATATATATATATACAGAGAGAGAGAGAAAGAGAGACAGAGACAGAGAATATTCATAAAATGACGATAATTATACAAGAAAATTATGGAATTATAAATATTTCCTTGCACAAAGCAATCATTATATTTAAAAAATGTGTATTAAGTTTCCAAATCATTTATAAAATTTTAATGAATAATTAATGCTTTCAATCTATGCTGTTAGCATCGAATTTTAATTAAAAGTGATTGCCTATTTAGAAAATTCTAATTATTAAATAAATTTAAAAATTCTTCTTTAATGTAAGCACATAAAATTCATAAGGAATATATTATTTTTTTAAACAAAAAATATAGCCATTTTTATACGCGGCAATTTTGAGATCAGAAAATAATACATAACGACAATACATAATAAAATAAATTTCGATCAACGATATGATATATATACAGATATATATATATATATATATATACACAGCATCTTTTCCTATTTGTTGTAAATCAAGAATTGTTAAATCATTAATGAAAGCTATCATTTCCAATACTTTAAATGATTCAAATTATTGCGTTAGCACCAGTAAATTTACTGGGTTAAAACTCAAAAATTCTGAACATTTATCATCTTGTCCTAACACTTATTTTGATTTGAATATTTAATGCATTCGTATGCATTAAATTAAAAATGTTCCCCGTTGTCTTGGCAACAATTCCTCAAAATTTGGCATTTTATGTATCATAAGGCAAGATCTAGGAATCAGCCCATATCTTTTCTGGTGTGTGGTCGGTGACTAAAGTAAAATAGCAAAATTTAAAGCTTCAAAAAGAGCAGATGAATAGAAGTGGAATTAATTTCTCCAACTTTATGAAAACTCATCACAGAATAAATTCAAAAAGGTCGAAATCCAAAAAATCCTATTTTTTGGAATTTATTTCAGAAATTATAAACTTTCATAGATGCTTGTAATTTGTATGTAAATACAGGATCGTGTAACTTGCGCTCAATAAATGTTTTCCTACCCCTAGTGTGTAGGTTTACTGTGATTTCATTACCATCGACTGGAAAACTAGGCGTGCATCTATGGGGTGCCTGAGAGCAGCTTTGGTCGGTTATTTCAACCTTCATAATCCGTTCTTGTTTCAGCAAATATCATAGCATCTCTGGAAACTAAATTACTAAACTTTTGTAAAAGAATTTGAAAGTCCAATGTTGCGGTTTATTTGTAAACCCAAATTTTGCATAATTAACTGCATCTCCGGAATGGCTTATTGCAGAAGTGAAATCCACAGCATCCTGTAAAAAAATTACTCAAAGGAATCAAAGCTAAAAAATTTCTGTTTTGGAAAATAAATAAAGGTGATAATATAACAATAAATAAAAATCTCAAATATTATTTTCAATTGCAGGGTCGCTTGTATATAACACTAAAAAGCTTTTGTTTATTGAATGATAATACGGGATCCTTCTGCAATTAGAGAGATCCAAAAGAAGAAGAAAAAATTAGGAAACACAATAATGTTCCCGTAGTTTTTATTCCTCTGGATATTTGAATAACTGTATTTTTTATATATATAATTCAGAAATTTTAATTGCTTCTTTTTGTAAAAGTTTTAGTTATTTGATTTTGCAGTTACGAGATCTTGTACATAGACTGATTTTATTCATATATCTTGGAATAAATGATAATAAAAAGTAGAACTGATTTTTATCAGAAAAATAAATAGAGGAATTAAATTCATTTAAAAGGAACTAAGATATAGGAAAATCTATATTTGTTTTATTTACTGATATTTGAACCTTCTCATATTTTTGAATAAATTTTCTTGAAATTTGCTATTCCCTATACTCATAAAAAAGCAAAAAAAAAAAAAAAAATTACACGTGTGTATGTATATTAAAATGGTTCACTAAGCAATATATTTATAAATAAATTAGCCGACTCTGGCCACCAGTGTTAGCTAGTCTAAAAGATCTCTAAAATTTTAAGTTACATATTTTATGTAACTTGGTCTTTATAGCTTTTTCTGCAAAATAATTAGCTATCAAAATTTTTGATAGTTATGTAATTCAGTCATATTGTTGTGTTGGCCTTAAAATTTATGTCCATTGTATATTTATCTCTTACTAATTTCTATCAGAGCCCATAAAATTTGCACATTAAATGAGAGTCAAAATGTTAAACTGCAATTAATATAAAAGCATTTATTTACTGAAACCAAGCACATCTTTTTTTCAATATGAAAATTGAATGCAGATTCTGTCAGCATCGTAGTTTCATAATCAATGCAGAATAATTTTTGTAATTCGTATAATATTTTAAAGAATTATTCAGCAAAAAAATATCTGATTCATCACAAAGTTCAGTTTTTAGTTTACTATTAAAACATTTAAATGTTGCAAATGAAAATACTTAATTTGATTTCAGTCAATAAATGTTCTCCCGAAAAAAATTATGCAGTTTAAATTTTACACAGCTCTTTTGTCCTAAGGAGTCATATTCTGAGAAATACTCTTGACACTTCAACTTTTAACTCAAGTTCAATAAATAAACTTTCTATCTTCTGCGATCAAATTTGTCAGTTTTTACATATTAATATTAGAACAATCAATATTTTCACAA
Organism: Argiope trifasciata; assembly: GCA_026543055.1. Classification (NCBI taxonomy): domain Eukaryota; kingdom Metazoa; phylum Arthropoda; class Arachnida; order Araneae; family Araneidae; genus Argiope; species Argiope trifasciata. The sequence goes on from JAPMOQ010016326.1 coordinate 25,228, forward strand.
TCATAGGCCAATCACTGAAGACTAAACCTGGCAAAAGATTGATTTATCTTCTTTGAAACGGTCTATGAAGTTGTCGAAAATCGCCAGTTTTTATAGAAGAGCGATATTCAAATTTCATAAATTATTCAGTTTTAGAGAATGATTTATCTGATTGGAGTTCAAAACTTTTTATTTAACCCTTAGCATTCCGAAAAGTAATTTGATGCTTAAATATTTGTAGAATAAGATATTATTTGTAGAATAAGATATTATAAGATTAATATTTGTTTATTGCTTAGAAAAATGAATATATATAAATTTTGTTATTTGAATTTTCTCGGAAAATCAGTTTACATATTTTTACCACTCTTAAATATTTCTACCAGTCAAAATTTCAAAAATATAATCAAAAAGAACGACATACATAAAAAATTGTCTATTTGTTTGATTTTAGACTACATTTTATATTCTGTATAAATGTCATTTATTAAAGGAATATTCTCAACACTATCAATTTTGGAATGTTGAGCTCTCTACCGCCTGTTTCTAGTATAGCAAAAAGATAATCTAAAAATTAGAGATAAATGTAATTTTTTTATTTAATTTATTAATAAAATATTCAAAAATTTAATATTTAAAATATTTAATATTTAAATAATATTTAAAAATTTATTATTGTAATTTCAATTTTGATTACGATAAAAGTCCAATCTGCACTTTTCTTTAAAAAATTCGGTGCGAAAAAAGAAAAAGAACGAATAAAATATAAAACAATATATTTTATTTCTAGTTTTCCTTCTTGAATAGATTTAAGACAAATTGAAAATTAGTAATAAATCTTTAGCAGCGCTTTGAAGAAATTAGGCAGAAATTTGCAACTGCATTACCTGCAAATAAAACTTTAAATCATGACACTGAGTTCAAGCGTTTTAATGGAGTACGTAAAGATGCTGCGTTCACATGTTGATTGCTGGTAAATTGGATTATGTATAGTTAATTCTGAAGGTAAATAAGCTAGAAAATGAAGCAATATATTTCAGATTTGAAGGCATTTCAGTAATTATCAATATTTTATAGAAAAAGCATCCCCCCTCCCTGAAAATTAATCAGCAGTTATTTTTTAAATTATTAATATGATTCCCATCATTTTAGAATAATTGCTTAATATTTTGTAAAAAAGCAACTTATTTCAACAATTTTAACTTAAAAAGTACATTAACTCATTTCAAGTAATAGCTTGTGGAATACATATACGTACAAGCATTCATACACATTGAAAGAACTAAGTTTTATTGATATCCATTTAAATTTAAATTTAAAGAGTTTTCTATTTTTTATTTTTATTTTGTTAAATAAAGCTAAACCGTAAGAGGTATAAAGATTAAATCCTCATAAAATTAAAAAACATATAATTCACTTTATTAGATTAAATTTATATTATTCGCATCAAAATTATAATTTTTATAAATGTCTTCTGTGTATAAAAGTGCTCCTTTATAATAAATTTTTAAAACAAGTTTCTCACGTTTTATTTATTATTTTCAATAACTGCATTTTTCTCATGGAAGCTTCGTTTCGTTATCAGGGACATGGAGTATCATTCTTACTCTAACAGTGATTGATCCATTTGGTGTACATTGTAAAATTGCCGAATCTTACATGCAAAGAAGTTATGTGGTAATCTTTTTTCATGGCGTGACAGCTGTCACTGAGGGAGGGAAAAATTTATTGAGAGCAACTTCCACAGAAATGTAAATACAACATCTTAATTTTGTGTTTTTCTGTGTCAGAGATAGAACACTCCAATAAGAATAACAAATTAATATAATCAGAAACAATTTTTTAAAAATTCATGAATAAATTCCGAAAAGTTGAATTCCAAAATATTCAACTTTTTTTGGAATTTATATAAGAAAAGAAATTAAAAACACTGAAAAGGAAATAAAATAATAAAGCATTTTTTAAAATCTTATTTTATCTAAACATCTGTTTTGAAGTTCTATGATGTATGCTTGCAAAATATTTCATGATTTAAAATTTTAAACAAATTAAAAGGAGAAATTTTCAAGTTCCATGCTTCCAATACACGTTCCACGTCATATCATTTTAAGGATTTAATTAAAAATTTTGCACATCTGAGAGAATCTTTTTGGCAGGCAAATTTCAAGATTCTACGATGGCACATTCCAGATTATAGTACTATGATAAATCTCTACATATTTTTCATGGAAGGAACGTTGATTTGTATATAAATTGGAATTATGAAATAATTTATTCTTTTATTTTAAGCAAACTAATTATTTTTAACAAATAAAATAAAGCTATTTAATAGAATTCACAAAATTCGATAAGTTTTAATTTTTTTATCGTTATTAAAGGTTTTTTAAAAGTTTAATCAGAATGATAATTTTTGTTTCAGCGTTTGATATCGTTTTCATTCCAATTTTTTAATTAATTTCTTTTCTTTTTAATATTTTATACCCTTTTTGAAAGTTCTTATTTAATATTAAATACCTGAAAGAGTGAATATTTTAAATTGAATCAAACGATTTGTCAATAAATGGAGCTAAATTTAATTAATAGTGAAGAAATTCTGAAATTCGGTAGTAGAATTGTGTACATTCTCATTATCTTAAAATCCTCCATTGCAACATTAAATTTATTGAAATTAGCATTATTATATATTATTTATAACTTTATTCAAACCTTTTCATTCTTTAAAAACAATAATAATTGTGAAATAATTCCTTGGAATCAAAATTGGAAAGTAAAAATTTAACCTTCTTGATTTAGGTTATTAAGTTGGAATACAACAAAAATATAACACAAAATTTCAAAATACGTATAAAAGATAAACTAAGAATTCAAATTTTTGAAAAAAATTAAATTGGTTACTATCAGAAGGCATTCTTCTTGTCTTAATTTCGTGTAATAATAATGTTTTAATGAAGCGCTATTTTTTGTGTAAATATATAAGGAATAAATTATAAAATGCTTCCAGAATCTTTTATGTTGACTAACATCAGTTTATTAAAATTATTTTTATAGGCAAATAAATTAAAATATGACATTTTATTCATTAAAACTGATTCATATAAAATCAGACAATTCCAAAATTCTTGATTTTCCTAAATCATCTTAGATTTTAGTCGTATTGCAGAACATTCGTGAATTTATCATTCATAACAAGGAAATAATCTTATATGTATAAAATGAAAACTGATCTAAAAATCAAAAAATGATTCATGCGTTAACAAAAATCTTTTCTGATGCACGACTTCGTTTCTTGATAGTAATCTTTCATTCAAGTAATTTAACATTAGCTGTATTTCTATTGATTAATTTTAAAATCGTAAAAAGGTTTTAAAGAATATTTGCTTTTTTTTCTGCTCAAAAATACGTAATTTTTTAGAATATATTCTAAACAATCATTTGAATTTTCCTCAAAGTGCTTTAAAATATTTTATAATTTTTGATAGAGAAAGGTGAATATCAAAATATCTTCTTTTATAATCTGAGACCGGTTACAGAAATACATTTTTTCTTCTGAATAGTATGATAAATATTGAGAAAGATTTTGTTTTGAATTTATACTATTCCTCAAATTTTGCTATTTAATATATCTAACAGACCTACTTATTTAACCTAATTAATAATATGCACTTTTATTTTCAATATTGATTATCGAATATATTAAGAAGAAATAATTATTTAAAAAAATCACAATATTCTTAAATTAATGATTTTTTCAAAGAAAATTTAAATATCACGAAGTCCATTTACCTCGACTTATTCATGAGTTTAAATTAACATATTGTTAATTTCGGCTTACTTATTATTTTTTTCTTTCTTGAGTAATAAAAAAGGAGAGTAAAATATCTATCGCTTAAACAATCATCAATTAATAATTATTCACGTTGCAAGATTCACATTAAAAAAATTAAATCTTTTCAAATCATAGAATACACCGTTTTCGAAGATAAAAAATTTTCAGAAATTTTATAACAGTTGTTATTTTATGATACATATTTACGAAGAGGATATAACAAAACTTCACTTTTTTCCAAATCTAATAGAGGTTATTTAAAAAGCAGGAAAAGCTGTCGAAGTAGAAAGACATCCAATGAATATCAAGTACAAAATACAAGAAAAGGGGGGGGGGGGAATTGATTTTCACTGTACAACACATTTTACATGGCTACTCTTTGGTGGAAACGGATTTTGAGCTCATGATCATTATTTTCAAAGTTTAGAATCCAACATAATTTCCAAGAATCTTTTTAACAAAAAATTAGAAATAAAATGGGTCTTAAAATTGGAAGCGAAATTCTTCTTGGATTACCTGTTGAATCCTCATATTGATCTGAGATCTTTCTTAAATGAGAAAAATGTGCAATGTAACATTATGTTTTAAACCCTTAAGGCTCGAAATGTCTTCTATTAGCAATGTGGACTGGATCAAATTGGATTAAATACTAAGCTTAATTCACAAAAAAATTAATACATAGGAATAAAGAAGATAGAAAAGAAACACAATAAAAATGGGCTATGGATAGGAAATTCAATATGGACTGAAGCAACACATTGAAAATCATGTAATAAAACAAGCGAAATCGCAGCATTTATAAAATGTCTTTCAGTCCAATCTATTTTAAAGCATAAATTTTAAAAAAAATCATTTTATTTCAAAAAATAAAGTGAAACAAATGGACTAATAATAATGGGATAATATTACAAGAAGCTCAAATCCACCGTCAAAATTCTTAACACAGTTTTAGAGTTGAAAACAAAAACAAACGCGGAGAAAGAGCAGAATTGAAACGGAAACAAAACTAAGCTAAAAATTACTTTCATCATCTAGACAGACGAAACAACAAACGGGAGCTAAAAGAGTTCCCTACTGTGAAATTGTTTTCTAAATGATGTTCATCTTTCACTTACGCCTTTGTCTTTCCAAAAACTCACTGAGGCATGTGATCAAGCATTAGATGAAAGTAACAGGCAATCTCAACTGACCCGTGTCGATCGAAAATCTCAATTTGTTATCTAAAAGCGCCTAAATGTGTTAAGTACCAATCTCGGGCACCCAAATCCGATCAGTATAAAAGCTGCGGAACACCCAAACGAACCATCAGAATCTCACAAATACTCAGCCATCAGCAGAACTAGCAATAATCTAACCAAAATGTTTTTCAAAGTAAGTTTTTTTCCCGTTCTATAAACATGGCATTTAAATGTTGAATATTAGCAATATAATTTAAGATACATTTTCTTCTTGACTAAAAATTTTAACATAAATTATTTTCTGCAATTAACAATTGCAATAGTTTCCTCAATGTTTGGTTTTAAAAATTTGCATGTAAAAAGCATGTTGTATTTGAAAGTAAAAATGAACAGAAATAAAGTTTTATATGTATTGGGCTGAAAAATTTTGTAACTTCATTAACCCTCCTTTATTTTCCAAATATTTTAAATTTAACAAATTTAATATAAAAATTAGTGTACACCCTCTGAATGATCAAAATTCAAATTTTATTTTATTTTTATTGTAATTTTAACATTATTACTTGATAATTATGGCTGAACATTATTTATTTTACATTTTGAAGTCTTATTTCAATAGCTATCAAATTAAAAATCATATAATTGCTTTTCTCTCTATATATATAGTCATTAGTTTTATCTTAACTATTTATAGAATCATTGAGAATTTAAATTTAAAAAAATTCTTAACTGAATATCAGAGTCATCTTTTTCCTTTAAATCCCTGTTATATTTAAAAAATTAAGGAAAAGAATGATAAAAATTACATATACGATAATCATAGATAGTATTTAAACAATAGTGCCAAATTTCTTTCAATCCTTGCTAAATTGGCTTAGACTTGTAATGAATTAACAAAGCATGGCATCTTGTACCCACAATATGATCTAAATTGGTATTTGCCGTAATAAAACTGCATACCTACTTGCCTACCAGCCATCAAAGCATGAATTATATGTTTAGTTAACTTTTTAAGTATTTTCGTTTTCATAGATGAAGCAAAAGAAATGTTATATTGCCCCTTCTTAAAGTTTTAAAAAATTATTGAAATTACAGTAAAATTTTATTTTCTCATGAAAATTTTTCAGAATGTAGATTATTAGTTTGCTTTAGTTTGAAAGATATACAATCTTTATGCTTAAAATACTATATTAATTTTCATTTATATTTGTATAAGTATGCAAAAAATACTTACAAATTCTTGAATTTAAAAGATAAAAAAGGATGCTTTTTTATTGTGAGTTTACTTCTGTTTATTTCAATTGTTTTTCATGTTTGTGTTTAACTAAACTCTAAATGTCACACTTCTGAAATTCATCTAATGATCTTTTATACAGTTGATATCGATATAGACCCTATTATCGATTTGTAATTTGTTTAATTTGCTAACAGTCTTTATTTTTACAGATTGCAGTTGCCTTTCTTTTGGTCGCTGCTGTCTCAGCTAGTCACTATGAAGAGCATGAAGAGGTATTTTAGTTTAATTTTTATACTTTAATTTCAACAAAGGTCATTAAATTAAAATATTTTGAAATATTCTTTAGTTTTTTAATTTATTATATAAGAGTTACTTTTGAATTCCCAGTATTGTGATTAATCTCGAAGTCGAAATAAAACTCGAAACAATAAATTTTGGATTTGAAATTCTTTATTTCTAAAAATCATAGATGAAGTTGTTGATGTCACTAATAAATTGTTAAATCTTCTTTGAGAGGAAAGTTTAGTTTCTGCTTTCTGTCCAATATAATTTTATCTTATACTATAATACGAGAAATGGTTGCCAAGTCGAAAATCGCCCCAGAATTAATAAACTCCGATAAACTTGGGGGTCTGGGGTTTTGGGCCACGAGGAATCGATTGGCGCCGGTTTTGAAGCGCTACGGTCGAGCAGTTCGGAGTTACAGATAGGATATTTTCAAACTTTATTAGTTCGCCATTTTGGCTAATAGGTTTCAAGCGGTAACGTGCTGCCATCTATAGTCAATATGGCGAACTAATAAAGTTTCCAGAAGATGATCCGGAACTCAAGGAACTGATCTCGAAATGGATGATCCATAACCCGTGTGGTGATATGAACCCAAACGCTCCGTGCATGGTCAGCAAACATGGAAGAGACCAGTGCAGATGGGGATTTCCAATGGAACATCAAGACATGACATCGCTGGTGGACGATGAAAAGCCGAGGTTTAACCGGTAATTTTTTCACCAATGGTTTCACAAATTTTCTTATGGCATGTATTGTTTCGATAAATCATAATTGAAAATTTAAATCTTCGAGTTAGCTTCGATGCCTGTTTTCTCCGAGCGGAGCTCGGTCACCCGCTGGTAGTTACAAATTCCAGAAACATTTTGTTACAATTTTTGAAGTAATTACATTAATCAGAATTATACGCTAGATTCATCATAGGAAGTTTAGACTGAAGAATATAACTTTAATTTTTTTCTTTTATTTATCGTTTCCTCTTAAACATTTTTTAAAAATCTTCACTAAATAATTTCAGATATCTACACCCAATTTAATTTTGCTGCTCTCTTAAACATCATTTTTTCTGATTGTGAACATGCGATTTACATGTTTACATACCAAATTTTTATAATATTTAACTAAATATTAATTGGATATTAATAAAAATTTTCATTTAAAATTATATAAGTATATCATTTCAATTCTGTAATTACCCTATTATTAAAAATATATAATTTGCTACATATGTTTCTAAAAAAACATTATATAAAATTTTAAGCACATTTTAAAACTAGTTTAAAACCGCAGATATCCAAGCCTCAGAAATAACAAGATAAAAAAAAATGAAAGGTTTTGCCCACTTAAAGAATACAAATATCAGCTTTCAGCAATTTTCAATTAAAATATTTAATTTTCTATTTACAAAATGTTAGATTCTATTTTTTAAATGAAGTTTTCAGCAAAAGGGATATTTTTTTTTCATATATATACTTGACAATTTGGTATTAATCTTTCAACACAATACTGTTTCCAAATTCTTTTACACAAAATGATCTGAAAGATGTTAAGCCATGATGTTTTTGATTTAAGGATTTATATTTGGAATTTAAACAAAAGTTATTGGTTTAGGATTTTTATGTTTTATACGGTTTTTTTGGCGCAAAAGCCATGTTTGGCTATACTGCACCACAGAAATTAGTGGTATCACTGAGGTTATATATATATAATTTATGAATGCTATATTTCTGACAATTTATGTGAAAAATAAAAGAATGCATGCATATATTTTTATTGAAAGGTAAATTTTTAAGTTTAAAATTTGAAAAATAAATTAATGTTTGTAACTTTCAAACGGCATCATGAGATGGAGTCTTTGCTTCAATAGTTAAAAGAAGAATAAAAAATTTAAACTGTATTTGAAATAATACTCGATATTTACGAAATAATGTTTTATACGTTTTATGCAAAATACACAGAAAATTCATTTTTGCTGAAAAGTCTTCTTGTACTTTAAGTTAAAAAAATTAATTATTTTTAATTTCCTTTCCAGCATCATGATCCAATTCCATACAAATTCGGTTATGAAGTGAAGGATCATGAAGGCTCCCAACATAGACATGAGGAAGGAGATGGTCATGGCCATGTTCGAGGCAGTTATGGATACGTTGACAAAAAAGGCATTCACCGAGAAGTCCACTACGTTGCTGACAAAGGTGGTTTTCGTGCCGAGGTCAAGACCAACGAACCAGGAACAGCCAATCAGGATCCCGCTGAAGTCAAAATCCATTCTGATGCATCCTATAATCATCATCACGAGCCTCATCATGTGCATCATGATATTCATGACAATCATGGTCATGGTTACGCTTAAAATGGTTTTCGTGTCCTCATGAATTAATCTATTCTATCTGCAACTGAAAATATACTAAATGTTTGCTGAGTGGGATATACTTTTAAGTTGAAGAACTCGATGTATAATCAGTAGTGCCAAAAATATTCTTAGCCATACCTGACGGTTTAAATTTTTTTTTCCTTAATAAAAACTAGAAATACTCAAAACAATTTAGGTGAAGAATTGAACCAGAACTCAAAATTTTAATCAATAATTTCAAAATCTTTTCCAAAATTATATTAAATCGAAATGATGGTTTTATGTTTTGAAATATCATACGAGTTGCCTCGATTAATACCCGTAATTCTAAGAATCAAACAAGAAAGGACAATATTTCTCAATTACAAAAATGCTTTCAATTATTTCTCAAATATTTGCAAGTCTACCAATTAATATAATCATATATTTTGAGTAGCTGATAGAATTTTATAAAAACTTTTTTATTTCTTTTCATTTGCTTTGAAATTCCAGTGCAGTGTAAGAATATTTCACATGAGTGAAATCAATATTTTTTCTAATTTGTGTCAAATTGGGCTAGTCACTGTTGCTCGAAGCTGATGTATTAATTTTTGTACATTTTTGATAAGCATCTTTTTGTACTTTCTCTTTCTGTACTTTATTAATCATAAGGGTGCATTTTTTTGTTTCTGTACATTTTTTTGCTTGATACATGTGAATAAATGCAATTTTGAAATAAAGAAATATCATCTTAGATTCACATATGGTTTACCAACGATGTTATATCATAATATATTACACACACACACACACACACACATATATATATATTTATATATATATTAAATTTAAAATTTAATCTTGATATTTCTGTGACCACATAGTTTGTGAGTTTGATTGATAAAGAGGAATTTAAAATACTACTAGCTCAAAAATATTTCACCATATCTATGATTGAAAAAAAATTGAGATTTTATGAAAATTTAAATTTTTTATCAGTGCATTTATTGACTGAAATAATAAAAAACACAGTTCTTTCAGCTATTCGAAGCATTTTTTAGGTGGTAATATCGGCTATCATAAATGTTTTGAAATTTTCTATTAGGGCATGACTAAAATGGCCATTCTTTTGATATTTTTAAAGAAGACAGAAAGACATATACATATTTTTCCTTTGGTGATTTAACAAATCTAATGCTCTTGATGAAATAGAAGATTTTCGTCAGTTTTTATACTATGTTATATTTCCAAATTTAATGGCGATTAGAATTAAAGCATTAAAAATTAACATTTCATAGTTTGTAATATATATATATATATAT
>JAPMOQ010016326.1:35486-46808 GCA_026543055.1 Argiope trifasciata
ATATATATATATATATGTGTGTGTGTGTGTAAGCTAATACAAAGACGAACGAGTATAAATGGATCAAATTTAACACATTATCATACAACAATTTTTCGCAAAAGAATTTCGAAATTTTTTTTACATAAACGAAATAACAAAAATAGAATACTTTATAACTCTTAGAGATAAATACATTTTTAAATATCTACCACCTAATCAAATAAATTCGTGAATGTGGGCTCATCAATAAACCCTTAAATTCATAATTAATAAGCACTACTTCCTCTATTTTATTATTTTTCACTTATTGAATAATAAAATACTGTGTAGGTTTCAAAGTTTTCTATTCCATTTACTTTAAGACGATAACTTTCGATAAAGCGTAATAACTGATTAAGATTTGAGAGTCATTATGTCTTACTGTCAAATTTTATATTGCCTGAATGAAAAATATTTAAGACAAAGCAATATTTATTTTAAATTAAAATTGTTTGACCTGAAAATAAATTTAATACTTAACCAATTGCGATTTTCTAATGACTTTTAAATTTTGCGTATCATGAAGAGCGTATAAATACAAATAAATACAATTCATACTTAAATGTCTCAAAATGATTATGTCAATGATTTTGCAAATCTATTATGGGAATTTTACAATTTTTTTGAAATCTGAAAAAACTAAGCAGACTATATTGGAATACAGTGACATCTTTAAAAAAAAATTGTGATATTTTAGGTCAGCTTTGCTTTTATAGAGAAATTACTATGTTATAATCTACTTGTCTTCCATTCATGTTAAAAAAAATACAACACATTTTTTTTCATTTAATTGTGATTAAAATGATAAATAAAATATTTTTATTTTCGAGAATTAAAAAAAAATATTTAAGAAAGATAAGAGTTTTCGAGAAATATTTAAAAAAATTAACTTTGGAAAATTTAATTTTCAAAGCCCTGCAACTCTCAAAATTATGGGCAATATTCCAAAATATTTTACTTGGAGGAGGATTTCATAACAATTGATTCAGCAAAAGAAATTAATAATTTAATAGAAAACTTCAGGGATAGAAATTAATTAACTTTGTGAGTTTGTCTATTGCATAAACTTGTAACTTCAAGCATAACAGTTTTGTGAAAATGCGATATAAAATAACATATCTATCAGGTACATTTTTGTGTACCTTACTAAACTGATTAATATATTATCAGAAAAATTTTCTGGTATAAATATATAATATATAATAATAAAGAATATCTTTGACAATAAAAGCATAAAGTTAAAAGCTTTCTTTTCAGAGTTCAATATTTTACTTGTAATTTCAGAATTTTTTTATTGTATTTAATAGTTAACTAAGGAAAGTAAATGTGTTTGTATTTTCATAACATTTCCTGATATTTAAGCTTAATTATTGGGGAGTAAATGTTTATAATATTTATAAAATATGTTTTTTAGTTTCTTTACAGACTTACCCTCAAGTGTAATTAATATTCTTCAACTTTCCCAAAAATTCTTTATTTTGTACATGCTTTTGTGACCCTGAAATTTATTTAAATCATTTCTATTTTTCTTTAGTAATTTTCTCCTTTTTCTTATTAAAATTTAACACTGTGGTGTAATCAAAATTTTAAACCAATTAATTACGTTGCTAGTCACAAATCAGTGTCAAATCACAAGTGAAATATTTATCATCAATTAAAATTATCTTAACGTTGGGAATATATTCTTCTTAGGTTTCACAAGAATGTCATTAAATTTGTCAAAATATTTTTGAAAAGACGATAAATTTAAATATATTTTCCTGCTAATGACTATCTTTCCTTGGAGCTCGGGATATTTTGTATCAAAACATCTGAATTTAATGAATATCCCATCTAGTTCAAACTTCGAGGAATAATTATTATCTGCAATCACATTGTTATGATCAATGAAGCAACGGCATTTTTAAAGAAAGAAAAGAAGATAAGAATAACTATTAATTATTTTATTTAATATAAGAATTTATTTCTGATCAAATATACTTCTGGTATATAGATTATTTTAATACAATCACACCATTCTATTATTTGCCCTAATATTTATATTGTGATTTCAGCCACTTTCTATTTCTAAGAAACAAAACCTTTCATTTTCCCAAACTTTAAATATAATTCATAGCAGAATACATAATTATTTTGAAAGATTTAAAAATGGAAAATCTTTTAAATCTTACAGGATCATAAGAAGAAGCATTATATATATATTTAGAACGTTTAGATGTAAAATAAAAATAAAAATTCTATGTTTAATTTTTTCCAAAATTTGTGGGAAATATTTTTCCCAGTAGACTATAAATGTAAAACAAATTACAGTCAGGTTTATTATGTAATATCTTTTATTGTATGGTTTATTATAACATGATATTAAATAATACAAAATTTTGAAATAAAATTACCACGCAAAATAATTATGCTAATTATGATATTCTGTGAAGCAATTACTTTTGCCTGTGAATCAAAGATCGACATTACATATAGTACATTCGTTATGCGTCCTATTTATTTTCCCATTTAAGTAATTGAGATTATCATATGTTTTGTTCAGCCATTCTGTATTTTTAAAAATACAAACAAAATTATAATGCCATGTGGAATCACAAATTTTAAAACGTAAGAAATTGTTTATCTTATTCGCAAAAGGATTGAAAGCAAAAGTTTCAGAAACTTAACAACAAATCAAATCCAACAAAAGGATAATTGGCATTTAAAATAGCCTACTTGCCAAAACGAAAGACAAAACAGTTTCATTTCCCCCATTTTAGTACATCAAGTATAAGTATTCTTTGGATAGGAGTAAAAATTCAATTAGGCTCATAATGATATTCTGATTCGAAATATCAGACAGCGGCATATATAAAAATTTAGATTTTTTGTTACCATCATATCTCATAAGATATTTTTAATTATCCGTATTGGTCTCCCCATAACACTCTCGCATATTTGTTCTCCTCACTACTTCAGCATTAAATTGTAAGCTATGAACGTCACGCCATGAAGGTTCAGATGCTTGCTATCGAAGTACAGAGCATGTGAGAGTTCATTCTACAATGAAGAAAACCTGAATTGTCACTTTATTAACCACATATAATTGGAAAATAATTGTTACAAAAAAGCATATTTGGTGATCAATCGCTGGGAAGTGCGAAATACACAAGTTCCAAACAACTGAATATATATTTTGTAATCATCACAAATTGAAATTAAAATTTGATATATGAATGTTGCAGTTATAAAATCACATGCAAAATCCCATTAACCTAAGTTGTAATTTTTGCGTTTATCTGGAAGAAAGACAATAGAAAGAAAGACAACGAAAGATAGAAAGACAATAAACCCTTTGAATAAATTTGGTTTGGAATTAAATGCATATCTACTCTTTAGATCCTAAAACTAAATCCGAAATTTTTTCTACCTTCCTTTTTTGCATTTATTAAGTTAATTTGTATTCTGAGAGTCGAATAGAAAATTATATTTCATTCAAATTGTGAAAGAAATCTACAAGAATGAATTTCGTTCAAAATTTGAATGAAATTTACAATTAGATGTTAAAACCATGTATCTATATTTCAACCGCTTAGCGCAAAGTGTTTTTGAATAATCGTTTTCACAAGTCGACTGGCAGACATAATTTTAAAAATGTCTTTTCAGGACTTAAAGAGGTCGAGAAACTGAAGATTAATTGAAATTTTGAGTTTGGATTTTACTATTTATTTATTTTTCTCTTCGTATACTTCATATGCGTAAAAGCAGAAAACAATGAAATTTGCTGTGAAATAATAGATTATTAAATATTGATTAAAGTTACAAAACATCTAAACAGAAAAAAAAATTCATTTACACTTACCTTGTTTTCACAAATTATCAGTATGAAATTATGTTTGAGACAAAATAAATAAATCAAATTTTTCTTTTCAGTTGGAGCTATAATTATTGGGAATTATTAGAGTGAAATCAAAAATATGGATAACAATGGAATTTCCTGACAATAACTAAATTCCTTGAATTTTGATATTAACAGTATCTTAGAGATACGCAATACTATTGCTGTAATTCATATTGTAATATGAAAATAAAAAAATGAACAGAAGTAAATATTCATATTGGGATATAATATTGAATTATTTATAACAAAATTCATGCATATTGCCTGAAAGTAGAGTCGAAGAAAAGTAGAAGGTCTTTTAGAGTAGGATTTATCTATACGGTATTTAAAACCTTTTTTCTTCTGAAAAACCCTGTTTTAAATAAAAATTTGTTTTTAAATTTTTTTCAAAATAATTTTTATATAATTTTTACTAAATAATTTTTTTCAGCAAACAAATTTAAATGCAATATTCCATACAATTATTTCGCCATTTTGAAAAAAAAAAAGATTGAAAAAAGAAAGTTCAGTCTCATTAGAAGCACACGACATTTATTTGCAGGCTATAAAAGTTAATAAATTTTTGATTGTTATCTGGTGTTCACAGAATTCTTTAAAAGGTTTGATAAAAGTTTGATGATCATGCATTCTATAGATGCATTTTAAATGAAGCATTTGTAGCATTTTTTTTTTATCACAATAGCAATAATCATAGGTAGAAATAAATATATTTTAACAATAATAACAATCATTTCAAAGTTTCCAGAGCTGCATATAAGAAGTATAATATTTCAAATGAAAATATATCACTTAATGTATTATTTCTATTTAAAAATAATATCACATTGCTTAATTATATTAACCTTCTTGTGAAAAATTTATGACCCAAAAATTTAAAAAAATCAGTATTCATAAATAACAATAAAAGCTAGAAAAAATGGCTGGAGATAGAAACAAAACAAAGCTAAAAACCACTCTCCTTTCCTAAGCAGAAGACATTCTAGATAAATCTATACAAAAACCAAAAGAAATTCCTACTGTTAAATTGCTTCGTAAATGAAGTTCATCTTTCACTTACGTCATTATTTTTCCAAAAAGTTCATTCAGGCATGTTAAAAGAAAGGAACCGGCAATCTCTACTGACCCGTGACGATATAAAATCTCAATTTGTTATCTAAAAGCACCTAAATGTGTTAAGTACCAATCTCGGGCACCCAAATCCGTTTAGTATAAAAGCCGCAGAACTCCCAAATCAACCATTAGAATCTGATAAACATTCAGTTATCAGCAGAATAAGGAATTATCTAACAAAATGTTTTTCAAAGTAAGTTGTTTCTTTGTAAAAATTTTTACTGTTTGATAACAGTTTCATTTTTCCCCTTTTAAAGTCAAGGATTTCAACTTAATTTTTTGATCATATAAAATTTAATATTCAATCATCCTTTCAGAAGCTGGATATCAATGACTTTCAATGCAAATTCAGTTTAAAAAGTGCGAAGGAAATAATATTATTAATAATATATTTCAGAAAATATCGTTAACTCATTTTTTCGGCTTTAAAATATTTAAAAACTAATAACTTTTTAAAAATACTTGTAAATATTTTTTGAATACCCTCACCATACATTAATTTTATTTTCGTTTTCAATTAAATCCGAAAATGTATTTCTTAATATATTTCTAAATAGAATTGCATACAAAATCTAAAATATAATTCTAAATATAATTGCATATATAATCTAAATTATAATTCTAAATATAATTGCATATATAATTTAAAATACAATGATTAAAATATGCATTACTGCCTGTGAAGAGTTTCATTGCTGGTTATTGCAGTGCAAGAACCCTTACTTCAATTATATATTACTTCAGTATAATATTAAAAACATTTGTTTTGTGAATTAATTTTATAATTAAAAATTAAGATGCATAAAACGATAATTATCTTACTTTGGATAGCAGACTATTTTTTTAAAAATACAATTAAATTTTCTTTCATTTACCAGATAATATTTCACATTTATTTTAACTTTTATTGAAATACTAAAACATAGTTTGGATACTGTGTTAAATTTTAAAATAAATTTATTCTCATTTATTAATTAAAAATGCCAATTATTTTGGTTATTTAAATTGAAAATTTTTAAGGCTCTTGAAATTAGAATATATAGACATTTTAACTTATGATATAGAATGTGTACAATTATACACATTTGTAGAGGGATTCAGAAACTGTTTCAATAGTTGAGAACCAATTTTTTTTTTCAATTAAAAAAATAATAATAATACTTCACTTTGAGTTTTTTTTTCTTTCCTTCCTCTTGTGGCTTACGTGATTGTGGTTTCCCTAATGATTTTACGCCACGCTTAATAAATTCAACTAATGATTGTGTATATAGTTGTTTTGGAAGGAGGTCATAGTTTATAATATATAATTTATCCATATTCTTTTTGCTTTCAGATTGCAGTTTTCTTGGTTCTTGTCGCTGTCGCCTCTGCCAGCCACTATGAACATCATGAAGAAGTAGGTTTTGCTATTTTCTTAAAGAAATTTTTTATTTAAAATTTTATTTGAGTACTAGATTAGAAAAAAATATTTTTGAATATTTTAAAAATATGGATTTTTATGCATTATTAATCAGTATTTTTAATGCTCATTTAATTTTTTTTATTTAATTCTTTTAAAATACGATTTTCACCATATAAGAAATACTAGAAATTTACTATATACTAGAAATTATTACCATATACTAGAAATTATTTCATTTTTGTATTTATATTCTGTAAATAATTCATTTAATAATACCATTTGTTTAGCTTAATTTTTTAAATTTCAAATTTGAAATCGATATTTTTTCTTATAACTTTTTCTTTACGCTGTATTTCATATTTCCATAGACTTAATTAATTCACGAAAGTATTCTAAAATATTTCTTAAAATAAAGACCTATTTTTTAATGATTTTCAGTTAATCTCTACTTTGATGCCAAATTTAAAGTGTAAATTGAAATAGAACTTTTAGTATTTAAATTCTGAGGTTTATATGTTATTTCACATATTTAATCAATAAAATAGTTATCATAATTATTTAATAGTTGGCTAGATTTTCATACAAGTTAAAAGTGAAAACAATTCTTTGTTCAAAAATAAATTTGAAAATTAGTTGAAACATTATGAAAAATTTTGATTATTCTACAAAATTATTTTAATAATTTATAAGGGAAAATATTCACTTAATATATCCCTTTGCTTTTATAAACTAAAATAATAAAATATTTATTTAAAATTAATAAATGGGTCATCATTATAAAATAATGCAATTTCCATATTTTAGAATTATAAGAAAAAACAAATTTAACAACTGCTTTAAATAAAAGAGAAAAAACACATTTGAAGATCAATGAAATGGAAATAATTCAAAAATTTTAATTCTTGTTGTAAAAAATTTTGATAAAGGGTTCTTTAATAAATGGTAGTATTTTTCACCATTTTTAAGCAATTATACTCATGTGTAAATTCTTTATTAAATCAGGCATTATTTAAGAATAACCTTGGAATCTCTACTATTATTCTACTGGTATCCCACACATTCCAAACTTTTGCACTAAATTAACTGAAAAATATTACATCATACAATATCTGGATGTTTGAGTCTTTTTCGATTCCGGCGATTGAGATTTACCACTTATTCAAAAACAGTCAAAAATCATTGATGTCATTGCGTTGATAGCATGATATTTTTGTAATTAATTTTTTATGCTTAATATGCAAAATAGAAAAATGATTTATTTTTGTTGATTTTTTAAACATCCTTATGTTATAAAAAATTTATTTTAACTTTCTTACCAGCATCATGCTCCAACTCCATACAAATTCGGTTATGAAGTGAAGGATCATGAAGGCTCTCAACATAGACATGAGGAAGGAGATGGTCATGGCCATGTTAGAGGCAGTTATGGATATGTTGACCATAAAGGCATTCACCGAGAAGTCCACTATGTAGCTGACAAAGGTGGTTTTCGTGCCGAAGTCAAGACCAACGAACCAGGAACAGCCAATCAGGATTCCGCTCAAGTCAAAATCCATTCTGATGCATCCTATCATAATCATCATGAGCCTCATCATGTGCATCATGATATTCATGGTCATCACGGTCATGGTTACGCTTAAAATGGCTTCCGTTTATTGATGAAGTGGTATATTCTAACTGTAGCTGCAAATACTCTAAATATTTATAATTGGTGACATAAATCATACATAATGCATTCTTGTACTTAAAAAAGAAACTTTATAGATTAAAAGTAGTGGAAGTGTTAGTTATGTCTAACTACTTATAAAAAATATGTTTTTAAGGATATTTAGAACTAATCAAATTAATTTAAATGATTTAGATGCAATTTAAAATTTAGATTCATAACTTTGTAACCTAAAATGAGTTAAAATTATCATTGAAATGTGATTCAAATTATTAAAAGAAACTAGTCATTTTCAGAATTTAAAATTATTAACATAACAAATATTCTGAGATAATGTATGAATCGAGGAATAAATTTTGTGAATTTGGAATGTAAGCTTAATTCTAAGGATTAATTAATAAAGTTTAATCTTTATGAGTTACAAATAAATGCTTACAAAAAATGTATGTTCTGTATCTACTTCATAAATCATATTAGTAGCAATTTAAAGTAATTGGAGATATTTTTCAAAACGATTTATTGATTGCTTTCGTTTGATTTAATCTTTCACGGCACACTAAGAATATTCCACTTCAATCAAGTTAACATTCTATAATTTGTGTCAAACTGGGCTAGTCACAGTTTCATGGTTTTTAACTATTTATTTCTGTACACTTCGTACAAAACTGCATTCATCTGAGGGGTTCTTTATTCTGTTTCTGTATATTTTTGTTACATGATACTGTGAATAAATGCAATTTTGAAAATCAATATACTCATTCGCTTTGATTTCTTAACTCACCGACAAATAAATATTGTTAATGGAAGGCGTAATATTAAAAAAAGAATTATTTGTTAAATAGTGGCACATACATTTCAGAAAAAATATGAGAATCCAATTTGTTTTTAAAATTTTCAAAAGTCGTTGAAGATCTTTACAGAATATAACTACAGTAAAGATTTATTCATAAAATTTAGTGAATTAGACTTATTACCTTACCATCATACTTACTAGTATTCTGTCACCTATTTATTTTGTTATGGTGTTTCCGATATATTTCAAAATGAATCTTAAAAATTATGATTATAATGAATTATATGACAATTGATACGAATGAATTATAAAATATATATTTTTTAAAGATTTATGTCTAATTATTAAAAAAAAATCTGAGGTACTTTCTCACATAGTTATCAATGAAGGCTTTATCCTGCTTTCTACTCACAAAATTAGAGATCTAGAGTAAGACATAGAAACTTTTCTAGACGTTGGTGAATGATAGTTACGAAATATATATGGATATTTACGATAAATCTAGTATTTTTAAGGAATTTATTGCGATAATATGCATGTTGGATGCTTTTTGACAGATTAATTTGCACCAAAATTTACCCCAAAACTACAGTTTAGTCACAAGATTTTATGATGATATATAAGCAAAAGGATAAACCAGCAGACAGTGAGCCATTTGATTGATTCGATTGAAAATTTGACATACATGCTTTAGACGAATCTATGAACCAAATTTTAGCAATCCAGATCTTTAAATTTTGTATTTATCGAGCTCACTTACACTCAAATAGCTCGATAGACAGATTTTTTTGACCGAATTTTGTTCAGATTTGATAAAAATCTAATTTTTTCCATTATTCCATAAACCAAATTGCAATATTCTCGCTTAAAGGAATCTTGAATAATTGTGTTTTCAGACAGACAAACTGACTGTCAGACAGTCAGATAAGCATGATACTAAAAATGGCTTTTTAGAGTCAGGCACATTATTGAAAACACATTATTAAAGGCTTTTATTCATGTAGGTAACAGGTAGATTTGATGATCTAGATGGCCATAAATTACTGTAAACGAAAAAGTAGCTTAGTACGTATATTTGCAAAAATATTAAAACCTGAAGAAAGATAAAAGCTTGAAGGTGTAAGGAATTTTATACTGTTTAATTTGATATGAATTTGAAGGTTGAGAACTGGAGATTTTTAAAGATATTCTAGAAAAACTAAATTGGGAACCAGAAAACCTTGGTGTAATATCAGTATCGATTTTGCAGAAAATGTTATCAAATTCCAAAAACAAAGATAAAAGGTACTAATAGATGAAAAATTACCAGAAAACGCATGGTAACAGGTAAAGTTTATTCAGTGAAAATTGTAAAAGCAGACTCGGAAAGACCACGAGTGTGACGAAGAAAATGGCCGTATGAGAGGATTAGAAACAAGGTAATCGATAAGAAAATCCTATTCGAATTTTTTATGTGACTGAGAAAAACAAAATAAGCGAGAAAGTATTCATTAATAAACATTCTAGAATTTATAGTCGTTAAACTACATTCTCAAACAAGTCAAGTTTCATGAATTGAACTAAAATATCCATCATGCGTTAACCAAATGTTCTGGCCTACAGTGATCGATGTTCCCTGCAGTAAATCCAGAGGAACGTGCTGGAAGAAAGCAAAGGATGCCACTGAGGCTTTCGGGCAAATAACACTGTCCAAATAGATGATGCTGTAGGTGTGGGATTTTCATTTGGGAATCTACTTAATCTACTTTTCATATAATTAATGCCTATTATCCTTATTGTGAATTTATTTTTCTGATTTCACAAAGCTGTCTGCGAGAATTGATATTGACGTTAAAGCGATGATTTCTGATGCACATTTTAGTTTTTCTTGAATACTTTTAAAACTCCCCAGCTTTCACATTTCATGTTTATATGAAATTAAAAATTCCATACATCTTCAAACTTTCATCTTTCTTCAGGTTTTAATATTTTTTGCAAATATAGGTTATAAGCTACTTTTGTTTCGTTTCCAGTAATTTAGATCCCCCTAGATTATTAATGTGTCTATTACTAGCGTAGAAAAACTTTTTAAAATGTGATTTTAAAAATATTTAATTATATATTTTTTAATTATATTTAAAACATCATTTGTTACTTTTTTAAAATTAATTTTTTACAGTTTCCAACAATTCTCCGATTCGATATATTTTTGCGATTTTCACATACTAAACGTCGTTTGGGTTCCCCTGTTGTAGAGAAATTCTTTATCCTCTTGATGCCTGCTATCACCCCTATGAATATCTCTTTCGAATTCGACAACTTCCTGTATATTTCCCCATATCAAAAGTTATCAGATAAATGCGTAATTCAAAATGAGAGTTTTAAGAGTTTTGATATCAAACCTATTTAATTTAGTAAATATTAATAGGACAATGTAGATATCAGTATATATATATATATATATATATATA
>JAPMOQ010016326.1:59925-111897 GCA_026543055.1 Argiope trifasciata
AAATGTTGGTTCTTATATAGAAATTAACCTAAAATGTTGGTTCTTATATAGAAATTAACCTAAAATGTTGATTCTTATTTCCACTAAAAGCTGAATTGCAGTGTCTGTTTCATTTTTATTTTATAAATATATTTTTATATATCTATCCGATTTATTTTCCCAGAAAAATTATTTCAAAGGATATTCAAAAAAATTTCCATTCAAATGTAATTCTTGTATCTTAAAATTTTCTTGATTTTTGTACTGCTAGAAATAGAGTATCTGCTTGCTAATACTTTTGTGCTTTTGCTAAGTACTTTTATAAACAACACAAAATCCCTATACATCTATAAAAAAGGCTATCTTCTTATTCTATGTTGATGTTAGGATCGCAATGTTGTAATCTAATTATTGGAATCTCATTTTAATATATTTAAAATGGTTGGACATATGGGGCAGAGTTTGAAACCCTTTGAATTTTGATTAAATGTTTTATTAATTTTGGTGAGCTTATATAAGTTTTTTAACCCTTAGTAGCCTGATTTACGAAAGTGATTTATTTTTAATATTACTGTGTTTGCTTGAGGGTCTAGATGAAGGGAAAGATAGCCAAAGAATTTGTAGGTAGGTTTTATGTAGGGCGGAATACCTGAAGTATCAAAATTGATACTCACAAAAATAGCACTAGTTTCTTCAAGTAAAACATGCACTCGCAAAAAATAATTATATCATAGCGAAAATAATATATTCACTTACCTCAAAAGTATTTATATTCTTCAGAAAAAGAAAATATATCAAATTTGTATTCAACAAAACTTTTAGTAAAATGTGTTTACTTGTTCACTTTGCCGCGCAAGTAATATGTCATAGATAAAATAAAACAATAATGACATTTGATTTTTTTAAAAACTTCGTTGGAAAGAATATTATACAACAGTAAAATACGTACAAACAACCTATAAAAAAAACTAATAGTAATGTGAACATTCGGTTTAAAAGATTGGTATCAAAATTGAAACTCTAGGTCATTAAAGGTTAATGATGTTTACATACATAGATCGTAATGTGTATTTCTAAATGATTGCACGCACAATGAAAAACAATACATGGTTACCTTATATATTCTTATGATGGTTGCGATTTTTTTAACCTAAATTTTTCAAAAAGTATGGCACCCTTCAAAATACTATAAAAGGAATTCATATTTGAATGCCTATTTTTATGAATCCCTTTTGAGGAAGTCTATCATTTGTAATCATATATGCACATATTTTCTGCAGATTTCAAGACCCTTTAAAAAAATAAAAGATTTGAATGACTATTGCAAAAAAAATCTTTCTTTTAAAACCACATATGTACGTATTTTCGTAGATATTCTAGAAAATGGACTAAGAAGTAATTTTATGTTAATCTTGTAAACAAGAAATAACAAATGACCATATGAGTAGCATAAGGATGTCAAGGAATTTTCCTAAGAAGTGATGAGTAATAAGAAACTTCACACACTTCAGCAAAAGTTAAAAATAGGAAAAATATTATTTAGATTTGACATGTTTTATTATTTGGAGTAGAGCTTCAACGATATATTTTAAGATTAATTATTTAAACGATTGATTATTTATCAATTATTTGTGCGATATATTTCACCCAAAATTTTTAATATAATGCCCAACAAAGGCTATTAGGATACTTTTTATTTTTGATTTCATTTACAATATAAGAATCACATATTAAAGACAGTGGAAGTATATTCAGATGACGATGCTAAAATTTGATCTTTATTGCCTTAAACATTAATTACTGCTGTAAATATATTTTATTAAGATAATTTTCACCGCAGATTCTTGATGATAATCATATTTCGAATCCATGCTTATCAAAACCTGTTAGGCAACAATTGGATCCAATTAAAAGTTAAATATTATTATTGTATGGAATGGAGTCCTATTTTTTCAAAGGCCTTTCTTTTTCCTACATTAGGAAATGTAGGAAAAATGTTTCTCAAAATTTTAATGCATTATAGAAGAAATATTAAATTCCTCCCTCAGGATCCTAATATTGCATAAAATACATATTTTGAACAATTTAAAATTGTTTAATTCAATATATTATTCATTATTTTGTTTTCAATGATGTTTTTAGGTTTGTAAGAAGCATGTTTCTTTAGTGATGCAAGAAATTATTTATAAAACATCATCGAGTGATTATAATAAATTTTTTGAAACTGAATAATATATATAATACAATCACTTGTTTAATTAATGATATAAGTTGTTCTTTTTAATTTACATACGTCCATTCAAAAATGCAAGCTTGATTAAAAAATCTCTTAAATATTAGAAACTACAAAAATAAATTCATCTTGAAATATGTAATTAAAAATTGTCAGGTATAAAGTTGACTTCCATGTATATTTGTAATAGAATCTGAGAAAATCTCGAGAAATGATTGAAACAAACTAAAATTTCTTTTAATTTACTTTCTTTATTTTAAAACAATTTTTTAAGTATTCTACGATCTTCTATTTAAAATGTCACTTTTTTTATCATCTTTATGCTACAATAAATATTAAATTTGCTTTTCGCAATTTAATAAAATTTACATGCTTCAGTTTCATCAATGAAATCTAAATATTTAATTTCCATGAATCTTCTTACTTCAAAATATATGATATTTTAGTAATTCTAGAAAAAAAATATCTAGGATATATATAAAAAATATATATAGAAGAAAAATGTATTAAAAAATACTCTTGATTAAATATAATGTTGAAAAAGACTGTTACAAGAAGAATCATTAGTCAATAATTCAACTAATAATTTTACATAAATATTGCTTTATTAATCTACTTATATAAACTCATAGATGCAAACTTAAGTTTCTAAACCCAAATAATGTTAATAAATTAAATAAAAATACGATTCTTAATATTTCAATGATTTCAGAAAAGGAATATAAGTAATGTATATATAAAATACATAAGAAAATTTTCTTTTGATTAAATATAACGTTAAAAATAACTACATTGCAAGGAGAAATAGTAGTCATTAGCGTAAATTATAATTTTAAATAAATATTATTTTATTAATTTCTCTACTTCCACTCGCTGAAGAAAGTTTGATTTTAAAAACTCATACAATTTTATAAAATAATAAAACCCATTAGTTTGCAATATTTTAGTGATTCCTGAAAAAATATTTATCAGAGATTTATACAAATATGTATAAAAATTTTGCAAGAATGATTTCACTAATTAAATATATTCAAAATAAATTAATTGCAAATATAATCAATGTTTATAAATTTAACACATAAATTTAGAGATTATTGTTTTATTAATTTACTTATTTACTTATTAACATTGTTTTATTAATTTACTCATTTTATCATAAATGCAAGTGTAATTTTGAAAGCTCCTACAACGTTAGAAAAAAAAAGATTATTTGTAACATTTTAGAAATTCCAGGAAAATATACATGTATATAAGAATCATATGCTAAAATATATCAGAGAAATTTTCCTTGATTAAATGGAATGTTTAAAATAATTGCATTACAATTGTAATTAATAGTCATTAATTTAACTAATAATTTTATATAAATATTATTTTATTAATTTACTTACCTTCACTCATAAATTCAAGCTTTATTTAAAAAAACTCATACAATATTGGAAAAAGTTTGTTTATAAACTATGTAACTTAAAACAGGCGATAAAGGTTTTCTTTCATAAATATTCAGAATAGAATTTAAGAAATTCGCTACAATGAATAAGCCAAATTTAATTTTTTATATTCCATATTTTTTTGTATATTTCAAAATATACTATTTAGTATTATTATAATACAATGAAATATTTAAAAATTATTTTTAAAAAATCCATCAATTTGTGTATGGTTCAAAGATATGCAGAAACGAACAATTGAAAAGAACTAAACAATAACACCTATTGCTTAGATGTTTTATTTTTGCTGAATAATATTTACAAAAAAAAGTGAAAGCATTATTATCTTCCAAGAACTGACACACAATGACATTTTTTATCTACATCAGAAAGTAGTATTATATGAATGAGAGGGCATTTAAAAAAAGAATTGTTTAAGAATGTTACTGATATAGAAGTTTTAAAAAAGGTTTGTTTTTGAAGAATCTATAAAAGTTTTGTAAACCAGTTTTGAAACAGCAATAATCGAATCGAGGCAGTGAAAAACAAAATTTTATAAGAAATTAACCTTTATTCTTAAACGATGCGTAAACATGTGCGCGTTTTTCTTAACGAACAAAATATAGAAACCATTCTGACCTCAATATCTCTTACCTTTGACTGATACATTTGATTACCTGTATCAACATCTTGCCTTGGGAATCATATTTCAATCAAGTATATAAGGTTTTCAGATCTTTGTTCAGCATCAAACATATCAAGACTTACCACAGTAAATCAACATCTGGGACTTGCTTTCTACCTTGGATTAAACTTTTCACACAAGATGCTTTCAAAGGTAATATAACATATTTTTGAAAATAACTAGGATTGTATTTTTACGAATTTAGCCAGTGGTTACTTTTCTAAATCTTTTAAATCATATTCCAATACAAATGTGAATTTAATCCTTCTTCCAAAATATTCATAGTGAACTTATTCTATAAATTTATTTTCAGCATTTTAGCTGTTTGTGGCGAATTTAGAAGAATTGGTTAAACTTACTTAGTATTTTAAAAAACATATCGTTATAAAATAGTTATTAACTATTTTCATGTTTATTGTTTTATCAATAGACATTGGGTTCAACACTATGTAAGTTTAACCCAAGTTTACTCTTGTAAAAATCCAATTTAACTCAAGTTTACTCTTTATGATCTCTTTTCAGGAAAAGGAAATTAAGTGAAAAAATAAGATTTTCAAATTCACTTTTCGAAAATGGCCCACAATATATTATTTTATAACTTTGTTTTCGACATTTTAGTACATAGATAAATTAAAGCTTAATTGTAAATAAACATAAAACTAAGTAAATAATTATAATTAGAAAAAATACCTTTCCTTTAAAAGTTTTGTTTTTCAAAGTCTAAACCCTTTCCAGTTGCAAAAACAACACCTATTAATATATATTAATTAAAAATAAATAAATAGACCTTTGTCTAATATTTTCAATTAATGCTTTAATAATAGTATAGCTCTTGATTATCTAATAACCAAATTTAAATTTTAAGAGCCAAAATCATAGAAAATATCTTACCCTATTAAATGAGAATTATTCTAAATAGTTTGAAAAATTAAACTATTTTGAGTGACTAGAAAAATACCTAAAAGTTTAAACTAGTGCACAGTTCCGTTGGTTATTTGATGTTTTTGAAGAATGTAGTAAAATATCACAAATATGAAGTTTTTAATTCATTCTTACGGAACATCACTAATAAATTATTTTATATCTTCATTTTCGACATTTAAATGCATTGTTGAGAATTTAAAACTTAATTGTAAATAAACATATAGTAAAAATTAAGCAAGAAATTGCAACGGTAAAAAAATATATTTCCATCATTTTTTTTCTTTTAAAGTCTTGTTTTAACATCTTGGTACTAAAAATCCAACCTTTAATATCTTAATTGAAAATGAATAAATTTATTTTAATCTAGTATTTTCAACCAATGTAACTATAGCTCTTAATTATATAATAACTTTCAAATTTAAATTTTGCGAGTCGAAATCTGAGACAGGTAGTTTCCCCATTAATTCTATGAGCTCTGATAGTCTGATATCGCCTCGTACGACAAGAGGCTGACACAGGCGCTTTTACGAGTTAAATGAATTGAAAAGTGCTCTCGTCGAAAAATAACTTTCAGCCCTTAAACTCTTTAACAGCCTCAAAGCCTGAATTAAGAACCTTTGGAATAGCAGATATCGGACGGTCAGGGATCAGAGAGTTAAATGAGAATTTTTCTGAATGGATTAAAACAATAAACTCATTTGAAAGACTAAAAATGCTTAAAAGTTTAAAGCAGTATACAATTTTGTTGCTCTTTCTATAATTTTAGAAATATATTGTAAAATATCAATCTATAAATGGGAAAAAATATTATAATAATGGGTTAGTTGTTTCATTTCTGTCAATCTTAACTTGAATAAACGAAGAAAATTTCTTTTAATTGCATTTAATTATTTTACTGTCACGAATTAAACCTTTAAATTTTCTATAATAATGGAAATTTATTAAAATATTATAATTTCACATTTTTTCAAAAGCTTTGAAATTTTCATCTCATAAAGAATAAAGAAGCTCTTTAAGAAACCAATCATTTGCTTATTTCACTTTTTTTAAAGAGTAGTTCATAGATTTTTGAAAATATCAAAAATTTGATCAAATCAATAGAAACAATGTCATGAATGCCTCAATATCACTCTCTAAATGCGCCGAAAATAATTCTATTACACATGCCCCTAAAAGAATTTTAATACTTTTTGAAATTTAAATTAGAAAAAAAATACACTATTCAAATTAATATGATCAAAATTAATGCTTTCAGCTGGTTAATTGATTTTTGTAATTGTATTAATGTACCAAAAATCTTTTTAAATTTACAGTTCATTAAGGAGAATTCTGGCAATAAAATAACTAAGAAAGAAATATGGATTTTAATCACTTATTTTCATAATTTATTTATCGTATTTTTCAGATTGTAATTCTTTCAGCCTTATGTATGGCTTTGTCGTTGGCCTATCATCACAATCTTCATGGAGTAAGTAAAAATTTGTAGTAATTTTATTTGAAATATAATTGATTTATGTATTGAATGAAATCCTAAAAACTCATCATTGAAGCATACATTGAAAACACAAACACAGCATACTGAATACGAATTCTTTGATATGGATTTGAAAACTTTTCTGTTAATGTTTACTTTTTAGCTTATTCTTCTTAATTTAATTTTATTGCTTAAAATTATTTTTAAAAAATTTCTAATATATGATAAGTATTATTATAATGAACATACCATTTTTATATACAATATGGCTTATGGAGAAAAAACAAATATTTGAAACTAAAATTTTGAATTTGAATTTGAAAATAAAATTAACAAGTGAAGTAAATTTACATCAATAAAAATTAACAAAGAAAAAATCTTAATATGACCTCTATTATTTAAAACTTATTTTTCAAAATTTAATAAAAAATAATACAATGAGCTGTTTTTAATTCATTTATTAATTTAAGAATGTTGTTTTTTAACAATTATTTTAAAAAATGTGATATATTAACTGCAAATGCTGATTACTATTACATTTACAGCATCATTATCACCACCATCCCCATCCATACAAATTTGGCTATCACATCTCAGATCATCATGGGCACCAGCACAGACAAGAACATGGGGACGGCCATGGGCATGTGCAAGGAAGTTACGGCTTTACTGACCATCATGGCATTCATAGACAAGTTCACTATGTAGCTGATCATCATGGCTTCAGAGCAAAAGTGGAAACCAATGAACCTGGAACCGCCAACCAAGATCCCGCTCACGTTCATTTGCATTCAAGCGCACATCATCATCCTCATGGCTATGGCCATCATCATGGACACGACCATCATCATCATGGCCACGATCACCATCATCATGGTCATGGTCATCACTATTAAAATATATCATCAAATTCTACTAACTGCATTTCATTCGATCAAATCGTAGGAGGCTACATTTTATGATACTTTAACAGGATTTCGGATGTCTTATATTTCTGCTATGGAGTTTCGGTTTTCTATTTTTTATAATTCTAGCTTTTTTGCCTAATACCCCTTTTTTTGCCAAGTACTTATCTTTAATTTTTGCATTTTCTTTCTATATTTGCTCTTTAAAATAATGCCACCTTTTCTCATTCAGTTGAATTAAATTATCTCGCATTTCTTGCTTAAAAAAAAACTAAATATTCATGGTTAATATTAAGAAATAATTTCTTCTGCTTTTTCAAACAATGCTATCCTTATATCTAAAATCTTCTTAATAGGCATATTTCTTTTCTTTTTTTTAATCTCAGGTTGAATATTTCTTTCCATATACGTAAGTTTGTGACAAGGGAGCAATTTGTTGTTTTACTGTTCTGCTTATTTAGCTTGAAATAAATATATTTTTTATTTATTTGTATACGCAAATTTATTACATATATCTATACGTTATATTTTATACATTTTATTACATATTTATACACGAATTATGATTTAAATATTTTAATTAAATTTCGTCCTATTTTCACATTAATAGATATTTGAACAATTAAAAAGTAATTGGAAACTATGAATTAATAAAATATCTTTCGATATAAAAACGTTTAAAATACTTATGGGCGATTTTTATTTTTAAATAAAATTCCAAGTGTAATTATGTATAGGAACTGAAGCTAAATATCCTGTTCTTAAATTTAAATCAAAATCAAATGAAATAATGGTCAAATATACGATTTAACAAAAATTTATTTCTTTTATGAATTTCCTTTTGAAGAATTAACTTAATCTTACATGTCACAGTTAATGAAGATATTAAAAATTATATAACCACTGGAAGCTATTAATTAATATAATTTCAAAAATAAATTATAAAAACTTTTGACATAAAGACAATTGAAATATATTTTTTTAGTAAAACTCTGAGCATTATTTTATATCAGAATTCCTTCTAAATATCCTTTTCATAAATTTTAAAAAGGTCTCAAAAATATGATTAAAAAAATTGTCTAAAATAATGGATTTCATTTAGGACACTTCACGTAAGTTAGCTGAGCATAAAACTTTAAAACATGATGTGATTATATTCTTCTTCCCGAATACACTAAATAAAACAAATTACTGATCTTATGGAACGTTTATAAAATGAGAGTATCTCCATTAAATGTATGCAAAGTTTCTAATCAATGGAATTTAAGTGATTTGGATATAAAACTGGAAATAAATCAATATTATTTTCTTTTGGAAACTTCAGGGAAATAGGTGATTGAATTTTATATCTAAAATACATAAAAGTAATTTCTAGACATATATTTATTCAACAACTGTAGTAATATTGCAAATTAAGATCATGTGCTTTTCTAATTAAAGTAATCACAGTTGTAAAATAAAATGGGAAGTTGGAACAGATTAATGAAGGTGAAAAAATTATTCCAGTCGAATTTAAATGCAATCAATGATTTGTTCCGATGGACTGTTTCATAAGCATTAAGCCTTCCAACAAATGAAGGAAAAACGGAAAAGAAAGTTTAGATTTAAACGAATTAGCACAATTCCAAATTCCAAATTTAATTGTTCATACAATATTTTTATTTGTTAAAATATCTTATTGTTCCCTTTCAAAGTTTGTAACCAATTAAAGTATGAAGTGGATAAAAAAGTTTTTGTGTGCGTGTGCGGCTACGTTGGAATAAAACGATCCATTTTTATATTAAATGCTACTAATTACAAAAAAAAATCTGATTACGGACATCGCATTTTGTAGCTAGCTTAAATCGTAAAGTGGAATATTTGGTCCTTGAATGATAACAAAATGTTGCAAAGGAAATTTTTACTTGAAGATATGCTTAAGAAAGCAATTATTTATAATTTTTTGCTTATCAATTTGCCAAAAAATTCGAAATCACATCTTATATGAAATGATAAAAACATTGTCATGTAAAATATTTTACTCAAAATAATATCGTTTCACAAACGTATGTCAAAAACAATTTTTGAATACTTTTGTGAAACGAAATGATTGAATATTACAGTACACAATAGCTCTTTATCTATGTATTTAGAGTCATTATGAATATTGAATAGTAATGACTTTAGATATACTGGTTACATGATTCGTTAGGCCACTTTAAAATAGATATTCCAAATAGTTAAAATGATCCAATGTTTATAAAATTTTGATTTTTATTTATATCTTGTTTATGCCATATTGGATATTTTCTCACTTAATTCATACACTTGTAATATAGCTTTGCAATTTTCAAGCTTTAATAAAATAATAAATCATTCATTATTTGTGTATGGAAGAAAATTAGATTAATATTAAGAACTTATTTTTATAGAACTTTGATATGTATGTTATCTTGTTTTTCCCATATTATATACTTTCATACTTTATTCAATCGTCATAGAGCTTTATAAATTCCAAGCCACTTTCAATAAAATAACAAATTTTACAACTTAGGTTTTCTATGTTCTTACTACATCCTTTAAAATCAAGATTTCATGTATTTTCATAATGTCTGTTCTTTAAAATATGACAAATATTCTAAATAAGTATTTTTATATGTATTTTTGCATACGTATTTTTTATAAATGAAACTTTTAAATTTATCGGCTCTTTTAATACTGACTGATGCCTTTTTTTAGTTAACTTTTTTCATTTATATTGTTTGATGAAATTTTTTATTAGTCATAAATTTATATTAACGAACGCATCAAGACAACGCATATATAACTTGAATTTTTTTTAAAACATTTTCTGTGAAAACCATGGATCGAATTTAGACAGTTTTATTTCAAAAAACAAATAAACGGCTTTATTTATTTTATATTTCATTATAGTTTTTCAAATGAAACTTTTAATTGCATTCAAAATCAACTTTTAGTGTAATTTAGTCTTAACTAACTCAATTTTTTTTTTTTACAATTTTATAGAGTTGTTTGCTTTTTTAAATTTGCCATAGAAATCAATATTGTGATTTGATTGCTTTTAGTAACTATTTATCAGTGAGATTTTAGAAGAATATTATTTATTTCCTCTATAGGATACTTCTTGATGTTTTCTTGAAAATATAAAAATTACAGATTATATTAAATAGAACTTCCTTTCTTGTCTTTAAAATGTTTTTTCCAAGGATTGTAATAAAGAATAAAAATTTCAAGATTAGACAAATTTAGCAGTCGCAATTATTGCTCATTATTTATATAAATTAAGTACATTTTTTTATTACTTGGACATAATTACTGGAGCTCTACGAAGTCTCTCCGCTTCCTTGTGTTTATGCACTATTTCTTTTGCAAACTAAAATGTGGAACAAAATTTATTTCTGAATTTAATTTCTTTCAGTCTTTTAAAAAGTCTAAAAAGAATTTAAAAAAAGATTTTATATACAATTACGAAATTTTAAACATTTTTTATCTAAAATAATTCAACGAGATTTAAAGCGTTTTGAACGATAAAATTAAGCTGGAAGTTCAGTAGCAATTAACCATGAATAAGCATTCATAGTGAATTGACAGTTACAACGTTTATCCAGGTGAGTTATCATAAGTTTTAGATACATTCCTATTTATTGCTCATTCTCAGAAATATTTATTTGCTTTTAGCATTAATTATCATTCTGGAAGATTTAATTGATTATTTTTGTATTAAAAATGAGCTTTTTTATTTTCGAATATTGCGAATTTAATAATAAAAATAATTTGAGAATTAACATGTTGGAGATATATTTTTATGGGTTTCATTTAAAGCAGGTGCAATATATCTTTTATAATAAAAAAGCGGGGAATTCAAGTCAGGGAAATAAATATTAATTATGCTAACTGAATTTTTTAAAAATATAATGTGAATATTTATTAATGTATCAAGAGATGAATATAGTGTATTAAACTTAAAATCCATTCTGAGAAATGATTGAAAATGATGTCGCAGATATTTACATTTACATGTTTCAAATCTTTTTATGATTTAATGTATACATTAAATTATAAAATAGTACATCTAAAAATCTGCCAATATGAAGAATACGAAGAATCGAATATGAAGAATATGTGAATAGTCAATTTTAAAGTATATGTGTAAAAGTAAATATGAAGAATATCAGATGAGTTTATTATTGAAAATATGAGAAGAGTTAATTATGAAGAATATGTGAAAAATCGAGTATAAAAAATAAGAGAAGTAACAGTAGGAAGTTTTTTTAAATAAATGGTTACATTAATAATTATGGTATGGCATTATATTCTATTACGAGCCTATTTCATTCTGCGGCGATAGATGCTTCTTAGAATGTACGTAAGGAAGCTCCTATGACGTAGGCTCACATGACCTTAAAGTAAGCGATCACAGTTCCCTCTTGGTTGTTCCTCTCATCAAAACCATTTCGTGTATATGGTGTTAAATCAGATTGGGGGACGATAACTACGTCAAAAATAGAAACTATAATTTCTGTTCCTTTTGCACATCATAGGTTTTTAGAGTTTGTTAGTTCAATTTTGTTTGATAGATCTATACTCTTCTGAGAATATATAATAGTCATCGAATGATTTTCGGAATGTGTTTACGATGTTGTTTTTGATTTTCTTTATTTAGCATATCTCAATTCCTATGTCGTTGTTCAAATGACATGATCATTTGTGTCTGGGTTGCATTCTTTAACTTAAAAATGAAAACTAAGCTACTAAGTATTAGGTTTAAAAATTTCAAATATTTTTAGGACAAAGGTAGCATTATATTCAAATAGAAATTTTAAATTACAAAAGAAAATAATAAATTGTCAACATATATAAAAGAAAAATAATCTGCCTCGCAGATTTTTGATAAGTGTTGAAATCGTTTTGTTTTGCTATTAATAGGTTGTAACCAAAAAAATGTTGTGGAAGATGTACCGGCATTCTATTATAAAATATAATATTTCTAAAATAAAAATAATAATATTTCTGTCATGAAAAGAGATCATGCTGTAGCTGTTACAAAATCTTATCATTGAAATGGAAGAGAAGGTGAATTTGTTAATATAGACTTTGTAATATAGATTTTTTGCAAACAGATTGTTTTAATTCAAACTTGCAGAGTACTATGATTCGTATGCATCCACTCATAACACAAAATAAATTTAAGTTGCTAAATGTAAATGTCGGGAAAACATTATGAAAGAATGAATTAGCAAAATTAAAATTTGTTTCTTCAAATAGTGATAAAATTGTACCACACACATTCAACCTTAAATATACATAAATAAAACACAATTGAATGAGTAAAATTTATAATAAACTACCAGTACCCGCATAGCGTTTCCGGTGGCAAGAGGGAAAGTCAGTCTAACCTCAACCCGATATGACATCAAACAAACCTAAATGTACAGGGTGTCTATTAAAGAACTCCGGGGTTTTAAAAAATCATATCTCACTAACTATAAAAGATAGCAAAATTTAGTCGATTTCTCTGAAAAGAGTAGCTCAAAAAGTTTTGCTCATACGAATTGGGAATGTTTGCATCAACTGTTGGCGGCGCTGCAGGGAGTTGACCTTGAAATGATGGCGACTCCGCAACAAAAGGCTCAATGTGTTATTTGGCTCATAGAAACGAAGTCTGTAGTTACCGTACAAAGAAACTTTCGACGTAACTATGGTGTTAACCCGCCTTCTGACAAAACCATTCGTCAATGGTTCAGTGCAATTGTGTGGCATTCGTCCCCCCAGACATGCTCGCCAGGACATGGGAAGAGTTAGAATACCGTTTAGACGCCTGCCGTGCCACTAACAGGGCTCATATAGAACTTTACTAAGTGTTAAAAAAAACTTGAAAATGTAAGCTTTTCAGTCATGTATAAAACATGTATGTATGTTTTTTATTTCATTAAAATATTTTGCCTCAAAACCCCGGAGTTCTTTTATAAACACCCTGTATATTTAGAAATAATCAAAAATAGCTGCAAAATAATTTTATAGCACACAATCAGAAATATTTAATAATGTTAAAAAGCATTAATATTTAATGTTAAAAGGGAAAATTATGATATATTCGTAGACAAAACAGTTCACAGACAGACACTAAATATATATAACAAAAAAGTTGTTTTAAAATGTAAACCTGAAATGAAAAAAAAGTTCAACTTGCTTCATAATATTTCATTGTAAAACTATGCTGGCTGTTTTTACTCCTGGGGCCAAGAAAAAAATATTTGGATTAAATTCTAGAAATTATCTCATAAAGTTGTACTTGAGAAAAGTATTTTTAATGTGCATTAGTCAAGATTGGATTTCCCTTTTTGTGGAATAGTGAGTTTTGAATCGCTATTTAAAATCAGACGTTAACAAAGAAATGTATCGCATATACATATCACAGATATTTCTATTTGAGCATGCACAGTTTGAGGTTTTCGCACATGCACGGATAAGTGAAATGACAAATAATTTTGTTTACCGCATGCATGAATTGTATCAGGAAAAAAATTAAAATCTCAATTAAACCTTTTTATATTTTGATATGACTTCAATATACTAAAACCTTTTAAAATAAATTGTCCTCAAAATATTACATATATTTCTATTATCAGTTAAGCATTTCTCGGGTTTTCTGGCTTAAACGTACAGACGTTTCCAAGACTTCAATTTTTATTATGTATAGATACAATTATCTTTCAGCACCGAAAAATTTAAATTTACAAGGAATTACTAGCTATTTTTTAGATATTTTGCACTTCTGATATTATCTTCTTATATTATATTTGTCTTTCATAAAATGTTAATTGTTTTTTTTACTAATCTTTAATTGTGAAAATCTTCTTGTGTTGTGAATTCTTGTTAAAGATCGATTTTTTTTTCACCGAAAGACATAACACTATCCTTTTGCGAATATAAAAACACGTCTATGATTTATTTCAATAAGGTTGCATTTTGAAAGTTGAAAGAATTTGATGCATTTAACCGTTATTTTCGGGTAAATAAATTATTCTCCTGAAAGATTTTAAATGCAGTTTTTGTTTTTTTGCTAGTCATGTTAAAAATTTAACTATATTTTGAGATAAATTTGAAATAAAGAAAGCAGTTTTAAAATGATTATGAAATCTTTGTACACATGTTCCTTAGCATTTTAAAAGTTCAGAAAATTATTTCACAAATTCATTAAAATAACCAAGCTTGAAGTATATCAGAATTCGACCATGCGGAATTCAGAAACTCTAGCAGCCTATATAATTTTTTCTTACAATTTATAAGTTAAACTTCGTTTTTATTATATTTACACCCCATTTTTATATGATGTATAATTCATTTAGTACTTTGTATTAATAATTTTGCAATCGACAAGCCGTCTCAAAAATTTTCCCCATACTACAGAAGAGAATTGAATCTTCAACGCCAGATTCAATGCTTAACAAGTACATTGAATATTTATAGAAACTATAAATATAGGTTCTCAAAGTTAAGAATTTAACATTAGGTCAATCTCTTCCTATCCATAGATTACTTGTGATATTCGTATATAGAGACAACAAAATAGAATAATAGAGACAACAATCTCGAAACTCAATTTTCAATGGAATATAACATTTTAGTTATTTTCCTCTGGTTTGAGCTATAAGAAAAGTGAAGATAGAGAGCAAAGTAACATAAATTTTTATATTTAATTTTAAAGTATACCGGAATAAGAAAAAATTCTATATGTAATTCCCAAGCAAATTATATATAAAATATAATTTAATTTGCATGATAAATACATTTAATAATAAGAAAATATTATAAACTATAATAATATAACAAGCAAATGAATATTTTAAAAAATAAATATTGAATTTAAATTATTCTAAATCTTTTTCAAAAAGATTTATAGATATTACCAAAAAAATCAGTTAGAATGTTAGAACAAGAAATCTTAGTTTTTGTTTACAAATTAACGATTTTATTTTCACATATATGAAACAAATAGAGCTTGACGAAGTAAAAAAATCTTTGACAAGCTGATTAATAATCCTCGAACATATTAATTTTTTTTATTTAAAATTCTGAAATAAATGTGCAGAATCTTTAATTAATGAAAAGCTAATTTTGTTTATAAATTATTATTTTTTTCTTTCCTATCAACACTTTCTAATCTAAAATTGAGAAACTGTTGCTTTTCGTATCATTAATGCTTGTTAAACAGAAAAAAGTTATTCAAGAACTCAAATCAATAATGAAATGTTTCACCGGTAGGTTAAGCATAAAAAGTTTTTTGCTTAGATTTTTCAATCTTATCTTCCTTTTTAAATTGTTGCAATATCAAAGTAATACAATAGTATACAAAAAATCATGACGTGACTTTTTTCGTACTTTCCCGAACGGTTGACTACATTTCCTATTTGTTTTAAGGTTGATGGGCGTGCATATATTCTGATAGTTTTGATGCATACCACTGCTGTTTTCAACAAATGTAAATCTCAAACCGTACCAAGCGATACCATTGAAATATTTGTCATATATAAACTAGTGAAATATTGACAGAAATCGCATTTGCATTCTTCCTTGAGTCA
This sequence comes from Argiope trifasciata, assembly GCA_026543055.1. Classification (NCBI taxonomy): domain Eukaryota; kingdom Metazoa; phylum Arthropoda; class Arachnida; order Araneae; family Araneidae; genus Argiope; species Argiope trifasciata. Next base: position 76,138 of record JAPMOQ010016326.1, read on the forward strand.
ATAGGATTTATCTCTGATTACTTCTGTTCTGTTTTACATAGAAAAATGATTGCAAAGGTAAGTTATTTTCACCGTTGGTCTCTATCATATCTGTAATTGAATTAGTATAAATATTGAACACAATTCGTTTTATATTTGGAAAAATCTTCGAAAATAGAAAATAACAAATGACTTCTGATAAAAAAAAATGTGTAATTTTTGAAGATTTTGTATCTATTATTATAGATAACGTTGCTATATGTTATATTTATATGATTAATACAAAATATACATTGTTTGTAATAATTTTTTCCTGAATCACGAATTAACTATTCATTATTAAATTGTTAATTAAATTTATTTATTTGTTTCATGAATTAATAAACAGATAGTTAGTGAGATTTTAATTTTTAAAATTCAACTTAACTATGAATTGAAATGCATGAAATATAAAATTATTTTCTTTATTATAAATACTGTTGTTGTAATTAATGGCCCTTTAAAAGTTCGCTGACGAACTTTCAGTGATTTAAGTTGAATATGCAGTAGCTTATGAGGACAAAGTCCTTGAGACCAGAGGGTAGAGGTTTGACTTCTTTCTTATATGAAGATGACAAACACATTCGCTTTCACAACACCTTTTTGCAGCGGAGATCTTTCATGCACCTCATAGATAGAAGGCAGGGTAGAGAACAACCATGCCTGAACCAGGAAACCCAGATCATGGAAAAGGCGTGATATTCTTAGGTCAGGTCGCCAATCAATATAAATAATCTTTAATTAGAAATACTTATTTTCTAAACTTACTTTATAAATAAAAATATATGGAATTCTTTGCAATATCATTAAATTAATAAAAATTATTTCAAACATTTTTAAATTTTTAGAATTGTAAATAATATCACTGAAATTCTGTAAAAAGAATTTTTTAATTTTTTAAGATTTTCTAATAAGGGATAGAATCTCCAACATTGATATACATGCTTTACTCTATACATTAAATATAAAAATCTCTTTGATAATATTTTTTAAAAAGAATTTATTCACAATTTTGGGTAATAAATAAAAAAGGTAATCTCTGAAAAACACGAAACTCGAATTGAATTGTTATTTTTTTTTATCAGGGAAAGGTTTTAAAATACTAATACTCTCCTTTATGCATTTAGGTACTTATATTTGTTTCTATATGCGTCTTTGCTTCTGCAGATCATCACGGTCATCATGATCACCATGATCATCATGAGGTAGCTATGGAGATGTTATAATTTTTTACTTTGAATTTGTACCATATCACTTTCATTAAATACGATAAATCACCTTCAATAAATTAAGAAAAAATAAATCAGAAGAATTTTGTACGGATTACATTAAAAAAATAAAATAGCTAATGTTATAACATTTAGATAAAAAAAAATGACAAATGCATAGTCATTAATCATGAAGTAAAATGTTTATTAAAATATTTAATATTATTTTCAATGAAATTTGCTCAGTTTCAGATATTTTTCAGGAAAGCAATATGACAAGAATCCTTTCATGAAGTGATAACTTTGGAATTCAATCCCCGAATAATTAAAAACAAGATATTAGAAACATTAATGACTAGTCTCTGTATGCTGCCCCTGTAAAGGCAATAATTTTCATGAACATGGTTTTGTTCATAAGTATCAGTTACGAAGCTCGTTCTCTATCATCAATTTTTAGAAACTGACCTTATCTGCTCAGTTTCCAAAAATGTATTGATTACAGAAAAAATTATTCTTACAAAGAGTTGATGCATCTGTTATTAAAGAAACTTAAAGGTTTTCTCTAATGTGTTCATAAGTTAGTATATAATGTTAAAATTTTTGTGTGAACAATGAGAATAGAGAAATGAAATGTATTCTTTAAATGATTCCCAGTAATTCATTTTAAATAGGTAACTTAATTCATAAGCATGTATAGGCATCTAGTATATATTGTTTTAATTTTATACATAACAGTACATCTATTCTAAAATTTCACAATTGCAGAATTTTCTTAGGAAACAATCTAAATTTAATCGACTGTAATTCTGATATCTTTCTAAATCTTAAAAAAATATTCTTCTCTAAGAGGTTTTCAGTAAATTGCCTAACTATTTTTGAAATTATAAAAAAAAAAGAATATGCATTGTTTAGCAGTTATAAAATTTCATATTGCTAACACATTGCAGTATATTCAGTAAATGTACAAATTGTTTTAAAAATTTGCATGCTATATAAGTATAAAGCAAATGAAAAATTTCAGATTTAAAAGATATTTTGTACTACTTACAATATTAATGTTAATTTTAGGAAAATGTAATAAGTAATGAATTCAGTAAAAAAAATCAGTGATAAAATTTGAGAATTCTTTTCAGATATCTTGGAATCGGGATGTAGTCGAATAATTTCATTTGCATTAAATTCGTATCAGTCTCTTAAATACAATTGTAACTGAATCTTTATCAAAATGTATAAGTTCAATTATATTCCGTAATTCATGGACATTTATATATAGTTGATGCAACTTTGAATGAAAATAATCGAAACATTTGTCACAATATTATTTATAATATAGTACATATTCCTACTAATAAAATAAAACATCGTATATACTACTTTTAAAGGTATGTTCTTAATCAATTTTTCTTCAGCATCATCATCATCCAACACCATACAAATTTGGATATGACATAAAAGATCACCATGGGTCTCAACACAGGCACGAACATAGCGATGGTCATGGTCATGTGCACGGAAGTTATGGATTTACTGATCACAGAGGTGTCCACAGAATCGTCCATTACGTAGCTGACCATCATGGATTTAGAGCCAAAGTGGAGACAAATGAACCTGGAACAGATAATCAAGATCCAGCTCATGTTCATCTACATTCTCATCCTTATCATGGTCATCATGATCATCACGGACATCATGGCCATCATCATGACGATCATCATGGACACCATCATGATCATCACCACGGTCATCATCATGGACACCACCATTAAGTTAAATTATAGGTTTTTAAACATTGATTTATTTATGAATATGGATTATTATACGATGTGCAGTTTCTCTAGTTTGTTAAAATAGGAATCTATCCATTGTTTGGGATTTAGGCATTAAACGAAGAGCATTTAGAAATTAAAGGGAAATAAAGCCTATATAATTTGATTTTTGGTTTCAGGTATTCAAAATTTTAAATGATCATGTTATCATTCATTGGTTTCCAAAGGAATTGAGAAAAACTCAGGTCGATTAAGAAATACTGTAGTTAGAAAAGTAATAATGATAATAAAAGGAAAAATAGACTCTTTTTTTAGAAAAATCTGAAAACAGTGATGCATTAACATAGTTCTTCTTTATGTAATTCTAATCAGAGTTGAATAGAATTACAATGTATTTAATTTTTTTGTTTTAGCCTTTTTTATTTCTTTAACATGAAAAGAAAAAAAATGACAATTTCATTTTCCAGAATGAAAACTACTTTCTACATTTTTGAGTGTTTTTAAAAGATGCTTTCTTCAAAATCTTTCAATACACCTCCTATTGTGATTTCTTTCCATTAAAAATAACTACACTAAAAGAATATCCTTCACATATCCACTGTAATCTTATTTTCATTAATGCTTGGTTACATTTTTAAAACGCATGAACTTTATTTTTGTCTATAAAAATAAATCTGTATTCAACTGGAACAAGAATAATTTTCTTTCACAAAGTTTTAAAATCAAAACAATCATATCTATGAATCTTTTCACATTTTTGATACATTTTTTTCAATAAATCAGACAAAACTATATTTTTTTTTTCAAATTCTCCACTGCTATAAGTCGTACTAATTGATAAATATCAAAAAATTTTCTGAGAGAAAATAAAAGATTACTGATGTAATGTATGAGAGAAGTGGCAGATAGATATTTAAAAAAGCATAATAGACATTTTTTTTCGAGTTATGAACAATTTCTTTATTAAAAAACAAATTAATAAATATAAAGCTACCTTTTCAAAATAATTACACATCGACGACTCTAATCCACCAAACGGATAAAATCTGAATGACTTGACCACCGCGAGAGCATTAGTAGAAACTTAGGTTGAATCTTAAGACATACCACAGACCACGGTACAAATCTTTTAGCGAAAGGAGCATCCTGCCATAGGAAGAGCGAAAACAACTCTACACCCTTTCTGTACTCACCGAAAGAAAAGAAATGTTCATCATGCAAAAACCTCATTCTCATATCTATCACCAGGTGATCTCTGCTGGGATTTTCTTTGCAAAATAAACTAAACGACAGATTAAAATAATCAGATAACAATATTTTTTAAGTATGATTATAGAAAAAGGAGAGTTGTAGACATATTTGAAATAAATATCTAAAATTATATCACAAGCAATATCGTGTCTATAGTAATAATCGTAATATTGTTTTTTAAAGGATAATTTATGACTAAATAGCATAACTTGACTCAATTTACATATTTTAATTTGAACTAGCTGCCTTTGGTGACCAGCCGTTTATGCAGTTTTAAGCTCACTAAGACTTTCAATTAAATTTTTTTGCGTAACTTATTTCTTACTAGCATTTACTGCAAAATACTTTTAATTTTCAGATTTTTATTTTTATATAATTCTCTCTTAATATAATGCAGTTCTTAAACAGATCTATTCATTATACTACATATCTCGCTCTATAATTTTCATTCATCAGCTATAAAATTTCAACTTTTAATCAAAGTGAAAATGTTAAACTGCAATTAATATAAAAACATATTGTTATTAAAACCAACCATGTTTTTTTTTTAAATGAAAATTTAAAACAGAGTAGTTCGGCATTGAAACAGTATATGCACTGTGGAATAATTTTTGTAATTTATATAATATCTCAAAGAATGAGCTATTAAACTAAAATATTTCTATGATTTATCGAAAAATTCAAATTTTTGTTTTACTTTCAAAAGATTTTAATGCTGTAAATAAAAGCTTTATATTTCATTTCAGTCAATAAATGCACTTTAAAAAGTATTCTGAATTTTACATTTAACACAGCCCTTTAGTCATAAGGAATCATATTCTGCAAAATATTCTTGGCATTTCGACTTCTAAATTACTAAATAAACGTTTCTATCTTTAGAGACCAAATATGACTGATTTAAGAAGTTTTTATAAAACAATTTTAGAGCAACCAACATTTTCATAATGATAGACCTTTATTGTTGATAGACCCTGTAAGACTATTGGAGCATCTTTTTTTAGACGACCGATAATTGGTCTAAAATCACCAATTTTCGTTAAAAAAATGTAATTCAAATTAACTAAATTAACCAATTTAAAGATTGATTTAGTTTATGGGAGTTCAATTTTTATTTAAAATAGTGGTGGTTCAAGAAAATTCACTTAAATATTCTTTGAATGGTAAATGTCCTACTTAAAAATTCATAGTTCATAATTTATCGGAGTATTTATTGATTTTAGAAACCTAAAATATAATTAATTGCTACATTTAGATAATTTTGCTTATAGATGTATGCCCCAAATTATCTGATGAGTGCTGATCAGAATGATTATTGTATATATATTAAACCTCAAATTAAACTTTTTCATTGAATTAATAATATAGTATTGTAAAAGATTATAGAAAATATTTTTCCATTTTCATTTCATAGAACATCACATTTGAAATGTTTTTTTTTTCATTTCACTAAATTACACTTTTATAATCACACTTATTATTAATTTACAATAATAAATTATTTTTTTGAATCGTTTTTTTGCGATGACAACACGGTGATAAAAGCAAATTGTTTGAAATTAATGTGCTAGTGCAGATTAAGTTATTTTGGGGCGAAATGAATTGTTGAAAAATACAGTTAAAATATTTCTTTAAAAACTTCATTTAAAAATTGAGACTTAATTTATAGATTACCGAATTGGTATCATTAAAAAGATAATATTTTGAACTTTAGCTTGACAGATAGCTGCTTTTTATGCTGTAATATTTTCGAATGTTATAGTAGAAAATGACAGAAATAACTTCTTTATTAATTAAAATTCTCATTAAAAATTCAAAAACTAAATCTGAGGGTCTCACTCCTTTCTTCCAAAGTTACAGTGCCAAATTTAGAAGCTATAAGCGGAACGGTCTGGCCTGTAGAGCCACATACATGTTGAACTTTATTATAATTATAGATACGAGGTAGCAAATACACACTCATCCTAAATCAAGTGCGTTCGTATTACATAGTTTTAATAGAAAAAAAAAAATGTTTCTTATAATAAAGTTCAAGTTTCAAATAATTTGTTTCTTATAATTGTGAGGTTAGATTGCAGAAATGTAAATAAGGCTTCAATGCGTCAAAAATTAATTTTCCCCATGCCAATAATTTATACTGTATGTCATGAAACGAAGCATTTTTCTCAGATAATCGGCATAAAATAAAGCCTTTACATTGACATTGAAAGAATCAGGCTTTTCTATATAATAGAGAATGATCTCAATTTCCTGAAAACTTAAAATAACTTTATAATATAATGTTATTTTTGTATTTTTATAGACATACATGCACTAATGCTTTAAGATAATCAAATTAAGTTTGTGTCTAATTATCCAAAATTAGACACAGAACTATAATTTTTAGTATAAAGATCTTATATTAAAACTTACTACGGCATTGCATTCACGTGCACATGGGGAGAAACATTCGACAAGAATTTTAGTATAGGCTTCTTCAATTTCACTTGCGTCCCTAGTTGCCTTTTCATATTTATCATATTTGTAGGCAGATGGATGTTAAGTCAAAAATTGGATTTTTGGATTCAGGAGTTTCAAACGCCAAAATTTATATTCTGGCTCGAAATTTTACAGTTAATATATTCCCCTTTAAAATTGTATAAATGAATTCACTACTAAAATGAATTACAACATAAATAAAACAAACAAATTATAACAAAATCATTTATTATGAATGCCTTTATTTTTTAGACTACAATGATTATAGTTTCTATTGATGTTTCCCTTCTTGGAGATTCGAATGTTGTTTCTAAAAATATTGGATAGATATTTAATTGGACAAAGTAGTCTATCTTACAAAATATAACTTCGACATAAAATGGCTTGGATCTAAATATAACTGCAGATGAATATTTAACGAACTGACATTGTCTGCAGTAGAAATAAAGCCAACTTGACAAATTTCACAAAAACAGAATCGATCAATTTTTGAATCATATTACTAAAGATTATCTTTAATATGTTACTCTTCGAAGGTTCAGTAAAGTGTACAGTCAAATATATAATCCAAATTGATGAACAATTTTACTAATTAGCAAGCGTTTGAGAAATAAATAATGCTGAAAATATTAACAGTTAAAAAAGAAATTGAGTTTCAATTTAACTCTACGTATGGATAATTTCTTTGCAAAAATTGGCATTTAAAGTCTCATAATTAGAAATGACTAGTACACCATAAAAATAATAAGTAATTCGGTACATAAATATTTGTCGAATAAATGGACTTTTTTATTGACCCGAAAAATTAATATAATGGATTTTTTTTGTTGAATTCCTCGAAAAATTAATCTACGTATTTCACCACTCTTAAGCATTTTAAGCAATGAAAATGTTAGAAAATAATTAATTAAAACGACAAAATGATGTGTTGCCTTGAATGGTGCAAGATAAGTGACATCAGAGTGCTAAGGGTTAAGATTAAGGTGAGTTAACTGAGAGTATGAAATATCAATGCATTCATTTCATAATCCTTAAACGATTGGTAAAGAAGTTCCGAAAACACAATTTTAGAAAATTTGATAACCCTTTTCGCCAAAACTGCAATCAGCTAGCTAATTGTACCAAATCCTTTTAGAAGATGGTGTATTGATAGTTATAAATTATTCTGATTATAATTTGTAACAATGATTGATTCAAGCTAGCAATTTTATTATTGTAATAAAAATAATTAGATAACTTTAAAGATTAGGTTAAGTACCATTAATTTAAATGTGAGAACAACTAATAAACTTAATACCATTACTATAAAAGAAGATTGCCACTTTTTTCAAACTTATTTAAATAACAATTAAGTACTAAGGTTTATAAAATTGGGTGCAAGAGTTTTCATATATCCTTAAATTTTAACCAACAGTGCTAAATAATTTCGCATTCTTAAATTTTCAGATTAAAGCTACTGAATTAAAAAGTCCCAAGGCAGTGAAATAATAACATGGGTGACTTACTAATATAGGCGGTGATAAGCCTGGTCCATGGGCTTGATCAAAGGCTTTATAGTTATTAAGTCACATGTTACTATTATTGCTCTCTACTCTAACACAGAAAATTGGGCCATATTCTAACAAAATCGCATGGGAGTATCCACTATCTGCTTACACTATAAATATTTTATAAAAGAAGCAAATGAAAAAGAGTAAAAATTTAAAAGAAAAAAATGACTCAGTATGCACTTGAACGTCATTAGATAATAAACTATAATCAATAGGAATGGTCGCCAAGAAATTTTCTTGTGATTTATCTAACAAGGAAACTTCTAAGTAAAACATGTTTGAGTGGCCACTTCTTGTTCCAAAAAAATTGCTCGCTCAGTAGATGTGGTCGCTTTGAAAGGTTTTCGTTACAATTGCAATCTAATTGCTATAACATAAAATATAAGCGTGTCAAATAAGTGACATACATTTCTTATTTAAAATGAAATCAGATTTTTATTTAAAGAGCAAACATAACTTTACATAGTGTTTTTTTATTTGTAATTTTTTCATGAAACAATTAAATCTGGAATTCTATTAAATCTTTGTGCGTCTCGAAAACGGAAATTTTAATTTTTTTCTAAGGTTTAAAAGTAAATTTGTAATTTGTCTGTCTTTGTCATTCAATCAAAATTTCCGATGGCGTCCTCTAGAAATTTTCCGGAACATTCTAATCCAGTCAAGACCATCTCCTACAGATATTTTCTTTCAGAATTCACTAGCACTTTCGCATTCTCGAATGGATGTAATGCCGTGTCGTATTCCATCTTGAAATATTTTATAATACCATGCCTCCACAGCTAATTTTTTAGATGTAGTATTCGTTGATAGAAATGTAATTGATACTAATTAGCTGCATGATAAGTTTCACTATCGTAAGCATGGAGAATTTTTCTGCTATGATTTTTTCTCGAAGTTTAAAATCCATTATCCAAAAACGAATGATGCCATTTATGCTTTTTTTAGTACCACAAAGCTTTACTAATGCTTTTTTTTTCTTTCAAAGTCCTTGGTCTTTGACATATTTAAATAAACAGGCAGCTGACCTTTCTTTTTAGCTGCGCTCATTAAAACTAATTGTAAGTCCCTCCTTTGGAATTCTTCCAACTCGGCATTCTTTGGATTTTTGAGATGCTTACATTGGACAAAATGAGCTAAAAGAGTAATGTTTTATACATGTTAAATATATCCATGAAATCATATCCAGTCAAAAGCAGAGTGACATGTAAAGTTGCTCTAGTCTTTAAAGGTTGAGGTTGACATATTCTAATTAGCCTCTTAGTGGTAGAAAGGAAATGTTTTTCCGTATGAGAAATTCAATAAGCCACCTGTTGCTGGCCGATAAATTTTCAATTATCAATGCTTCAACAAATGATTGGTTCAATGACAAATGATCTTCCCTTGTATTGTTTTAAAATATCCCCGAACTATCTTCCATACATCGACATATTATTCTTGTACTTCCTAACATCATGGCATTTGAAGTCTTCGTTTTCTATCAAAATTGTATCGTTTTGCAATCCGGACTTTTTTGCTTTGAACTCTTCTTTTAAATTATTCAGTTAACTTTTCAACGCATTTGATATTTTCATATTATTGCAGAGCTTCAATTGCTGGTGGATATCTAGAAAAATGTGTGATCCAACTCAAATCACTGACCAACAAATAAAGGAAACATAAATGACAATTGTGTTCCAAAATTATTGGCTTCCTTTAACAGAAAATAAAAAGTAAGACCCGCAAAGGACTTTTCTGACCCTGATCTAGAACCCTGTGGTGGTTCTAGAGTTCTCCATGTCGAGATTAATACTATTGGGTGGGAAGGGTACTGTGTCAGAGATGATTGTTGAAATCGATATGTGGATGAATGAATGAATCTTACAAATGAAGTCCACTCCATAAAAAGGGTTGTGACGCTTGAGGAGCTAAATCGTACTCCTGGCTCTACATGGCACTATTGAAAAACAAGAGACCTAAAAGTTCCGGCTTTAAATCACTGACTAATTTAATAAGCTGACTTTCCATTTACAAGTGCGATCAAAAACAACAACAATAACAGAAATTATAATAAAACATAAAAAATGTGTTAATTTTGTGCTGTTCAATACCTGAAACTTTAGAATTAAAGTTTCAGGTTTTGAACAGCTCAAAATTTACGATAAAATCAGTATTCATCAGAATTTCAATGGATAATTAATACAGAAAAACCTTATTCGTAGAGCATTTTTAAGTCAATATATAATGTCTTTTACTTTTGTCAATCGATAAATGCACATAGTCACTAGAGTAAATGGGGTATTGCGTAATTTCCTTACATTTGGAACAGAAATTGATCTGAGATGATATAATTTGATGATATAATATATATATTAATTTGCTGATGTTTGTTTGATTTGCCATCACTTAAAGCTGCTAATCAACAAAAAATTGATTAAACAATAAATCAATACTCATGGATTATTACTATCAAACACACATGGATTTATTTACAATAGGGACATCTGCAATTTTACTTTTTCAGACCACAAATCAGTGCCAAGCAATTCAATGCTGAGACATAATTATTTGATGCAAAATTATTACATGGAAATTATGAAAACTAGTATAACTATTAAAAATGTGCATCATGTAAAACTTTTTTTAAAAAATCTAAAGAGCTAATGTTTACTGTGTAATTTTTAAAAAATCTAACAATTGCTGCACAATTAAATCTTTTCGAATTAAATAAATGTTAACTTAAGGCAAATTAATATTTTAATAAATCATCTTTATAAGAATAATTAACTGCAAAAATATGTAAGGTAGCCTTAAAATTAAAGTACATCACAAGTGCTATTTTCATGTCCGATCTTTGTATAAAAAACTAAAGTAACTTTATAAAAGTTATGTTGAATATGCATTTCTGCTTTCAGAAAATGATATAAAGATATATTTTAAAAAAGAAATTAAAGGTATAGTAAACCCTTTATGCCTTCATATCAGAAATTTTAAAAAAAAGCATTTAAGATTATCGAAATCATAAAGTTCTCCTTCTTTAAGTGAATTTTTTTTATGTAAAAGCTGTTATTTTAAATGGTTGACTGAATCAGAGATTCTTTTCTCAAATAACAGGTCTGTTAATGACCTAGTGAAACTAATATGCTAAATGAATGACCTTAAAACCTTTAATCGAAGCCGCTTGCACCACGTGGTTCTGCTTAGTCTTACAACTATATATAAGGTCGGTTATTACAATTTAAATCATTCTCAAACTGTGATCTCAAAAAATATTAAATCTAAGACATTATAAGAAGAAACGAATTTTACTTAGGCAACATGATTGCAAAGGTACGTTTAAAAATTTTCAGTTTCTTTTCTATCTTATTAGCTTTTTTAATTTTATTAAGCAGAATTTACAAATTCAGTATATTCTAGAAGCTGAGAATTTTATAAAAGAAACCAAATGGATTCAGTAAATTTTTGTAGATAATTTTCTTTTTTAGAATTGAAAAGAATAGAATAATATATAAATTTAAAAAATTAAGAAAACAGTTCATATAAATAAATAGAAAGCAGCTATAGAACAATGATAAAGTTTCATTCTCCTAATTTAAATGCAATCAAATTTTAAGAATTTATATATTCTTATGATTTGTGTAAGTTAAAACAAAAAATATCAATTCTAATAAAAATTTATATTTTAGGTTTTAGTTTCAGCGCTTCTTATTGGAATTGTTTATGCAAGCCATCATGATCATTACGAGGTATTACATTTCTTCTATTTACTACTATTAATATTTCACAATCATTAGAAATAAGTCTAAATACTTAAGGAAATGTATATTAATTTAAGATTATATTTGGTAATTTGTATAAAGAATGCATTGCTGAATAATTTATTGAAAAAAAACATTATTGGAATTCAGGAGGTATATAATAAAATAGATTTGTAAATTTTATTCTATGTTTTCCATTACTTTATATTATATATTTATTTTCCCTTATCCAAAAATAGAATTTTCTTCTATATCGCCATTATTGGAACTGCCTGAAATGACATAAATTTCAGCCTATATTAAGATGAACTATCCGTTGTCTATGGTATTTACAAATAAACTTTGATGTTATTTTTAATTCATCAAAAATGGAAAATAGAAAAATATTAACCTCATTTTTTAGAAGTTCTGAGAATTTATTTGTTTCAGACATTTTGAATTTTGACATTTTAGATTGCTTAAAATATAGCGAAGGTATCACGAAAATGTTGCTGGTATTTTTGCTCTTTATCTATATTTTATTAAAGAAACGCAGTAATTCTAAAAGAAAAAGGCATGTAAATGTATTTTATCGAAAATTTACTGGAACCTGGATAGTTTAGATATGAAATGAATTTACTGGAAACTTTTAAATTTGCATCAAATTGGTCTGCAGTTAGAAAACACCATTACTATGTGGATATCCGTTTTCCTTTATTTATATAAATGCGATAAACCCTAAGTGTACTAACTTATTGTGCAACAATATTGTTGAAAGAAAGATTTTCTGAATTTTTTTCGGCATATATGAGAGAACAGTATTGTTTAACAAGGTTTAAATTCTTATAAATGTACTTTTATAATTTTTAAAATAAAATTAATTTTATCAGTTCAGGAATTCGAAGGATTTAAAAAAATACTAAATTGCGGATTTTAGATGTTTTTTTAATGATTAACAGTCATCTTATAATCATATTCATATTATGAAACTCAAAATACTCCAATGCAACTAGATGTAAGTAAATAATTAAAAAGCATATTGTTGGATCATTCACAATTCTGTTAAAAAGATAATCAACTTTTGTTTTATGAAAATTGAAACACTTCTTAAACTTTTACAGCATCAACATCATCACCCTCAGCCCTATAAATTTGGATACGAGATCAAAGACCACCATGGATCTCAACACAGACACGAACATGGCGATGGCCATGGACACGTTCAGGGAAGTTATGGTTTCACAGATGACAGAGGAATCCATAGGGAAGTCCACTACGTAGCTGACAAGCAAGGATTTAGGGCCACTGTGAAAACTAACGAACCGGGAACTGCCAATCAGGATCCTGCTCACGTTAAGCTCCATTCCGATGCTCATCATGCTCACCATCACCACATGCCTCATCACCATGGACATCATCATCAAGAGCATCACAATCATGGCCATCATCACCATGGGCATGCTAGTGTGTATCACCACCAAGGGCACCATCATGGTTAATTTACATATAGCTTCTATGTATGAATGCTGAATGAGAAATTCTATTGTCCTTATTATTATTATACTAGAGATGCCAAATAAATTTCCATATCCAATTCTTTTATTGTAGGAAAGATAAAACGTATTTCATGTCAACAATAAAGCATTTTTTTTTTTTCTTACTTGTACTTAGGGTTTTTTTTTTTTTTTTTTTGAAATGTAAAAAAAAAAAAAAAATCCCTGGGAATACTTGTCAACAATAATATTTTCGACAATAATAATATTTAGTAATATTTTCTTTGTCCATACTAAACATTGGACAAAAAGGATATGTATGTGTAACAATGCTAAGACACTAAATTGTAGGTCTTTGAATGCTATCTTTTCTCTAATACTTAAAGAATAACGAATGAATTCTTTAGTCATTCGGCTTTGTTATACAATGGGAAAATCAAAAAAGTTATATAAAAGCATGCATCTCAAATGATTTTGCGTCTAAGATATGAGGAGGGGTCTGGATATTTTTTGACTTAACTATTATCAAAATGAAAAATTTCTATTATTATTATTATTACTATCATAAATGTAAAATTAAAAATGCAATAATTATCAAAGAAATTTGTGGAAAAGCAATTACAAGTCATTAATGATATTGATGAAAAAACGAAGTTTGATGCCCTCCCCCCCTTGATCAAAATGCAAATTTTCAGAAATTTTCTACTATGAATGCCTAGGTATTTATTTGGTAACAAAATGCAGTGAAGATTAAAAAAGACTTGAATGATTTTACAATTAATTGTTATGACTATTTAAATAATATAAGTTGCTTTCTATTGAACACTATACCTTTTTTGACAGTTTTTAACATCGGTTCGGTTAAAATATTACTAAATAACAATAAGATCCTCATATAAGAATATAACATCAATGTTCTTGTTGTTATTATTACTTATGGCACTTGCCAAAGACAAAACAGCGATTTTAAAGACTTTAAGCCGAATTTTATGCTGTAGTTTTTGAGAGTAAAAGCCAATGAGCACCCGAAGATGTTTGATGAGCATATGTGTGCCTTCTAGCTCAAATGAAGATGATGCCCTTACTCTCTCTTACTCAATCCTTTTATACAGGGGGAAGCTCTTTCAAGAATCTCACAGATACAACACTGGGTTACTAGCAACCATGCCCGAACCAAGACTCGAATTCGGGATGTCCAAATCCTGGGAAAAACGCTCTACTCCTAGGTCAGAACGCCGATTAACATAACACCAATAAGACCTATAATATTATTGAAAATAACGTAATCGAAATTTCATAATCTATTAGAAATCTACTTTTGTTTTCCTTTAATAATAAAACTTTGCTCTTTCCTTCTTGATCTTAATTTTAGTTGGAGTGTATATGATACGGTCAATGCGAATAATCGGTGATTATTAATGCTAACATGCAATTATTAATAACAACCAAACCAGTTACTATTAACAACTAGCCACCTTTGGCGACTAGCTGATTAGCCATGAGTAATAAATTTTCACTTAAATACTTGCGTGTCTTGTTCTTTTATAACTTATCAGCCAATTATATTTAAACTTCAAACTCCGATAGTCAAGTAACTCGTATTATTATAGACGTCTTGCAATTCTTTGTTCATTGTACTTTATATATACTCTGATTTTTAATCAGCTGTTGCGGAGTTATGTGGAAAATATCACATCTTATATCTATTACACAACTTTACCCTTCCATATCAACATATGCTGAACATCACTCTTTCGTAGGTTTAATTTGCAATAAGAGTTAATTTAATCATTCCATTTGAATTGTTGTCAAAGGGACGACAAAGCACTGGTACACTCTTAACGTGTTCTTGCAGGTTAAATTCAACTTTCATTTTGTAAGAAATACATTTTGGAAAATACAGTTACTGTATCTTTTAAAAAAATAATTAAAAATAGAAACTTTATTTATAGGTTAAAACATTGTTATGAATTAAAAAAGTCATTTTAAGAGAATTTAAAAAAATAGTTTTGTGCTGTAATATTTTCGGAAATTATCGCAGAAAATTTCCAAGTTCTAGATTATATTGTCTGGTGTATAATACCCTAACACACACACGCGCATTCATTCATATACGCAAACACATATTCATTTGATTACCAGCCTTGATGTAATTCCTAACATATACATACAACCTGATATTAATATATTTTTTAAGATGATAGATGAGAAGTTCTAAAAGAACAATTTTTACTGATAATATTCTTTTATTTTTATAAATCACTCAGTTTTAAAGATTGAGTTAGAAAACTGATTGATGTAGAAACTTTTATTTAAAATATTAATGAAAATATTTTGTAAAATATGGCTCACAGAGCAAAGTATGAAGAAATCTAAAACTCATTATTCATCAATGCATTGTTTGACTCAAGTTACATGAAATGTAATTATTTACTTCACTTAGATAAAATTAGCAGTATGTATGCCAACAATGTATGTAAACAATGTGTATGCCTATTACTAAAATTTTACAAATTGGCCATTGGACTGGAATTTGAATGTATATCCTGTATAAATTCTATCAGGTTTACCATAAATAAAGATGATTTATTGAATTAATGATACAGATATTGCAAACGATCATAGAATCCTTTGCCTTGCATTTTTAAAAGAAAATGTCACATTTTATATTTATTTTATTTTATTCATGGTTAAAATATTTCTTTAAAAATTCGTTAAAAATAGAATCTTAAGTTATATATTAAAACACTGATAATATTAGAAAGCTAATTTTTTAATTTTTAACTCGATGTAAAAATCATGTTTATGCAACAATATTTTCGGAAGTTATAGCTGAAAAGCGTCGAAATCTCGCTTATGTTTTAATTAATTCAAATTCTAATTAAAAATTCGTAAAAAGGGCTCCGAGGTGCACATTCCCTACCTCCAAGGTATACATATACCAAATTTGGTAGCTGCTGATCCAACGGTCTAGCATGTAGAGCGCCAACACAAACACACTCACAAAAAAATTGAGATTTACTATAAGTATAGATAACAGATAATTCCCGTTGATCGTAGCAGAAATATTGATAATCTGTATAATTTAGAATGAAAAAGTATTATAAGATTTTCTTATTATCAGTAGAAACAATCTTCGAAGATTCAATAAATTATTACTAATTTGTCAAGTTCTTACACCGAAGTTCCTTGCCCCCAAAGAAGAGTTTTTAGGATCTAAGATGATTTCTTACACAGTCTGTGGTCGAAGGCTCAAGTTTATCTTGAGATTCTGAGTATTTTTTTCTATGAATTATACAGATTTTCTATAAAATCTCAATTAAGTAAGAAAAAAAATGCTTGACTATGTGTGACAATGGTATAAATCCCCAATTATATAAGTTCCATGGTATATCATCTGAAGAATACAGAAAGTACATTATGTGCGTTTGATTAACGTTGGCATAAAGTTTTTAAAGACAGTTTGAAGGAGAAATAAGAAAACAAAATACAGGGCAGAGAACGCGATAATTTACCCTTCTATTTATGAACCGAGATAATAATTTTTGCTCTCAATTTGATTCGCTGCTCTATCCAATCTAATCACTTAATTTTACAATTCCATTGAAAATAATATCGTTTAAAAGTGTACCGAAGTATCAATAATTTTATTTGATTCCAATTTTTTTTTTACAGTATAACTTAAGAGAGTGGTCTCTTTCAGACTTTCTTGTATTCATTTTAATAAAAACGCTACTCCCCATCCTCCTAGGCCGCGGTGGCCTGGTGGTAAGGTCTCGGCTTCGGAACCGGAGGGTTTCAAGTTCGAGACTCGATTCCACCGAAGATCCGTCGTGTGAGGGGGTCTCTTGCACGTTAAATCCGTCAGGCCAAACGTCCTCCCGCTGGTGTGGTGTGGTGTGGAGAGGGGGGTGCCAGTTCAGGTGTCCTCCTAGTCATCTGATCTTAATTCAAAATTACGAGGTCAGTCCCAAAATAGCTCTCGTGTTGCTTTAAACGGGACGTTAATATAACTAAACTGAACTAAACGCCATCCTCCTACGTATAATTGGGGGTCTAAAATAATGTTGCAAATACCATCCATGACATTGGTGAATAATAACAACGTAATATACACATTTAACATAAATCTAATATTTTGACTAAATATATTGTGCGAATGTGTAGTTTGGCACATTTTTTCTAACCCATGGAAGACGAAATTACACATAGAACTACAATTTTCTAACATGCATACGAAATATACCGAACTGGTGCACATACCGAATTTCATAACACGAATGCGAGAATACAGATCGATAAAGGATCAACGCTTGATAGATTTGGTTTATTTGGTATTTTACATTTTAGATGGTAAACTTTTGCAGCGAATTCACTTGCCTAGCTTTACGTTTTGTAGTTTTCCATTTCACTGGTAACAGAATAGTAAGACAAATAGTTTGCTTCAGGATTTCGGTCAAGAATTTATAGAAATCTACAAATTTGGCCTAAATTATATGTATCCTTTTTTATCAGTCTAGCTCAAACAAAGCTTTGAATTATTGTGTTTGTTGACCGATTAACATGATACCAAAAGTGTGTTTGTGGGAAATAGCGAGGTCTAAAAAAGGAATATCCGTTAAAAACTTGATTTTGAATTGTTTGACCATTACAATAATTTCTCACAAGTCACAATTTTTATTGGTGAAAAAAATCATAAACACTTGTTCATCTGTCTATTTTAAAGATATTATTTGAAGCGATCAATACTAGGAAATGCACGGAATTTTCTCAAAATACACCACACAGCATTTTAAAACATACTCATGCATATTTTTCAATAAAGAGACTATCCCATCTCTCTGCATATGATAACCTTTCGTAAGGCCAGAAATGCCCGACCTGAAATTAGCAAACATTATTCACGAAATATAAATCTTTGTCTGGAATCTAACATATTTTACTGAATATATCCTGCGAAAATATAATAAAGATACTTTATTATTTACAAATTCGATTCAAAATTTGTCACGGAATTAAAATTGTGGTCGAAAATTCGCATATAAAGTTCCATTGTTTTGAATTGCCACACTTTTGGTTTTTTTACTTTTAATTCATGAAAATAACAGACTGATAGATGATGATTTCCTTGAATGATTGGATACAAAATTTGATTGGAATCTAGAGTTTAGATGTTTAGATGTTTAACCCTTGCATCAATTTTTTTCCGCTTTGCTTTTAATACCTTTACTTCAGCACGAACAGCCATATTTACCCTCAATGGAGTTCGTTAATGTTTGATAAGAAAAAATTATAATATTGATGTTTAGGCAGCATACCAAATTTCATTCATTTGTTTTAAAGAATTTTTTGATAAGTTGTTAAAAGATAGACACAATGTAAAACTGAGGAGTTGTATCTGAAATGTGGAAATTTATCGGAATATTCAGTGCAAATTTTTGACGATTATAGTGTCCCTACACTTTTTTATATCAGAAAATAAAAATATATTTAATATATAAATTATAATATACTTATAATAAAAATGGGATTTTTTACAGTTATTCTGATATTCTTTTACAAAAAGATGATGAAACTTTTAAAATTTAGTTATGAAATTAAATGCCTCTTGAAATAAAAATACTTTATCGTTTGATTGGTTCAAATTCTGAAAAAGAGTGCTGCAAAGGTGCTTTCATCAATGTATAACTAGTCATAGAAAGAAAATTAATTTCCCTTTTCAGTTTAATTCTTACATTATTTTTATGATTGGATTTGGGATTAATATATATATCATTGAAAATTACATAACTAAAAATAAACTATTCATTTGATGACTTCATGAAAAGTATTTATTTAAATTATAAAGTCTATTAGCATAATTGAAGAAAATTGGATCAGTGTCATTAAATTTTTGACCCATTCTTGTCTTGAAAGTCTTATTTTACAATAATAATTCAATAGGAACATTATAAGATTAATTTTTATGTTCCATCATTCTCCAGATAACAATTGATGCTTACTATTCATTGCTTAAGAATTTATTAGTTGGATGATATGGAAATTCTTATTATAATAGCATAATTATTGAAAATGAGTGATATATGAGAATATTATTTTAAACATGAAAAGATGACCATGAATAATTCAAAATTAATTAACTATTAAATGGTACAGATTATTTCTTTCTTAAAGTTAAAAAATAACTTATATTTGCAATGATGCGAATAACTTATATGTGCTATGTGCTCTGAAACGACCTATGTAAGCAATTTCTCATTTGCACATTTTCCTTTAAAAAAATAATACAAATTTATACTCAAATCCATTTGTATATTTGTGTATATTATGAAGCACGATTAAATTTTCGTAAGAGAAAAACAATGAGGAAATATTTAATATTATTGTTTCATGTCTTTTTTCTTCCAATTCAGACAATTGGATTTTCATTATCTAAACCTGCTGTTTTGAATGCTTGATTGAATCAGACATTCTTTTCGGAAACAACCAGAAACAAACAACGATGACCTAATGTATTTAATATGCTACCTTAAAACTGACCTTAAAACCTCTGATTTAAGCTATTTGTACCATGTGGTCCCGTTTTAGATTTGCAAGTATATATAAGCTCAATCATTGAAACTGAAATCATTCTCAAATTTTGGATCTAAGAGTAACATTGGATTTAAGACATTAGAAGTGGAAATCAATTTTATAAATACATCATGATCGCAAAGGTAAATTAATTTTTTTTCTTTTTACAATTTTTAAAGAGTAAATATTGTTTTTTAATTAAATTTATATGTTCTATGATGAGCTGAGGAATAAAGATTTATAAGGGAAATTTAATACACTAAAAAAAGCTCCACAATAAAATCTCTTAATTTGTATTTATTTAAATAGAATAAAGAAATACAATGAAATATTTCGTTTCAGGTTTTACTTGCAGCAGTTGTGATTGCAGTCGTCTATGCAAGCCATCATGAACATCATGAGGTAACAAATTACTTTTTTCTACTTACTCTCATTGTTTTCCCTTAAAGAAAATCGAAAATTATCTTTTTAAACTCCAGTAAGGTAATGTGCACTAAAATAATTTCTGACAAAATAAAATTGGAAATGATCAGATTTACAATTTTTTTTTAATGTTATAATTATCAGAAACCAAATTTTGTAAGTAATGATAAGACTAGATAAGATTGTAGATAAGACTACTGAAAAATTTAGAGTGTTTAATTATAATCTTGGGTATATAGAAACAATATTCTTGAGATATATCCAACAGTGCTTAAATTTTTAAAATTCAAAAAGTCCTTCCAAATCTGAGATTCCGAAAGGAAGATCCCAAATTTTGAAATCATATTTTTTGTCTGCATCTTCTTGTTTATGTCTAATTAAAGATAATTACTCGATGTCGGTTATATTGGAAAGTATTGACTGAATCAAAATTTCAAACTTCTCCATCTTTTGATAGCCTGTCTGTATCGCTGTCTGTTTGAGGACTCAAAAAGATGATAATTCAAAAAGTAGTAAGGTTTGAAGTAATTATACAAATGTTTTAGAATTTTGACAAGTTATATCAATGAGGGGAAATATAACATATAAATGGATAATTATATCCTTCATTATAAGTACAGCATAAAATTAAATAAAAAAAATAGTTGCATTATAAAAAGATACACGGTAATTGAGAGAAGGGTATTTCTGAATTTTTTTCTGAAAATTTCATTAATACTAACTGTTTGATACCGAATAAATGTAGATAAAAATTTAGATATAAGAAAAATAAAAGGAATTTAAAAAATTATGTGAAGCATTTAAGAAACGCCTTCATTTCTTACTTTAGATACATTTATAATGCTACTCTTTGGTTTCTTATTATATTAATTAAATGATTATTGAAATAATTATTGCATTATCCTTCACCATAAAACGGATAGAAATTAATTACGCTACAATTGCTAGATCACACAATATAATTTTTTTGAATGGAAGCTTCTTCCAAAATTAAATGACTATTTAAATGTTTAACAGCATCATCCTCACCATCCTCAACCATATAAATTTGGCTATGAAATCAAAGATCACCACGGATCTCAACACAGACATGAGCACGGTGATGGCCATGGACATGTTCAGGGTAGCTACGGTTTCACTGACCACAGAGGTATCCACAGAGAAGTCCACTACGTAGCTGATAAACAAGGATTTAGAGCTACAGTAAAGACCAATGAACCAGGAACTGCCAATCAGGATCCAGCTCACGTTAGGCTCCATTCTGATGCTCATCATGCTCACCATCACCACGAGCCCCATCATCATGGACACCATCAACATGAACATCATCAACATGGGCCTCATCACCATGGACATGCTAAAGTGTATCATCACCAAGGGCACCATCAATAAGCATGAAACATATATATGAAATGAATGGGATTTCTGATTATCTTTCATAATCTTTAGCAGAGGTGCCAAATAGTTTTCCTTACCTCTTTTTCGTATCTTGCAAATATATTGGAAGAATAAAATAAATTATTTCTTAATGGTGTCTTGTCAATTTTGCAGAATCTACTTTAAGAATTGCAAACTTACTGGAATCACGAGAGAAAATCTATTAAAATTTGAATAACGCAGTGGCATTTAAATCATAAAATAAATATTTTATTAAACTACAGAAAAACTCATATTTATGCAATAGGAGCCATTTTCAAAAAAATCTAAATACAAGACTATCTAAATAATATCCGTATATAGAGATGTATTGGGAAATTGGATGATTGCATTAATGGAAAAAAAGGGGAAAAATGCATAAATGAATGAAACTAGAATAAATGTTTATTTAGAAACAATACTAAATTCCTTGTTTAATGTGGCTTCCAAGTCATACACATTCATTATTCACATCATTTCCAGAATATTGTCCACTCCCCAAAAACTTCATTATTAAAAAATTAAATATGATAGATATTATGAATGTTGATATTATTAATTACTAGCCGCCTTTGGTGACCAGCTGCTTCGCCATGAGTAATGCCTTCTAAAATTTTCAATTAAGTCACATATTCATTAGCCTTGAAGTAATTCCGGGCATTGATTGGCCTGAAATTAAAAATGTTTTTTTTCCGTGGTGTTGCCAAAATATTAAATATGTTTTTTTTTTAAATAAGCGAAAAAGGAAAAAAAAATATTGAATAAATAATTTAGATGTTGCAAACGATTATAGAAACCTTGGCTTTGCATTTATTTTTTTAGAAACTATCACATTTTATAATGGAAAAAATAATTAAATTAATGATACAGATATTGCAAACGATTATAGAAATATGCCATTAAGTCGGGATTTTAATGCATATCCTGTCTAAATTCAATCCGGTTTACCATAAATAAAGAAGATTTGTTGAATAACTGATTTAGATATTGCAAACGATTATAGAAACTTCTGCTTTGCATTTATTTTTTTAGAAAATATCACATTTTTTTTTTATTTTATCCAGACACGTGCTAAAAGTATCATTTCTTTAGACTTGATTTACGATGATAGTTTTTGTTTTTATTATTTGAACTTTCGTCATTGTTTTCTTTTATTTTATCCAGTCACGTGCTCAAAAAAACCATGTTTAAAATATTTCTTTAAAAATTCGTTAAAAATACAGGCTTAAGTTATACATTAAAACACTAATACCATTAGAAAGCTAATTTTTTAATCTTTAAATTGATGTAAAAATCACGTTTGTGCAATTATATTTTCGGAAGTTATAGCGGAAAAACGTTGAAATTTCGCTTAAATTTTAATTAATTCAAATTCTAATTAAAAATTCGAAAAAAGGGCCCAGAGATGCACATTCTCAACCTCCAAGGTATACACACACCAAATTTGATAGCTGTAGGTCTGACGATCTGACCTGTAGAGCGCCAACACACACACACACACACACATTGAGCTTTATTATAAGTATAGATTAGACACACAAAAAAATTTAATTAAATGTACTACTATCTTTGATCAAAAATCAATATTTACAAAACTTTTCAATGCTACTTATTTAATAATAAAAAAAGCTTCTAATAATAAAGTAAAGCTGTGGTGAGTGATTCTTTGCAGACCATAAAAGTGCTATATTCGGTTAGTTAGCTAAGTCACATCATCGACCCGTTTTAAAGAAAAATTAAGTAAACTCTTTGAGACGGACCTCAAAAATTTGAACCGCAGTCAGATTTTGAAGAAAACGTCTAAGGTGGTCCTCCTTTCTATACATTGACCCACCACACAATCGAGAGGATTGGTCTTTACAAATTTAACAGGATCGTGATCCGTTTTTGTAACGATGTTTTAGAGGAATTTGGTTTTCGAACTAGGAATCATCTGACTCCTATCCCACGTCCTTAATCGCTGAAGTACATTGACGTTCCTTTGATTTCTGTTAGATTCTTATTAAGTTGAAGTTTCAATGACGTATGTTAGCATCTTACTACGTTCATACTTTATTTAAAAAAAAAAAATTTATACTTTTCTAGCCACTCCATTCAAATAATTCTTTCGACGTACTTTATCGTTACACGGGAGCAATATTTTGCCAATGTGAGACAAACGCGAGTCTAGTCTCCAAGCCAAGAGAACGGCAAAACAAATATCGTCAATGTGACAAAATGCGAACTAAGTCGCCAAATGAATAACGTGAATTTGACAAATTTGAAAGTTGAATTTAATGTAATTTTGCCTTTTTGGCGACGTTTTGGCAATTTTTTCGTTGATCCCATATAAAAAAACTTGTTCGACTTAAATTATCGTCTTTTATAAGAATAATATTGAGGATGCATATATATTATCAAGAATCTTTCTATTCAAACGTTACCATTCAAAAGTGCAACTTAATAAATGTGTAGTTCAAAGTGGTCATTCAGAAGAACACTATATTATAGAACTATTTTGTACATGTCTGTTTTGATTTACCTCAAACTCATTGCCAGTTTGTCGCTCTTTCTTCAGTTTCTAAAACGTCTGAAATTACTATTCGAAGAAAAACGAGTTTTACCAAAAAAGAAAATATGCGCCCCATTCCATGGCGCATATATAAATATTATTCGCATGTCATTTTAGTCAGGTCTACATTTCAATGCTAATTAAGATCAGAAAAATTAAGCTTTTCTTAGACTCGTTGCTTTTATACAGTCTATCACTCACAGATAACTGCAATAAATTTACTGTATCGAATTCAGCTAAAATCATGGTTGTTAAATTGCAGTCCTTGACTAATCCATATCTATTTCCCTGACAAATAATACTCCTGAAAGAGGGGTATATTGACATAATTGTCCTGATATCTTCATATTTTTTCAGTATTTTAAAACCCTTTCCTAATCTTTAACATGAAGCATTTCACAGCTTTTATGTCTTAACGCATCTGAGGCATTGTGTGCTCTATTTTCATTCACCCAATCGGGCTCCATTTGAATATTAAATTCATTCTTTTTAACAAGTTTCATCTTTTGAAAGTGAATATTTTATACAACTGCTTTTAAAATTCTTTTAAATTAGAATATCAGTCCTCCTCTTAGCCTCAAGGGTATAGAGTCAACCCCGTGATCTGGGCGTCCCGGATCGGGCATGTTTGTTCTTCATCTTCACCCTATCTGTGAGGCGTGTCCCCCTCGCCCCTGTAAAAAGATGTTATGCAAGCGAATGCGTGTGTCATCATTTGAGTTAGAAGTCAGATTTCTGCCCTCTGGGTGCTCAGGGGACATTGTCTTCTGAAGCACCGCCTTTCCGTGGAAACACGGACATGACATCACTATCGGTCACCCGCTGTTCACTTTTCTTAACATGTTTGCAGAAGGAAAGGACACAAAAATATCTATATGGCTGTGCAATGAGGGTTAACCACATTTCACAGCGTGATGATTCCTACCTTAAACGATCTACAAAAAATTATAAAGTCTTTAATCAACTTCACTTTTAAAAAAAACTTTAAAAAATGCTTTTTAAGGTTTTTTTTTTTCTTGTATATAATAAGGTCTCTCATTTCGGATTGTAGAGTTATCGTTTCGAATCCTTATTCTTTCAAAGCTTCATTGCGTTGGCTTAGTTTTGTTTTAGTTATTTCAACTCCCTGTTGTAAAGTGACACTAGCTTTACTTCGGGAAGAACTTTGTAATTTGGTCAGAAGACGAGGATGGCATTTGAACTGGTATCCTCCTTTCCACACCACACAAGGGGGGAAGACATTTGGACTGACGGATTATAGTAGAACATTCCCTTACAAGATGGGTTCGGTGGAATTAGGTCTCGAACATGAAACCCTCCAGTTGTAAGGCTCAGACCTTACCACCAGACCACCTCGGCTCCCAACTTGTACGTTAGATGCTAAAAGCTAAATTTATCAGAGACGCAACCTTTCTCCCTCCGGGATGAAAAAAGTCAGAAATGTTGGGCGTGAACTCAGGCTTAGTAAACTTTACATAAACAAAGTTTAAATTTCATAGTCGTGAGTGATAATATATTCTCCGTTTTTCAAAGGAAACAATATAATTAAAGTATATTGAATTCTTATTGAATAGAAAAAGAGTTCTTATTGCATGCTGTGACTTGTGGCACTTTAAACGCCTGCCACAAACACTTTAAACGCCTCGAACTTACAACCTAAACGATGCGAGTATAACGTCCGACCAACCAGGTTATACCAGCCTATAATTCTTATTGTAATTACATTATATATATCCGATATATATATATATATATATATATATATATATATATATATATGTGTGTGTGTGTGTGTGTGTGTGTGTGTGTGTTTCAAATACACTATCTGCAATGGAAAACATTTTATAAATCTAATACAATTGTGTACTTATATAAGAAAGGACAACTAGTGCAAATCTAAAGAGATATAACCGAAGGGGAAAAAACAGGGCGAAAGCTGAAAAAAACCCCCCCAAATAAATGGATTATTCCCTAATTATTCATCTTCATATTCCTCCTAAAGTACATAATCTGTAAATTTTGGCTCACATTTCCTTTGTTCTTTACTTTAAATACACATTCTCTACAAAAATATTTGGAGCTGATCATTTAAACAATTAAATCTAAAAAATGAAATTACCAAAATTTTTCGAAATATAATCAAGAAAATTATCTGATAATAGTTTTAAGGCAAAAATATTTTTTAAAATATATTTTCAAATCTATACTTATAATAAAGCTCAATGTGTGTGTGTGTTTGCGCTCTACAGGTCAGACCGTTGGACCTACAGCTACCAAATTTGGTACATGTATACCTTGGAGGTCCGGAATGTGCACCTCGGAGCCCCTTTTTTGAATTTTTAATTAGAATTTAAATTAATTAAAATTTAAGCGAAATTTTGACGTTTTTCCGGTATAACTTCCGAAAATATTATTGCACAAACATGATTTTTGCATCAATTTAAAGATAAAAAAATAAGCTTTCTAATGATATCAAAATTTTAATGTATAACTAAAGCCTCTATTTTAAACGAATTTTTAAAGAAATATTTTCACCATGTTTTTTTGAGCACGTGACTGGATAAAATAAAAGAAAACAATGACGGAAGTTCAAATAATAATAAAAAACTATCATCATAAATCAAGTCTAAAGAAATGATACTTAGCGCCCGTGACTGGATGAAATAAAAGAAACATAAAATGTGGTATTTTCTAAAAAATTAAATGCTACGCAAAGGATTCTATGATCGTTTTCAATCATAGAGCTGGGATACTGATAGAGGGAGTGCAACCCTACTTTCGGGTAGGACAAGATAAAATCACGTGACTTTGGGACAGAATTTG
This sequence comes from Argiope trifasciata, assembly GCA_026543055.1. Taxonomy (NCBI): domain Eukaryota; kingdom Metazoa; phylum Arthropoda; class Arachnida; order Araneae; family Araneidae; genus Argiope; species Argiope trifasciata. Next base: position 103,398 of record JAPMOQ010016326.1, read on the forward strand.
TGTTAGCTGTAACCATATTCTCCGTTCCCCATTATATTTCAATGGCAGATTTTTTCCCGCTTTTAACTGTTGGAATTTAAAACTTATTTAAGCCATGGTTGCCTATTGCTGTGCAATTGGATGCAAAGAAAAAGCTTCTAAGGATAGTCCTTTATCATTTCATAGGTATTTACAGTCAACATATTCTGTTTATATCCATTTTAAGTCAACTTAAAATTTCCTAACATCGATCAGTCAGTGATTTTGGTGTTATGACTTAATAATATTTCACAGTTTGGCTTAGTTATTGTATTGAATTTATTTAACATGTTACTAAGTTTCGTTTAAACTGATGTAACTGCGTTATATTTGGAGACTTGCTTTATTTTAATCTCGAATGTGTTGCAAGCGCTTGGCTACAAGCTTGGCGGGATTTTTTCTCTCCAATACAAGTGTTTACATAAACATTATTGACCGATTAGCAATTGTGTGTTTATTTTAATGCAAATAAAGTTCTTTAAAATTTCTAATATGTTGTTTCTTTTTAACCACAATTATTGTATTACTAGACGCCTTTGGCGATCAGCTGGTTCGCCAAGAATAATGGGGTCTAAGATTTTCAATTAAATACATATGTGCCTTGCTCTCTTTATAATTTCTCTGCCAGATATACTTAAACTTCGAAAGTCACGTAACACTGATTTACTAAATTAATGTTATAGATGTTGCAAACGATCATAGAAACCTTTATCTTGTATTTCTTTTTTAGAAAACATAACATTTAATATTTATTTAATTTCATCCAATCACGTGGTGAATGTTACATTTTTTTAAATTTAATTTGCAGTCACAGTTAATTTATTTTTTAATTTGAACTTCTGTCAGTATGATTTCAACAGTTTAATAAAAGCTTTTTTTCCCTTTGCTCGCTTATTATTTATTTTAGAAAATGTCACATATTATATTTATTTTATTTTATCCAGTCACGTGATAAAAAATGCATTTCTTTAGATTGAATTTGTAATGATAGTTGTTTTTTTTTAGTTTGAACTTCCGTCAATAGGATGGCAACATGCTGATAAAACCTAATTTTCCCCCCTTGACGTGCTCGTGCAGATTAAATTTTATTGTTTTGTCTGAAATATGTTGTTGTAAAACATGGTTAAAATATTTCTTTAAAAATGCGTTAAAAATAGAAGCTCAAGTTATACATTAAAACAAAGATACCATTAGAAAGCTAATTTTTTAATCTTTAAATTGATGTAAAAATCATGTTTGTGCGATAATATTTTCTGAAGTTATAGCGGAAAATCGTCGAAATTTCGCTTGAATTTTAATTAATTCAAATTCTAATTAAAAAATCGAAAAAAGGGCTCCGAGGTGCACATTCCCAACCCCCAAGGTATACATGTACCAAATTTGGTAGCTGTAGGTCCAACGATCTGGTCTGTAGAGCACCAACACACACACACACATTGAGCTTTATTATAAGTATAAATATCGTGAACAATATTAAATCCAATCTAAATTTTGCAAAACAATTTTTTATGGCATATTTACCTTATAGAACAATTTTCCTTAATGCTTTATTAATAAAAGCGTACAATAAAATTTCAATATTTAATTACAAATATAAATTAATAATTAAAATATTTGTAATTTTTATTATTTTTTTGTTGTTTTGGTGATTTTAATAAGCACTAATTTAACTGTTGATATTCATTTTGTAAAAAATTTTCAATATTTATAATTTATATTGCAAATATGAATAAAAACATTTTTTAAACAATTTTTTTTAAAAAGAAAGACTTACGTCACTTTAATAATCTGTTTTTAAAAAGCTGTTTTTTATCTGTTTGAGAGAATGATAGAAAGCATTTGAGCATCTAATGTAAAATCTTGAAATGTTTTTAGGCAAAGAAAAGAAATAAAATGTTTATTTAAAGAAGAAAAATAATCACTTTTAATTACTGCACAAAAGCAAAGTAAAAAATCTAAATATAATTTAACTCAAATACTTGTGTAAAATATATATATATAATATAAACTGTTTATGAAATGAAATAGGATTTATTTTTATAGGATTTCCGGTTGGTTTAACCGGAAATGAAAACCGACTTGACCCATTGCCGGGAAGCAAAATGTTGCGCTGCAGTTTTTGAGTATGCCAACATTTGCGATATGGCGCCAAAAAGGTGTTCTTACTCCCAGAATTTTGTAAAGTCACATGACTCTTGTTGGGTACACTTTTTGAGACAGGAAACAAGCTACTAGCTCCCTCCATTTATATATCAGCTCGATGTTTGCAATATCTAAATCATTTATTCCACAAATCTTCTTTATTTATGGTAAACCTGATTGAATTTAGAAAGGATTATGCATGGAAATCTCGACTTAATGGCATATTTCTATTATCGTTTGCAATATATGTATCATTAATTCAATATTTTTTTTTCTCTTTCGCTTCCTTTAAAAAAACATTTAATATTTTGGCAATATCACGAAAAAAAAAATTTTTAATTTCAGGCCAATCAATGCCCGAAATTACTTCAAGGCTAATGAATATGTGACTTAATTGAAAATTTTAGAACGCATTACATATGGCGAACCAGCTGGTCGCCAAAGGCGGCTAGTTAACTATAAATTTGAAAATCACGAAAAAAAAATTTAGAAAATAGTATTTTTACGAGAAAAGGGATTGAAAACAAATATTTTTATTCATAATGCACATGCCATTAATTCAAATATTCCTTCTCCGAAACTTGATTTAAAGGAAGGTACTTTTTGAATGAAAAATTTATTTTACCACTGAAGGCATAGTTTTTGTTCATGAAAAAATCGCATGTTCATACTTAAGCCAAAACTGGAAGGATCAGGGTTTTTCTCTTTAGGTTGGTTTATTATGAGATTCTGACATATTTATTTGATACGTGCCTACTTTGGAAATGAAATCTAAGGTTGTTTGAAGTAGGTGCCATGGATTTTTTTACCTACGCTCGGGGGATGAAAAAAAAAGGAAAAAGACTTTTGAGAGCTTATGCTGATACTAGCTAAATAAAGAAATAGGATTGGATCAGGAAATAAGAGAAAATTTTAGAATATAGTCGCAGGAACAAATTTATAATTAAAAAAAAGAAAATTAATTAAGATTTTAATTAAATCAAGAAACAACATTACCAACACACATATACAAAATTAAAATGCATATTTTGAAACTTTTATAAATATTAATTTCAATTTTAATTAAGTAGAAATTAATCAAGATTTTAATGATACTTTCTCAATACTTTTCGAAAATATTCCCTCACTAAGATGACTTTCACAATGACATAAAAAACTAAAAAGGCTTAGTTTTAAAAATACCAATCAATTTCATGTAGGGCATATAATAAAATTCGGCAATTAAAAATATTTAATTTCGAAAAATAGATTTCACTATTGCATTATAAATTAAATAATTTTCTGTATTATAAAATATTTTATCTTGTAATATTTTATCATTTTTTTTCTTCATGATAAAATATCTGATATCTGCGTCTATTAGGCATAAGAAAATAAAATTATATTTTCTCAAAAGAAAAAAAAATAATTCAAGGTAGATACAGGAATAAATGCACATAATCAAATAAATATGCACTAAGATCAGAACAAAATGGCACCAATTTAATTTTTATTAATTGATAGTCAAAACATTCTTTTTGAAAGAATCATATGAATAGAATTATGCGTTAGATATTTAAATGAAATTTTACTTATGACTGCATTATTATCGAAGATATGAAGTTTCTAGTAGAATACAAAATAAAATCATAACTGAGAAATAGAGTAATAAAACATACTCTAATAAGATATCAATTATTCACGGCCATGTTCTTTTGTTTCAGAAAGACAAATTATTTTCACGTTGTATAAGCTGTTCCGTTAAATGCTTGAATAAATCAGGCATTCCTTTTTCAAATAGCCTAACTGATAATGACCTAATGTATCTAATACGATAAATACATTGCCCTTATCCATTGACCTTAAACTGTAGGAGTGAAGCCGTTTGTACCTTGTCGCCTGGCTTACATTTCTACATATATATAGTCAACTATCGTAGCTTAAGTCATTCTCAAATCTTGAATTTCAAAGAGCAATTCGCTTTCACAGGTTTGAGTGAACCGATTTTGTAAAAGAATCATGATCGCAAAGGTAAGGTTTAAGATTGATAATTACGGAAATATTAGCGATATTTGAAATAATATTTGCATCTATACTGAGCCTTGTTTAAAATATCACCAAATAGATTATTTATCAACTTTTTTATAATATAGTATGAAAATTATATTCTATAAAGTTGTATTTATTAAAATTAAAATGTTTAATTACATAAAGAATATAAAGCTTTTGGAACATTTCTGTAATTTTAGAAAATAAAAATGGAAATATTGTATTTCCATTCTGTATTCGATATATTAAATTTTCATAGAAGATGTACTTATAAATTAGTTCAAAAACCAGATGAAGAGCATATTTGTTATACCTAGTGCAAAATATTTTTTTCTAATAAAAATTTATTCGTTACATAATTTTTTATAAACTAAATTCAAGCGAAACCAAATGAATGGGTTAATATTTACGGATTTTTCTTATTTCTATGAATTAAATTTATTAACGCTATTAATCTTTTTGTGTTATAGGTTTTATTAGCAGCAGCTTTGTGTTCAGCTGTCTTTGCAAGCCATCACGATCATCACGAGGTAAGAAATTACTTCTATTACATAGTTTTTTTCGCATTTTTTGCGGCATCCTGGATTAAGGGTAGAGCGTCTTCCTCTTTATCTGGGAGTCGTAGGTTCGAAACCTGTGCTAGTTTGGTTTTTCTTCCCTTGTGTTCTCTCTGTGAGATATGTGAATGAACCCATCCCTCTTAAGAAAGGGTTGTGCAAGCGAATGTGTGTGTGTGCCATCTTCATTTGAGCTAGAAGTGTGACTTATGCCTTCGGGTACTTAAGGGCTTTTACCCTCAGCCGCTACTGCATCCTCTTTCTTTGTTAACACATAACCATCATACATATTTCTTTGTATTCGAGTTTTCTACAGCTGTATATTTTCACAATTTCTTTCAAACCACATAATAAAAAAATTAAAATCTAGATTTAATTTTTTTGATTAAGATATTTATTAGATTTCATCTAGATTCGGATATATAATTCATATTTTTTAGTTTAGAATATTTAAGATATTCTTGAATCTTAAAAGGATACTCCGGCAACAGCAATATGCAATATGGTGCATATGTCTATAAATTTGATACATAATGAGTAATCATAGATTTTAAATTGGAATAACATTTTAAAAAGATGTTCTGTTTAACCGTGTAAGAAAATAGGGACTCGATAGCTGAAAAATGTATTCTATTAGACAAATGAAGTTTGTTTTGCGATTTTACAAACCGAGCTCTACCAAATGATTGCAATCTTGAAACAGATAGAAAAAAATAAACAATTATGCCTCTATTTTTTCACTATTGAAAAAGGAATGAAAAGCTGCTTAGGAATCAAAAGTATTAATAATAAGTTATGTTTTAAAAATTTATATTATTCTATAAATTGAAATTTTAAAACATACAAGATTCAATCAGTTGAAAGTAACTATGATAATCAAAATTTTACAGCATCACCATCCTCAACCCTACAAATTCGGGTATGAAATCAAAGACCATCATGGATCTCAGCACAGACACGAACATGGTGATGGCCATGGACACGTTCAGGGAAGCTATGGTTTCACTGACCACAGAGGTATCCATAGGGAAGTCCACTACGTAGCTGACAAGCAGGGATTCAGAGCTACCGTAAAGACCAACGAACCAGGAACTGCCAATCAGGATCCAGCTCACGTAAAAGTCCATTCCGATGCTCATCATGCTCATCATCACCACGAGCCCCTTCATCACGGACATCATCACCATGAGCACCATCAACATGGGCATCATCATCATGGACATGCTAAAGTGTATCATCACCAAGGACACCATCAATAAGCATGAAACATGTATATGAAAGTTGAAAGGGATTTCTGATTATCTTTCTTACTCTCTCATAGAGGTGCCAAATGGATACCCATGTCTACTTTTCATTGTGCAAATGAAAAAAAAAAATTGCATTTTAATGGAACAATAAAGTAATTTATTTCTGAACTGTGTTTTGTTAGTTTTCCAAAATATACTTTAAAAACCGGAAATTTATCCGAAAAGACAGAAAAATTGCTATTTGTGTTGCATTATCATTGTGATTTTAAACGTAAACTATTGTTAAACCTAAAGAAAACACCCTATTTTATGATTTAAAAACCAAATAATGTTCTAAATAAAAGAGTATCTTAATCAAAACAATATTTGAAAAGTTGCAGGAAAACTGGGTAATTAATGTTACTAGAAAATGTAAAAGTAATCATAAAAATGATTGAAATTTGAAAAAATTTGTATTTAAAAAGCCAAAATTATTTTATATGGCTTAAGTGTCGTAAATATACAATATTTCTTTCATTGACAAAATATTATCTACACCAATATAATTTTAAATAACAAAAAAATGACATAGAATGTAGTACACTAATTTAATGCTATTAATTACTAGAAAGGTGAAAAATAAAATGCTGTCTTATTAGTTTTCCTCAGAAGTCAAAATGTCGAAAAAATTTTATCACTGCTTATTAATCTCCTTATAATGAGGTGCATTGTGCATGATTCCTTGAAGCTGCTTAAAGCACTATGTTGGTTTGATTTATTTATATTAACGCCCCGTTTCAAAGCAATACTAGGGCTATTTTGGTATAATTTTGAACTCTTGTCAGAAGGTGAGGACAGTGCTGGAGCTGTCAGTTTCGTCTCCAGCCTCCCACACCACTCAACATTTAACCCTAACGGGTTCAACGTGCACCATTTTGACGTACAAAGTGGTTCTTTGGTGGAATCAGGTATCGAATCAGAGACCCTGTGTTCTGAAATGGCGGAAATAAAGCCAGCTTCTTACTACTTTCTATAGATTTTCTTTTGTATTTATTACGAATTCTTTGCAAGCCATAAAATTCGCATAATCCCTTCGATTTTCACAATCATCATTTAGTAAAAGCCATTGATGATTATCTTTCCTTCTCATCTATGATCAAGAATCTCTCTTTGCAATTCTTAACATTTAAAAGTACAGGGGCATAAATATGCAGTTAGAAATAGCCTATCATGATAATGCAATCATGTATAAACATTTTGCACAGATACCTATCTTCAATTTTTTTTTAGGTAAATTCCCAGCGTTTCACATTTTTTGCAAATTCTAAAATGTCTGAAAATACAATCCACCCCGCCTACCCCCGTAAAAAACAAAACTTAAAAACTCAAAAAATTTAAGCAAAAATAATTACTTTATTCCATAGTACACATGTAACTATTATTTCTTGAGTCACCTCAACCAGGTATACATTTCATACGATTAAGAGTAAGAAAAATTAATTTTTTTCTTGGAAACACGTTTCTTTGATGCAGTTTGTCTCTCATAGATATCTTTATTAGAGTAACTATAGCGAATTCAAATCAAATTATGATTGGTAGCATTTGTCTCGTTTCTTGGTAAATAATAGCTCAGAAATAAAGGTGATGTATCGATATCTTTATATTATAGCAATATTTTAAATCTTTATTCAGGTACTCAACATGAATCATTCTGCTGCTTTTACATCTTAAATCATTCTAGGTGTGTCCCTGATTTCATTTTACTAATTGAGTACCATTTAGACATTAAATTATTTCTGGATAATATGTTCCATCTTTGATTTGAATAGTTTTTCCAACTGCAATACAGCTCTTTAAATTAGAACATTAGTCAAAAAATTTCAGTTTCCCATTTGCATTTATCTTCAGAATGGGTACTAAAATGTGCATATCGGGGTAACGAAGGGGCATTTCGTTCTACAAGATTCTTCAATAATGGATAAAAAAATTCTTAAACTTTGAATGGATTTACCTTATTATAATAAAAATGAAATACTTCATAAATCTCGCATTTGAATTTTTTACTACCTAATACGAACTCTGATTTCAATCTGGAGAGTTCCAGATTTAAATGCGAATTTGATTCTGTCTGATATCCAGCCTATAATTTAGATGTCAGATGTTAATTTGACATTTTTCGATTTCATCCGTTGTTTAGTGATGTCTGGAATATTGGAAATGGAGTCAGCTTTTGTATCGTTTGCATATACAAAGTTTAAAATTAATAGGTATATTATTATAGTAGCTTTTCTTTTGTCTCAAAAGAAATTTTAATAGGATTATACCATATTAGACGCTTATAGAATTTTAAAACTTAAGAAATGTAGATAGTTTAATTTTTTTATAATGTGAATTGTAATGACATTGAATTTTTACTCCCCCTTCTCGATAATAAAATTACACACGCACACACACACACAAATACATACACATATATATATATATATATATATGTGGAAAGGAGGGAAATGCAAAAGCTGAAAGATACCT
>JAPMOQ010016326.1:112297-175222 GCA_026543055.1 Argiope trifasciata
TGTGGAAAGGAGGGAAATGCAAAAGCTGAAAGATACCTATACACAAATGAATATACACAAATTATTTTTTAGATTCCTTCTTTTTGTTATTTTAAATACACGTCTTCTGAAAAAAAGTTTATCATATTTAAAAATAAAAAATTAAATTAAATTAATATTGAAAAATGAAATTTTCAAAATTTTGACTCATTATCACAAAGCATTTAATTTCCTAGTACTTTTAATGTGAAAGTTATGTTTGAAACATATTTTCAAATTAAATATAATTATGACAATCATTTATATAAAGAAAATTATATTTTTCTGAAAAATGCCATAGAATACAATATTTTAATAGTAGAAGTATTGAAGTATTCGTAGTACATTATCGATTAATTCAATTATTCCTCTTCGTAAACTTGGTTTAATGATGAAAAACATAAAATGAGATGATAAATAAAATTATTTTTTTCAAAATATAATCTTTGAATAATATTATTCATTTTCATTTCTAAAGTTTATCTGATTTACTAATTGGTCCATCCAAGCAAATGAAAATTTAATATTTCGGTATTTCCATTCCATACAGTTTTTTTTTTTTTTTCGAAAAAAAAAGTCGATAGATGTCAGAATTGAGCATTTTCGTGTATATTTTTCTGGATGTATTTAAATACCATACATGCCAGACTGTATAACTTGCAACTGCCAAATCTGGCCTCTACGCTCACAAGTATGTATTTTTAAGTAGTATAATTTTGGAAACTATGCAGTCGAAAGGAAGATATTTTTTGAATGAACTTCAATTTATTTTACCACAGTAAGCATAATTTTTGTGAAACACTAAAAAAATGAATTTTTATTGGATTTATTATAAGTATTATTAAGTGGATTTATTATTTATTTAATTATTCCTATTAATGGATCCAGATATAATTTTATTTGACACATGCCGAGTTGAGAATGGATATATTAGATATATATGAAACATTCTAGTAGGTATCGTAGATTTTTATAAATTTCCTCTTAACTTTAGAAGATATAGGAAATGGAATTTTAAGAGCTCGTGCTGGCAGTGTTAAAAAGATGAAATTTCCATCAGGAAATAAGAAACAAATTAGCATGAATTAACATGAACCCATCTAAATAATTCAATAAACAGCAATTTAATTAGATTTTAAATTAAATCAAGCGATATTACAACATACACACGCACTCGCAGTTATGGATAAAAATGTATATTTCAGAGTTTTCTTTAATATTTCAGTTAAGTAGATTCAATTTCACTTAAGGGGAAATTAGTTAAGACTTTAATGTTTTTTTTTCTCAATATCCTTCGAAAATATTTCTGCTAAAAAAAAAAAAAGGAATTTTACATCAGCTTAAGAATTAAAAATCACATTTTTATTAATATCAATTTTTTGTGCCACCTTGTACATCATTTTTGATAGTAAAAATAAATTTAATTTCCAAAAATATATTTCATTTTTAGTAAAAAAATATTTTTACATTAAAATATTTTATAACGTGATTTTTTTTTTTCATTAAAACTAAAAGCACGAAAATCACGTGATAAAATATTTGATTCTTGTATAGTTTATATGAACCATATGGTAATGAAATCATATTTCTTCATAAGATAATACTTAAATCTAAATAGACATACAAGATAATTTTAATGACATTACAACGTAGGGGAACTCTATTCCATTTCGACGATTCATGTATAGAATAAAACCAAAAAATTGATTATATGCTTAATAAAACATAAATATATGTACAAGAAACAGAGCACAATAACACAAATTTAATTTTTAATATTTTATGACCAAAATACTTTTTTAAAAGGAGTCATGTAGATTGTGTTATTCATTAAATATTTAACAGAAACCTGTATTTTCTTTGCTTATAATCCCGACGAACACAAATTAAAATTTAAAGGGAGAAATAGAATAATGAAACATACTCTAATATTGTTTCAATTATTCATGGTCATGTGCTTCTATTTTAGAAGTTGAATTACATTCAGGCTGTAAAAGTTGCTCCGTTAAATGGTTGAATAAATCAGACATTCCTTTTTCAAATAGCCTGCTTGATAACGACCTAATGTATCTAATACGTTAAATACATTACCTTCATTCACTGACCTTAAAACTTATAATTGAAACTGTTTGTACCTAGTCGTTTGGCTTACATTTGTATATATATATAGTCAACTATCGTAGCTTATATCATTGTCAAATCTTGGTTTTAAAGACATATTGATTTCAGAAGTTGTTTGTGGATATTAACTTCTTCAAGGCACCATGATCGCAAAGGTAAAACAAAATTTACTAAATATTTTATTTAATAGATTATAAGAATCATATTATGTAAATATTAGTAATATTTCCATTTATACTGAAACTTTCTTAAAGATGACTAAATAAAATAATTATCGACGTTGTCTATAAACCAATGGTTTTATTTTAAATGTGTTCCAATGAATTGATGTTTAACTTTGGATAAACAATGTAGAAGTCAATTGAAGCGCATACTTCATACAGATATTATGAAGTCTTCTTCCAATGAAAACGGATATTTTCTATACTTGCATTCAAGAAAAATGAATATACAATGTAGGAATAAAAAGTCTAGGATTTTTGCCGTTTCGACGAATTTAATCAATACATTAAATATTATGATTTTTTTCTGTTGCAGGTTTTATTTGTAGCTGCTTTTTGCGTTGCTGCCTCAGCAAGCCATCATGAGCATCATGAAGTAAGAAATTATCATTATTCGAAATTTCATGCACATTCCATCATATGCGTATTAAACTTTCAAAATCACAAATTTTTCACAATTTCTTCGCAATAACAAAGTAAAAAATTTCAAAATCTAGACTAAGACTTTCATTAAATTCATTAAAATCCTGATAAATATTTCAGATTTTTAAAAAAGTTTTAAACTCTTAAGAACTCTCTAAATTCTATAAATACCTTCCAGAATTTTGAATCAATTTTATTCTATCTCTGCGTCCCTTGAAATTTTATGTGTAGTCTGTAAACAAATATTTAAAAGCAAAATAAAATTTTATTGCGATTTTATGTTTTATTGTACTTGAAAACGTGAACACAATAATATAAAAAATGCAATGTGCTGTTGATGAATGAAATTTGTCTGATTATTTTTATACATAAAAAGAATATTTCATGAAGCGTGCTATTAACCCTCAAGCTGCGTATTTCTTTAAAATCACTATTTAAATTCGATTATTGTAAATAAGTTCAAATATTTTTCTAAGCATGTAGACACTTGCTAGATGTTACAGGATAATAATATAATATAATAAAAATCTGTAATCGTAAAAATAGATATTATAAACTGCGAAACACGTGGTTCCAATAGAAAATGGAATGATTGCCGACTCACGGAAATCGCGGGATACGTAAAAGGAGGGTTAAATAATAGTTTCATTTAGTGAGATTCTATTCGATCCAGTTCTAAAGCAAAATTATGGCTATTTCGAGGAGGATATCGTAATTTTAAACCTTATCAGATTGAAAAAAAAAACACTTTTGTCACCTCCCTGTTACCAAACTTCAGCTCTACAGAAATAAGAGTCATGTAATCAAGATTAATGGACAAATTAATAGGCTCACAAGTACTTTAATTAGTTAGTGGGAAAGAACTTTGATTTTATAAGCCTATATTGATAGATCCTTGTCTACAAATAGGTTACTGAAAAAAGAACATTTAAACTTAACTGTTTTCATTATGAAAAAAAATGTAAGTAAAAGATGAATACTATAAATATGAATATTACTTCCTTATCTTTTTATTAATGCTCTGGGATTGAAAATATTAGTTCTATAAATTTTATTTTACACTTTTCAATATCAAACAAAATTATAAATTTAATATTTAAAAAATGCGTTGCTCTTTCAATTAAACAAAATTAATAACGACGATTATAATTTTATAGCATCATCATCACCAACCCTACAAATTTGGCTATGAAATCAAAGATCACCACGGGTCTCAACATAGACATGAACATGGTGATGGCCATGGACACGTTCAGGGAAGCTATGGTTTCACTGACCACAGAGGTATCCATAGGGAAGTCCACTACGTAGCTGACAAGCAGGGATTCCGAGCAACCGTGAAGACCAACGAACCAGGAACTGCCAATCAGGATCCTGCTCACGTTAAGCTCCATTCCGATGCTCATCATGCTCACCATCACCAAGAGCCCCATCATCATGGACACCATCACCATGAGCATCATCAACACGGACATGCCAAAGTATATCATCACCAAGGACACCACCATGGTTAATTTAAATATGACTTCTATTTATTAATGGAAATTCATTGACTTTTGGAATAATTATTGAGAACCGAAAAAGATTTTTTTTTTTAAATCTTTTCATTGTACAAAATAAAACTATCATTTCGTTGAAAGAATAAAGTATTTTATTTCTTAACTATGTATTTTTGATTTTATAAAGAATTTTTAGGAAGCAAAATTTACGAACTTTTAGATAATATTTATCATTAATTTTTATAAAAAGAAAGTGAATATTCAACCAAAAGGAGTTAGAACATTAAGGGCTTTAAAAACGAAAATTGTTGTTCAAAGGAAAAGATTCCAAATGACACTATAAGTATAAATCAAGATTTTATTCAAAGTATACACCATAGGATTGAGCACAAAAATTCCATTGATTAACCTTTCAAAGTATTCATTTTACCCAGAATTCCGATCGCTATGACGAAAAGCAGTCAAGGCTTCCTGAAGTTCGGCGTCTGAATTAAAGCTCTTCTCTCTCAGATGTTTTTCAAGAGGACCAAAATGAAAATCGCAGGGTGACATTTTCGAGCCGTAGGGCGGATGGACGAGCCTCTTCCCCTTGAACTTAGCCAGTTTCAAGTTTGTGAGCCTGCAGACGTGTAGAAGAGCGTAACATAATGCAGTGAGGAATTATGCCACATTGATTGGGAGTCGTTATTTATAAAAGCCACATCTCTCTCTTGCGCATGCTGGCACCTACATATGCTCCGATATGCGCTGGAGGCTCTAACTGCATTCCTAGATGTCATAGGGGCATAGGCAAATTCTTAATGGTTACGATTGTTCATACCTTTTCATTTGAACACCACTTGTATATGATCATATAGTTATATGGTTATTCACCGATGAACTTAAGAATTATATAAATAAGTGAAATGTGGATAATTGTGTATTTATAACTTCGAAATTAGAATATATATTTTTATTTTGAAGGCATTTCGATAAACCAAATGCACCATACATTACAATGCCAATAAATTGTCTATTCAACAAAAAAGTTAGTAAAAACAAAAACAAAAATATTATAGGTGCTAGGAATATGGTCTTTCAAATTACAAAAATAAAAATTTATTTGATAAGTACTTATCCTTGGTTTCAAAATCAAGATATACAGAAATTACTCGTTATGGGAATTAATTAGCCTAAAGAAATTTTTTATCAAAAATATTTATAATGAGTAATTTAATAAAACTCCTGAATTGTTATAATATTTTCAATAACATAAGTTAACATCCTTCTTCGTCCAGTACATTTCCTTTTGAATTCACTTTTAATATTTTGTGAACCTTCATTCACTGAATTCTTTCAACTTTCGGTTAAGTAATATTCTTTGGTGGGTTTTATTCATAATTGCTATTCTTTAATATCTATGAATTGGAATCAAGAATCATCGTCATCTCTCATACAAATGTTGGCTTTGGAATTTGCAATGATATAAATATGTAATTCTAAATAGCCATTCAGGCACAAAGTTTTTGATTTTGATTCATGTTTTGAGTTCCGATAATAATAGATTTCGAAATTTCTCTTCAAGGAAGGAGGGGGGGGAGAGCAGGATCCCCAATTCTTATCCGGAAAGAAAAGTTTGGTCTATCAACTCAATGATAGACCAAGCTTCATGCATTTTTTCTATTCGGTAGAATTTTTCATACATACCAATATCAGAAAAATCCCCCTCCTTGAACATTTTTCTTTTTTGCAATGTGTTATTCGCAGATGTTTGAATAGTTGGTTTCCTTTACTTATAGAGAAACTTGAAATTATGATTGACTAACTTTGTTTTTTCTGATAAATAGAAATAAAAGCTTGTTTGTAATATTGTTATGATCTCAGCATTCCTGAACAGAATTTTAAGTTCCTATCTAGATTCTTAGTACGAAGCACTTGCTATTTTCACAACATCCCAATATCTTCTTGTGCATTCTTTTGAAAAAATACCATATATTTTCTTCATGTTATTTTTGAACTGCATTTGTTTGAAAATTTTGTATAACCCTGATTTTAAAATGTTATTTTTTTAAAAAAAACGTTGAGATATTTAAAGAAAAATAAATAAAGCTTAGTCTTACGTTAACAGGTGTAGAGAAAATTATATTCTAAATATGCATAAAGGCCCGCTATTTTACATTTTTATGTCAGTTGAATTAAGCTCAAAAATAAATTTTATAATTGAAAGTATTTTTGAGATATAGTCGAAAACTGTTATGGAATTTATGATTTCTCATTAAAATACGTTCAACAACACTGGTATCCAAATGTCAAACCTTAAAAAAGTTATTTATATTATAGACTGATATATCGAGCGTAGATTAGAGAGAAATATATAAAAGCAATTTTAGAAAACATATTAGAAATTTTTATACCAATACTTTAAAGTTTTGAGGAATTAAAATTACAGTTAATTGTTTTTTTTCAAAGTATTGTTTTAAAGCAAAAAATTATTTTAAAGTTTTCAAACAATATAAAAGAATATTGGACAATCAAACGGCTGTAGCTTCGTTTACAATAAACATAGAGAAAAAGACAGATAAATTTAAGATAGACAACCATTACAATTAAACCATAAGAGAATTTCAATAATTTCATTGGAAACGGTGATTTAATATCATTCGAGTACTTTAACTATTTACACATGTGAGGCTTGACTTATTATTTTACATATTTGCATATTTGATATCTACCTTAATTTTAATATCTGAGTTCGACGCTATTACACGATACGAAACAGCATACGAAAATTGCATCTTTCAAACACTTTTTTTTGTAGTATACATATCTGAATGGTAAAATTAATTTTAACTTTTGAGGACTCACTTCAGATTAAGATTGGCATCGTCTATCTATTTCTTATGTCAACACTGGCCTTTAAATCCCTTGCTAAATTCTCAACATGAAACGTTTCACTTCTTTTCTGGCTTGACGTATCTAAAGAAATATTTTGATATCCATATAAATATATATATTATATTTTGATACCCCAACTGGATTTCTACTTCCTCGACCCCAATTTCCGTCTTCCAAACGAAATATATTCTCCCAATACATGCATAATTCTTAAAATTAGAGTACTAGCACTTTTCCCTCCACATTTACCAGAAGAATAGGTGCAAACATTTTGCTTAGCTGTATGTTGTAAAGGTGAATCTCATCCCCAAAACTGGCCCATAATACCCAATCTGTCTGGAATTCAATAACAACAATAAAAAAACGCCTTCAATTTTTTTTAACAGCAGCTTTAAACATAATTAACATAAAACCTCCTCCTTATTTCTGTTTCCATACTAAATTTTCAAATCTTAGAGTGTAAAATTTCAAGTTCGAAAACCTTTTTTTGTCAAAAATTGAACTTAAGTACGAGTTGTCACAAATTCAACAGAGACTCACAAACTTTATCTCTCTTATGCGAAAAGAATTCATTAAATTATGATTCGGACTCAGGCTTTATATATCAGGCTTTTTGTAAACTCAGTTAAATTTAAAATTAATAGGTATATGTGCGATCAATTTTTGTGTTATTTAAGAAATAAAATTTTGTATTACAAATCGATATTAAATTTTTACTGAATTAAAGAACTCAATAAAATAGAAGATAAAAATCATTGTTTACTAGTTATATTACTACAACATTGGAAATATACTCCTGGAATCCGAAGGCACTCAAGATTTAACTCAATGACCTCAGTCAGGTCAAAAATGAGACGCGATCTATAGTTCAAGCCTTTTGGTCTACACTAGGTACAATACCATTCTTTCTGAGGGAGGTTTATTGCCTTGTTAGCAGAAGCACTAAATTAAACCCTATCATGCCTACCATTGAAGTGACAGTCAATCATTATATTGGAAGATTCTTGCCTCTGTGGGAATATATGGTGATATGAATTAAAATAAAAAATGTCTTATGTATGAGTAATATTAAGTAAAATAATTTTTTAAATAAATGTCTTTCAAAAATAAAATATTTTATAATGAGTTTTATGGGCTTATGCAAAGTACTGAAATATTCAACTAACTACTACAATTTATTTTTTAAAAAGTAATATAGTATGTTCATCTGCTTGATGACCACAGCAAGCAACTGTCATTTGAGGAAAGACTGTCATATTTTTTTTTTTGAAAAATGCAATTTGTCAGTCATAATTTATTTTAAAATGCTCATGGGTTAATACTCATCTTCATGCTCATGCCCATCCTAGTAATATCTTTTAGCATGCAAGTCAGCAATAACTGACATTGTACAAAAACTACACTTTCCAGAAAAAAAAAACCCTTCAAAATTATTGGTAACTTAACAAAATAAAGAAGAACAATTGAAAAGGGGAAGACAACTCATTATTCACAAATTATTCATCCCCCGTTTTTCAGAAACACATACTTGGTATAAATTGATTAAAAATTCGTACTTTTTTGTATTTGTATAGTATTTTATAGAATGAAAATATATTACTATCGAATATTTAAAACATTAACTAAATCACTTTATCACTTTGCACAGCATAATCCACGTTCGAATTATTTAAATGCGAAAACATTTTTATAATTACTTTTTCAATTTAAAAATAAATTTTAAAACTATAAAGAAAAATTTTAAAACAATGTATCTTATAAGATATTATCCAAAAATAAAAATTTAAATTCATTGTAATATGTATTCGAGTAACTGAAAAATTTCCTTTTCTGATACTTAGAAGATGAAAAGTGTTTAAAAAAATTTATTTAAAAAATAAAAATAAATTTGTAATATCAATTTAACACTTAACACTTAACACCACACCACACCTCCGTTTCTAGAGCTCATGGGGCCCCTTTCCGGTTTGGTATAGATGTAGGTGGACTTTATTAAACAAAAAAAAAAAAAAAAAAGTACACTACAATGAATTTGAAAGATACAGAAAAATGACTAAATACATAAAAATACAACATAGCAAGTGATGATAAATGCTAGACTGAACTTCTTGAGCTCAAGAAACTGGATGAATGAGCATAGTAATATACAGTATGAATGCACAAAAGAGTTAAAATATTGAGAGGGGGATGAAAATTAAGTTATAGATAAAGTACGACCTGTATTAAAATGGTGTCCTAAGAAAATAGTAGAGTTACTCTAATTGAAGCAGATCTCCCTGATCAATTAGGAATCTAATCATGTTTATGATTCTACTTTTGGATGATGAATTACTAAGGACTCTTTTGTACCACAGACTTTCTAGCAATGATGAGGGTTTTCTGAGGTGCCATGAAAGAGTAAAAGGGCAAGAAGTCGCATAGTGAATGGGATCTCCGATTTCTCCACAAGAGCAGTAATCATTTGCTGATAGATGAAAGCGGTGAAGAAAAGACGGGAAAGGTCCATGTCCAGTAACAAACAGGATTTCCTCACGAGTCCAGGAGAGTGGTTGCAATTTTACTGTTTTGATGACTTTAAAAACAGAACGACCCGTATTTCCATTATCCCAAAGATTTTGCCATTTTCGTATAAATATTTTCTGCAGTTGCTTTTTAAGATGACATCGGGGCTTTGGGACTTCCAATGGAACACCTTCAATAATAGCTGCTTTTGCAAGAATATCAGCTTCTTCATTACCCCGATAACCGGCATGGGCTTTGATCCATCTTAAGAGGATGTTTGAGTTCTGGAGGAGAAGGAACTGAATGTCACGGGCGAGTTGATGAGGGGAATGGGGATCTTGTACTGCTAGCAAACTTGAAAGACTGTCTGTCCAGATTTTTATTGTCTCGTTTTCTTCACTAGCTCGGATGATGGCCCTTTTCAGTCCAAGCAATTCGGCTTGAAACACAGTGTGGAATTCCTCCAGTTTTCCTTTCCATTCAAGAACTTTTCTGCCATTTTCGAATGCGCAATAGGAACACCCTGTTCCCAGCTCTGTTTTGGACCCATCTGAGTAGAATGTTAACCTGTTATCCTCTTCGAAGGGCTCTGTTGTTGAAATTTGTGCCCCTATCTCAAACAAAGAAGGGTGGATGGTAATATTCCTGACTTTTTCTTCAAATTCTCTTGGGTAATATGTTTCACCTTCAAATTCTATTTCTTTCTTTAAGGATGTGATATTGATGAAGAGGGCTTCTTGTTGAGCTTTCAGGTGAAGTGGCATAATGCCGGTAATGACCTGTAAAGCTGCAGTCGGGGTTGTGCGGTATGATCCAGTTATATATAGGAGGAAGATCCTTTGAATAGATGCTAATTTTCTTTCCAATCTAGGAGAAGATGAAAGGGACCAAGCATTTACACCATGTAGGAGCATCCTCTCTGTGACTGCTTGGTGTAGGGTCCTTCTGAATCTTTGTTGTAGTCCCCAGTGGGGACCTGCTATGCGGCAAAGTTGTTGATACTGGCTTATGGCCTTAGAGCCTTGTTCTTGTATGTGGGAAATCCAGTTTAACTTTTCATCTAATATTACTCCCAAGTATTTGAGAGATGATGTTCGTTTAATAGACTGGTTGTTCCAACGAACAGTTGGTCCCCTAGACAATTTCCCTATTAGTAAATATTGTGATTTTTCTATTGAAATTTCAAATCGATTTTTATCGGTCCATATTTTAAAAGTTTTGAGTGCTAAGTTTGCATACATTTCCAGTTCTCGCCGAGTTCTCCCGCTGATGACAAATGCGAAATCGTCCGCATATGCTTGTAAATGAATCTCTCTTGGCCAAGTTGTTTTTAAAATTTCATCTGCTACTATGTTCCAAAACAGAGGAGATGTACAAGATCCTTGGGGGCAGCCTTGTGTTTGCTTCCATACCGCTGGTCCGTCACTCGTTTGTATCGCCACTTTGCGATTGGAAAGGATGTCAACTAAGGTTTCTGATGTATTAGTTCTCGTATGCAGTTTACTGAATCTTTTTCTTATAATGTTATATTTTAAGTTGTCAAAAGCGCCTTTGATGTCTAATGAGATAACTATGACGTAATGTTCTCTTTCCTTGGCTTCTTCGATGACGTCAAGCAATTTTCGAAGAGCATGGTTTATTGATTTCCCAGCTGTGAAGCCGAACTGGTGAGGGTGTAACACTTGCTGAGAATTAAGAGTAAAGTTAACTCTTTGAAGTAATAATTTTTCTAATAGTTTTCCCAAAGTCGGAAGGAGGGAAATAGGTCTATAGGACTTCAATCGGTTTTTTTCTTTTCCTTTTTTGTGAAAGAGAACAATTAATCCCGTTTTAAAGGAAGTAGGGAATTTTTTTAGTTCAAGGCATTTGTTCATGTACAATGTTAATAATTCTGGAAAGTTACTGTGGATGATTGCAATAACTATAGAATCAATACCATCGTAGCCTGGGGCCTTGTTTTTAGGAAGTTTTTTGATAATATTTCCAATTTCTGTTTTAGTAAAGGCTTCTTCAACCTCACAAGGTATTGAATGGAAATTTGTTTCTTCTTCTACCGTCTCGGGATAAAGCTGTTGTAGGATTGTACTTGCAAAGTCCTTAGCATTTCCTGTAAGTGGATTTTCCAATAAGTTGAAAATTACTGAGGGTGGTTGAGCAATCTTAGTTGAATTATAAGGAGCTTCATAAGGGGAACTTGCATTTGAGCAAAATTTTCTCCAAGCGCTTCTCTTTGCCTGAAGTATTTCTTTTTTGTAGATTGCTCTTTTCTTTGAATAAATTTTCTGGTAATATTCTCTCATATCTCCTGCGCTCTTCTTCACGCGTCTCCTCAGTGCATTTAGTTCCTTTTTCTTTATTTCCAGATTTTGATTCCACCAAGAAATATTGGGTGCTGTGGATATCTTCTTTATGTTGTATGAATGCATACAAGAGTCAAGTATTTCCAATTGAAGTTTTTCTGTAGCAGCGTCCAGACTATCAGTTGTTGAAGATTCCCGAATGATTTCCATTAATCTGAAAAGCTTTCTTCCGAAATGATTGCAGAACTTCTTGTGACCCCCAAATTTTGTTTTAAATCTAAGATAAGAAAGCTTAGAAATTTCTGTATCGATGATAATTTTAATAAATTTATGATCACTGAGCGATTCATCTTCCATTACCTCCCAATTGCATAAGTTAGCCAAGATAGAGTTTGAAGCCAGAGTTAGATCTGGCCAGCCTTCAGCATTATGGCGTTGAAAAGTGGGTTCTGCGTCTGGAGAGTTTAGAAGATGGAGGTTTTTTTCCGCTAAAAATTTTTCCAATTGGTATCCTCTATTGTTATTTGCACGGTAACCCCATCGGATACTGTGAGCATTCATGTCAGCACCTATGATTAGGTTTTCATTCTGTAATTTTGTGAGAGCTTCTTCAAGCTCTTTGATCGTTTCTTCTATATTCGGAGCTGGAGAAGAATATGCCGAAATAAGAGTTAAAGGATTATCTCTGTTGGGAATTTTGACTATAACTGTGTTCTCGTCAAAAGCAAGGAATATTGGAGAACTGCAGGAAGGTAAGAGGATAATGCCTGCCTTTCCATTTCCTGATAACCAACTTCTCCACTGGCGAGGAAGACCTTCTATTCTCCCATTTTTTACATACGGTTCTTGTACAAGGAAGATGTCAGGAGAGATTGTTTGAGCTGTTTGTACAAGTGAGGTTGTAGCTACTTTGGATTTGGCAAGATTAATCTGGATAATTGTTAAACAATTTGATACTTTTTGAAGAAGCGGCCAAAAATGATTCTGATCAAAGAAGAGGTTTTTATGCGAATTAAGTAAATCGAGAGTCACTGATGGCGCTATGTTAGAGGGAAGAGAAGAAATTTCAAAATTAAGGTCCATACTAAAAATAATCCCTTGATTTTTTATAAGCTGCTACTTCTTTTTGGTAGCAGGGGCATTGATTGTCAATGGCTCTGTGCCGTACGCTGAGATTAGTACCTCTGAGTCTGTTGCTTTCGGAACAGTTTATGCAGTGGGAATCCTCACTTCTGCAACTTCTACTGTGGTGTGTATGGCCACAGCAACCACAAAATGGCGTAGTGAATTTGCACTCCTTTGAAAAGGCTGTGTGACCATAGGCTTGACAGGTCGAGCACCTCTTGATATGAAAGAATTCCTTAATCTGGTACATGGACCAGCTTATAGGGACCTTTTTTAGTTGTTTCAGCTTGTGGAGAGCCTCACCGGGAGTTTCTAGAATCCAATGGCTTGTTCCCTCCCTGCGACCTTTCATTTTGAATCTGAGTCGGAGGTCTTCCTGCATATTTGTGTAGGATTTCAGTGCCATTTGGACATCTTTATTTGAAGTGTCATTGGGCAGGTCGTAAATGATTAGGCTTGGGAGTCTTTTCCCTGGCATTCTTAAAGATAAATTCTTTTTAAGAACATCATTAGACTCGATTGTCCTCTTCAGTTCGTTGAATTCCTGCTCCTTATCACATACGATAGCCAGCCCTTTATTTTGTAGCTTCCTGACCACCCTAATCTTGAAATTGGCCCCTTCCTCCTTCAATTCTTCTCTTAGAATTGATTCGACATTTTTGTCATTTTCTTCTGTTGGATAGAGGAGCATTGTTGGTTTCTTTTTCTGATTTTTTAGGTTAATCACCTCTGCGTAGGAGGGCTTCATTACAGCATTTGTCGATGACTGCTTATATCGAGGTAATTTTTCCTTAGCTTTACTTTCCTCCTTTTCCTTTATATGTGTTTGGGAAGATGTTGCCTGGATGGCTACTTCAAGGCCTTTTCCCTTCTTATTGACTATTAAAATTTTGTCTTGCAGAAGGTCTAAGATTTGGTTAGCTTCCATTTTAATAGAAACTGGTAAATGAGATCTCATGCCATCTGATGGGCGGCTGTTGATTAAATCTCGGAGTCTCTTACAAAGTTCTTTTATTGGTGTGTTCTTATCGCCGATTGGGGTATCGTTTATAATTTTTGATGTTGAAGGTATAGAGGTAGATGATTTAGTTCTTCTAAGTGGTAGTAAATCGATATCTGCTCCAGGCGGTGGATCTGATGTCTTAGGAGGTAACTCATCTATTATAACTTCCATTTTTGTTTGAACTATATGTATTTTGAAGTATAAAGAATAAATAAAAAGGGCTAAGTAAATAATTGATGCAAATCTATTCAGAGAGGCTACAGGGGCAGTTATTCCCCTTTTATCCGACCAAGTGTGTGCCATGCAATAGAGGTCTATGAACCTTAGTGCGACTATTATGTAACCAATGATGTGCGAATGTGCGGAATATTCCCCCCTTTTTTCCCTAATTTTTTTTTTTTCATCTTACGCAGTGGAAACGAGCAAATATATATTTTATAGGTTATCCCTCTTTATTTGGAGAATTTACTGCTGCCAAGAATAGCTTGTAAACACCTCGGAAAAGAATGGAAAATAAAAATAAAATTTTTAGAAAAGGAAAAAAAAGAAAAAAAAAAGAGACAGACATTTGGCTACCAACTCCTATTACTGCTTGGAATATTTCTTGTTTCCCTCATCCTGCCCTTTCTTCCCCACCTCCTTCATTTTAAGAATTTTGATATGGTGGAAGAGTTCAGTAGCCTTGAAGAACACAATTGTGGGAAAAATTGGAAAAGAGAGCAAAAAAAAAAAAAATGCAAGAAATATTAAGTGATTTTAATTATCGCCTTATTGGATATTTTACCGTTAACTTTCCCCTTCTCCTTTTTCTTTCCTTCCTAGTGAGATAAAAGCGTTTGAGGTATAAGAAACCGTTGGCAAGCAACAGAGCCAGTATAGCACTTCAATGACCAGAGACAGATTTAAAATAGAAGAGAGAAAAAAAAATATACAACAAAAGAAAGAAAAACGGGTGTGTTGAGAGGCGAGGAAATAGAAGAAAAAGAATATTATATGACCCGTATTTTCTTTCACTTGTCGGTAATGTTACGGAGGAATCATCACCCCTCTCCCCCTAAAATACAACGAACAAAAAGGAAGCCGTAAACAGCGTGGTAGCGTCCCCTGCGCAATTTAGCTTAAGGAGAGCGAACTCCTCTGTCGCAAGTAATAACCAGATAACACCTGCATGGCCCTTAAGACACATTCCCCCCTTTTCCTTCCCCTGTCCTCTTTCCCCTTTTCTTCTCCACTCCCAGTGAGGAGTGGACATTGGTTGACACTGCGTTTACAAGGAAGTTTAGAAGAGCTATTTATATTTGTTTCTATTGCAAGCTAAATATGTTAAAATCCATCTTAGAATTTCCTCTCTACGATGGGGACGAGGAAAAACTTTAAAAATTGTAACTTAAAACATAAAACAAAATTCATTAAAATTACATAAAAAGATAAATGAACCGAGTTCAACTTTACTTGATTGCAATCTCTTACTAATAAATGCGATGAAGGAGTTATATTAATAAAATATTTATCAAAGAGGTTATTAAGGCGTATATTCAGCTTATCGGAATATTCTAATTATACTGGTATTGAAGAGAGACAATGATTAATAGAATTATTTGAAACTAAGCAATGACATAACTGTAATGAATAGAGGGTGTTTTGATTTGGACCCATGAATTCTCTTATATTTTTCAATATGATTAATTAAGATAAAATTTATGGGAGTTAAAGGAGGTTGGGAACAAGAAGGTATGTTTAAGATATATTGATCAGACAATAGAATAAAATCAGAAAGTAGGTGGGCAAAGTATTAAACATTTAAAAACATTTAAACATTTCCAAAAACGACTATAGGATTTATAATTAAATTTTATATATGTACCTATATTGCATGACACACACTAAAAGTTCAAGATATTTAGAGAACACTTACCCCATTTGCCTGGAGAGGTCTTAGCCTAACATCTTTGAACACCAATAGGTACGAGAAAATTCAATATCTCTTCTAGATGTGACCTCGATTGCCTCATACAAAATCTCTGAAGTACTGGGCTTGTAATGGTCTTGTAGCTGGCTTAAAATTCTGAGCAAAACACTGAATTCACTGTTAAGATGTATAAAGGAAAACTAACTGAGAATAGCTCGCGGTCTGAAGTTCGCTAAGAAAGATGATCCGTGACCGAAGTACTGTAATATCAATTTAACATATAAAGTTGAAAACATCAAAGTCACAATAAATGGCATACCCAAAAAGAATTATTAAAAAATAAAAGTTTAATTAATTCGGCCAAATTAAATTGATGTCGATTAAATAAGCATTTTGATTGGGATTTTTAAAAATCTTTTTCTGCATTTAGTAAATGAATCTGCATTTAGTAAATTCTGATTTTAGTAAATGAATTGAACAGAGACTTATGGTGTTTGATGTTTTAACAAGAATAATTTGTTAATCAATCCCAATAGGTGGCTTAAGTTTTTGCCCAGAACAATTCTCGAATTAAAGACATCACAGTTAAGCTCCATCGAATGCGGCCGTTACCTCGGAGGGTGTATTAAAAATGAAAAAACTATAATCTAATTATATAATTATCAAATCTGTGTTCAATACGAAATTTAATAAAGGAAAAGGAGACTGTAATTCAGATTTATCACATCTTTTTACATATTATAATAATAAAGAAAATAGGAAACACTTAATGAAGTTAATATAATAGTGACAAAATACATGAGATTTTCCCAAAAGAACCGATAATATACACTGTCTATTATTCATTTTTGTTTATCGATTTATCTGAATTTTAAGGTAAATTTTGAAGAATAGATTATATTTCCATTTCAAAGAGTAAATAATTTTGTAAATGATTTTTAGAGCTTTGTCTAGTGTCAGGCAAGAGCATTTTAACTTTTTTCAAAATGAATGAGAAATTCAATTAATAGGAAATTTTTGTTTTTTACGATTAATTGTGAAAAATATTGTTCCACATATATATTCCAAAAATATTCTTTCTTTTCTGGTTTAAAAATAAAATATCATTTTATTTTAATAATATAACAAAGCTCCTACAAACAAAACTTAATTTCAACGTGCAGTAAAAAGAAACAAATCTCATTCATTGAATACTAGCCACTTATAGCGATCAGCCGGTCCGTCAATCTTAATGTGTGTTAAAATTTGAATAATTAACTGTTTTATGCAACTCCTATTTTAAAGGCTTCTTCATCAAAGTGGTTTAAAGTTTCAAATTTTGATAGTCATATAATTCACTCATAATATTATAAAGGCCTCCGTCCTTTACTTAATATGTATCTCTCTAATTTTTTGTAAATTGTTGTAGAACTTCTGCTTTAAGTTAAAGTGGAAATGATTAATCTGCAATTAACCTTAAAGGATACAGATTTTTTTAACTAAAACAAAGCATTTTCGATATGTGTACTGAAAATAGAATCGCTGAGTATTTAAACCTTATTGTCACTTAAAAATATCTTTCTTAATTTATGTAATATCTCAAGAAATTTTCAACAAAATTTTCTCAGATTTATCATGAGCAAACCGATCAATTAACAATGTTTGATTTTAAATGCTTCAACCACTAAGAAAAAAAATTGAATTGTTTAAAATACACTGTTAATAACAGCTTAGAAACTACTTAGAAAAGCGATGCTCTTAAAATTATAAGCATATAGCATTTACAATATATATATATATATAACTAAAATAAATACAATTTTATTACAAAATCATTTAGCTAAGCTAAAAATAACTTAAAGCAAGCCCGTACCATTGAAAATAGTTGTCGACAATGCTCATGCTTACATTTTCAACTGCAAATGCGGGAATTTCATATTCTAATTGGTGTAACACTATGCAAATTAGAAAATTTTTATTTCTTTTATTCGGTTTTATTTTAATTCAAAGGAACTTTATAATAAATCTGAAAGATCGATTGATTAACAATGTTTAATTTTAAATGCATCAAACTCTAAGAAAATAAACAGAATAGTTTGAAATAATCGGTCCAAAACATGTTAAAAATAGCACCTTGAGCATGGGGAACAAATTGAACCTTTACTCATTTGGAGGAGGAATGAAAAGATCTTTGGTGACAAAGCTAGGTTTTAATTATTAATTAAAATTATAATTAAAAATTCAAAAAAGGTCCCAAGGTGCACATTCCCAACCACCGAGGTATACATTTACCAAATTTGGCAGCGTTAGGTGAAAGGTTTTGCCCTTAGTACCATAATAGATGTATGATTACTTCATATGTTTAAAAAAGTGAAATTATATTATTTCACAATATATTACAAAATTTGAAATAGATGACTTGAAAAATTTTTAATAATACCACGGGTTTATTAGACTTAGATTTACTTTCTGTTACAATTTGATGCTAAAAATAAGTTCGCAATTAAATAATTAATGTTAAGTATTACATTAGATATTTAAAGAACAATATAACAAAAATGCAAGTAATACTCCCATATTTCTAACGAATGCAACTTAAAATTTTAAAGCAGAGATAGAATAAGAAAATATTCAATAATAGGATTTTAATTTTTTACGGCCGCGTGCTTCTGTTTCTGAAAGTCGAATTATTTTTTCGCTATAAAAGCTGTTCTGTTAAATGCTTGAATAAATCAGGTATTCCTGTCACAAATATCCTAACTGATAATGGCCTAATGTATCTAATACGCTAAATACATTAACCTTACCCGTTGACCTTAAAAAGTAAGAGTGAAGCTGTTTGTACCTTGTCGCTTGACTTACATTTGCACGTATATATAGTCAAATATCGTAGCTTAAGTCATTGTCAAATCTTGAATTTCAAAGATTGGATTTCAGACATTGCTTGTCGAAATTTATCAGTGCATCATGATTGCAAAGGTAAACTGAAAATATTAAGCTTTTTGTATTCTTTTTCTGTTATTAAATTGTTTAAGTTGAATACATTAATTTATACTCCATGTAACAGATTACAACATTTTTATGTATGGAATGTGAATTTATATCGCATTTAATGCACTTATATTGCATATAAATGTGCAATTATATTGTTTCTTTTAAAAAGATAATCAAGTTGTATTTAATAAAATTTTCTGTTCAGGTGCTTTTTTAAAGATCCTAAAATTTAATCTTACGGAAATAAAAATATTTTATGATGCAAAGATTATAAACTATTTAAACTTTCCCATGATTCAAAGAAAAAAAATGATTGTTATATATTGAGAGATTTAATTTTGATATATTTTATATATTTTAGAGTAAAAATTTCTAGATCATAATAATATATACACTATTAAAACTTCTATTTATAAGGAAATATATTACAAAACGGTTTTATTGTTTCCATGAATAAAATTAATAAGTTAAATGTGATGAATTTTTTCCTTGCAGGTTTTATTTGTAGCAGCTTTGTGTGCAGCTGCTTATGCAAGCCATCATAATCATCATGAAGTAAGAAATCGCTCCAGCTATAAAATTTGTTACAATATTTGTCAAGTCTTTCGTTTTCTGAAACTGTAGTTCTTTTTCGAGATTATAAAGTTAAGTTTTCAAGAACTAAAATAAAATTTTTATTTGATTAAGATTTGCAACTATATTCGGGATAAGGTTTTGAAAAAGAACTGGAAATCTTACATTTTTGAATAGCTGTGAAAAAAGATTTAAAAAATCTCATACGAAAACCAAAATATTCTGATTAAGTGTTAAAAGTATTTCGAAAATTTGTGAAAAAGAAAAGGGACTTTTCTTCGACTGAAAAGAGGTATAAAGCAAAACTCTTCTAGTTATAGGTTTATGAAAGGATTTGCTTAAATTTTTTCTGATATCTTTAAAAAACTATTTCACCCATTTCTCGAATTGTAAATTATTTCTAACGATTCTTTAAATGCTGCGGTTCAACTGATAAATAATACGAAATTTTCAATATTTCTAAGCAAAAAGATTATTTTTTATGCATTCGTAGAAAGGCAAATAAATATATATAAATTATTATACCAAACAAATTTGAGCAAAAATATAAACAATGTTTTAATTTACTACTTTTTTTATAGAATTTTTTTTCAAAGCTCAGAATGTTTGAAATTAATATCTAAAAATCTAAAATAACTTTTAAATGTACTCAAAGGCAAATAGAAAAATCTGTATTGTTTGTAAAAATGTTGACATAAAAACAAAGTTCTATCGGTTTAATAGACAAACCTATTCTGACATTAAGAATATTAAGTTTAAAAAATTCATAATACCTTAAGCTATTTATTCGATTTGATTTAGATCAAGATTTACATTTGAGATTTTTCTAGATATAGCTATTTAAGATGTTCGTAAATTTGATAAGAATTATTTTGTAACTACGTTTGTCAATCAGCAAATTTATTTGAATTTATACATGGCATTCCGTATCTCTCAATTTTTATAAAATTAAGTTAAAATATTTTGTGAAAATGCGAACTTGATTATTTAAAAATGCAGTGTTTCAGATGAATGAAATTTGACATGATACCTTTTCAACGATATAAAAGATCTTTACGAATATTTCTACCATAACAGGGAAATTATAGTTAAATGTATTATAATTTTACTCGCATTCAATTCTGAAGAAAAGTTAACACTATTTTATGACATATTATGTAATTTTGTTTCGAGATAACAAAGAAGACACCTTCGTCAACATTAGCACTAAATTTCTGCGCCTCAACTATGGGGACCCTTTTATTATTATGAACTGAACAAGCAACATGCTCCCTTGTTCGAATTTTTTCAGTAATGAAATGTTCCTATTTTGAATTAATAACCCAACCATATCTCACCACTACAGAAAATAATGTATGAAAATATATAATGCTGTACATGATCTGAATTAAAAGTATGTAATATATAAGAATACGAGATTGCCAACTGATATATCCTACTAATTTTACAAATTTTACAAAATTAAACTGCTAATGCATGCAAAATTTTTATTTCAGGAAAAATGCTTGAAATATTAAAATATTCAAAATAATATAGCATAAATATGAAGAAAAGTAATTAAACAAAAATGATACACTAATTAAAATATTTAATTAATATTAAAAAATTCAGATGAGATTTCATTTATACAAATATCATAATAAGAGTAACCAAACTTATCATAACTTAACCACTTTCTTATTTCTGTTTCTTTTGCAAAATTTTTTTGAAGAAAATTCTTTCTGTGACAAATTAAGATATTTTTTTTTTCAAATTTAAATTTTAAATCGAAAATATTGCATAATATCTGTTTAAATTTTTACTTAGCAATTATAATTTTGCAGCACCATCATCATCATCCCCAACCCTATAAATTCGGCTATGAAATCAAAGACCACCATGGGTCTCAACACCGGCACGAACACGGCGATGGCCATGGACACGTTCAGGGAAGCTATGGTTTCACTGACCACAGAGGCATCCATAGGGAAGTTCACTACGTAGCTGACAAACAGGGATTCAGAGCAACCGTGAAGACTAACGAACAAGGAACCGCCAATCAGGATCCAGCTCACGTTAAGCTCCATTCCGATGCTCATCATGCTCACCATCACCATGAACCCCATCATCATGGACATCATCACCAAGAGCATCATCAAGGACATCATCACCAAGAGCATCATCATCATGGACATGCTAAAGTGTACCATCACCAAGGACATCACCACGGTTAATTTAAAAATGAAACATATTTATGTAAATTCTGATTGTAGTTACCTGTGATCTTTCCTACTATCTCATAGGGGTGCCAAATACATTTTCTCTTTCTTTTCATGGATCAAGTAAAAAAAATCAATTTATTGGAAGAATAAAAGAAGACCAAAGATATCATCATGGTTAATTTGCCCATTTGAAAGTGGAATATATCCGATGATCTTTGTTACTATCACATAGATTTGCCAAATGTACTTCCTTACCTTTCTCCCTTCACTGTATGAAGTAAAATATGACACTTTCACAGCAGAAATAAAATATTCTCATTTTTAACAATGTTTTGTTGTTTTGAAAAGAATTCAGACGTTGAATTAATCTATTAATCTTCTAAGGACAATAAATAGATTTTTCCAATAGTGTTTTAAATACTAACTTTTATTACTGGATTGTTAAATAAAACTGAAAATTGAGAAAAACGCATTGAGAAGAACGCATTCTACCTTTGATCCAGTAATTAATTAAATCTTTTATTTGCAAAGGTAAACAAAAAATATTGGAATGGTTGTTGAAACATTTTTAACTTGATTTTTTTAAATCTAATGCAATGTATTACACAATAATGTATAATTATATTTAATTACACACATGAGTTTATTTTGACATTTTTTATATATCATCAAAATGCACTAGTCATACTAATATCATGACGATCATACATATTAACATTTAAAAAAATTCAATCATGGTTGATGGAATTAAAAAATTAGGAAAGTTGAAAAGATTAATTTTTAAATTATGATTAAAACTATAATTTAGATTTGTAATCATTCTTGGCGGAAATGCAATATAATAGCAATTTTCTATGCTCCATAGGGGAATAACTAAGATTGCTTGTAGTAAAAAATGTAGTTATGATGCATAATACTTCTACTCTGCTTGAGACTGCTATGTAAGATTGCTCTACTTGAGATAGCTCTGTAACGAAATAGGAGTTGTCAGTTTGGACTCCATATGTAATGAATAATTTTGTCCCGTATGTCATAAGAATAATACGTCAGTGTCTGCGGATTTAAATTTTAAGGTAAATAAAGTGACGTCTAAATAAATTTTGTTAAAAAGTAATGAAAGTGTGAATAACATTTTTCAGTAGTATCTTAAGGGAAAATGTGTTAAATGTGCCTATACGACGGTATATAAGTTTCTCCATAAAAGTCTTCAGACGCTAATTCTACGAAGAACTTATACTATGGTTTGATGCTTTTCAAATTATCCAATTGACTAAACCGGTTTAACTTCTATTTTCTCAACGCATTTGGCATTGAAATAAAATATCGAGAAAGAATACCTTTGCAAAATGTGGAAAATAACAAGACAGAAAATGATATAAATATCCAATTATTTATAAATAATTAGAAATATAGCATTTATGAGGCCTTTATAATGTGTACCAGAAAAACGTCATCAGGGTTGACTAGGGCAATATACTATATATTGGCTATTATAGATAATGTCCGTGCATTCTATAAATACGTACCCTTATATATACATGATTTATATATAAAAAATGAAGCTATAGTATTTACCTTCATTATTTACATAAACTATATAATAATTACGTTTATTATATAATAAGTTCATATAATATTACTTGTTGAAGGAAAAAAACTGATACACATTGGAAATTAATAACGAGAAAAAAAGCTGTCATTGATTAGAAAAAAAAAGAGAAAAATAGTAAAATTATTATGAAAATCTTCTTCCGTTCTCGCTTGCATACTGTTGATTGGAATTAAAGGAGGTTTCCATTTCTATACGTAATAATCGAATTTGGAAGTATTTTTCTCTTTTTTAGTGAACTCTTTCTAGCGATTTCTTTATTCTGTTTTACATTATTAACTTTAAAAATAATTGAATCGTCTTACTTTTCAATGAATTTTGGTTCATTTATTGTATAATTTTTTTAACAAATATTGAAATCAATAGTTTTAACAATGCCATTTATGATATCAATACAAATTTTAAAAAAAGAATTGATATTCATTTTCTTGTAAAAAGCAAATTATAGGGTGTTTCACAAGGTATGTAGCATCTAATTTTTTTGGATTCGGTTAGAACATGTTAAGGCAAGTATTTTAATGTATGACATGTGGAGTCTTTGATTAACATCATTGTCTAATTAAAGTGTGAAGCTTGTGTAATGAAAAACTTCAAGAAATGTCAACAATACCTAGTGAAAATCAATGTATATTGATAATGTTCAATAAATTTTCGACATGTCAGCTGGCCGAACAAATAAAAGAGCTAAGTTTGTAAGCTCAATTTTGTAAGCATCTATTATAATTTCCCTGACCTTGTTTTCATTTCTACTCTAAAGTCATCCAATGTTAAGGAATGATGAGATACACTGTGTTTTTCAAACGTCCCATATAAAAATATCTCAGAGGTTAATATCCGAGGAGGAAATCCTGGAGTATTTATTACCATTATTTGCTTTGTAACAGAATCAAACTCGATCCGTCTATCGTGATAATGTTCAGCTAATATATCAAAGTATCGAAAGTGCGGTGATGTCTAGCACTATCTTGCATAAACCAATAAGCGCTTTTCTTGCCTATGACATGCAAAAACGGGATCTCACTGTCTTTTAAAAAATTTCACTCTTTAAACAATAGGTTCTATTCTTGCACATATCTCACATTTTCTTGAAGAATTCACATTCATTCAAGAATTTTTTCACCACACTGTGATATGATTGCAATTCATAATAAGTCAGGATAATAAAAACATGTTCTATAAAATATTTGATTCTTTCAGAATCACGACGAATATGCCCCCAAATCAGAAATTTTTTAGCGAAGAACGTGGGATTAATCAAACTTATTGTCTAGACATATGCTGCTGCAAGAATTTGCATACTCACTTACAATTACGCTTTTCTTCTTATTGAATGCCACGGATTTGTATAATCACCCAGGATAGCTTCAATGCTGGACAATCGTTCATATGCATCATAATTTGAAATACAAACTGTCTGTTTCATAGTTAACGTCTTTCGTGTAATTAGATTAGGGCACTATAATCGGGAGCCACACTTGTTAGGTATCAAAATATACGTCTTAATTTGTTCTATCCGAATATGTGGAAATTATGTTACATAACTTGAGAAACACCCTGTATTTTTGAATTTTACAAGAAAATTAATATTAATTCTTTTTTTTAAATTTGGAATTGATATCATAATTGACATTGTTAAAAGAATTTGATTTCAATATTTGCCAAAAAATAATATACAATAAATGAAACAAAAATTATTGAAAAGTAAGCTAGAAGATTCAATTATTTTTAAAGCTATTGATATAAAGTATAATAAAGAAATGAGGTGTATATTTCCTTATAATATGACTATAGATTTTTTTTTTTTCAATAAAACATGCGAAATCGAGTGTTTTGTCATGGTATGCGAATTATTTTCATATTTTGCAATTCGTATGCTTTCAGCTCCTATCCCTGAAAACCAGTTAGAAAAAATACATGTTTTAAGATGCAGAAGCATACAGCAAGCAGTATGAAGTTAAAAATAATTTTTGTTGTCTAAAATTGAAATGTTTTGTAATCAGTTTCATAGGCATATGCACATCATTAAAATACTCAAATATTCACTAGATTTTAATTTTAAAAGAAATATAGATTTTCCCTTTGTTTCTAATATT
Organism: Argiope trifasciata; assembly: GCA_026543055.1. NCBI lineage: Eukaryota > Metazoa > Arthropoda > Arachnida > Araneae > Araneidae > Argiope > Argiope trifasciata. Next base: position 137,742 of record JAPMOQ010016326.1, read on the forward strand.
TGGTGGCAATAGGAAGTAGCCATAATGTGAGACAACATATATAAAAAAATTGCAATTACTTTGGATTCTACTACATATTAGTAAATTATTTACATTAAAAAGGTTTTTAGCTTTTTTCATGCGAAGCCGCAAAAACAAATATTTTACAAAGGGTACATTTTCAAAAAAATTACTAATGTCAAAAATAATTATAAGAAAAGATTAATGAGAATTTAATAATATATAGCTAAAGTGTTAAATGAAAAGGGGGAGAAAATTCATCTTTTATTATTTATAAGCTATTCATTCTCATAGTTCTTCAGGAACACGTATTTTAAAGAACTCCATTAAAAACCATTTGTTTGTAATTTTATTACACACCGTTTCAAAGAAAATATATTTTAATACAAACATTTAAAAAATTACAGTTAAAGGAAAAAGATCTTTTTATCCTTTTAAAAAGAAAAATCATAAAACATTCTATCTACTAATAATTTAAATCCATAAAATAATCTTACAAATACATTCTCAGCCTAAAAATACATTATAACAATGCTGATTTAAAGAAAGTAAAAAAAAAATAATAATTTATTCATGCAATCTTATAAAAATAATTATTTTACTTCTGAGTAGAAACTCAATTTATTGAAATATTCAATCTTCTAATACTAGGAAAACCAAAAATATGTTTTTTGAAATTATTTGAAGCCTTAAAATAAATTTGAAAAATATCAATATAAAGAGAACTAAATGATATACATATAAAGTATTATTGAAAAGTAAAATATATAATTTTCTTTTAGTTTTCTATTTTTTTTTTCTGTAATTCACAAGGCATAACAATGAATGCTTTTTTAAAAATTTTATTTAAAATCTCAATTAACTGGAAAATTTTGTTTTCAAGCACTGGATTTAGAAAAATATTACCGCACATCAATAGATTCTACAATGGCCTAAAAATAAAATATCACAATGGTGTAGAACAAACAAATATCACAGTAAGTTTTTTTTTAACTTTTACAATCTGGTGCAAACTTGTGCTCATGTTGAATTTCAATAGCTAAAAATTGTATAATTTCTAACCTAAATTAAATTATTTCTGTAAAGACCAAAAAATTTACATTTATGATTTTTTAGCATAATTTTCTTTCAATGTAAAAGATTCGGGATGAAAAAATAAAATTATCTTACCTTATTAGAAAATATGAAATTTGAATCAGACAAGAGAAACAAATTTTAAATAGCAATATGAGTTCATTCATATGAGATATTTGTTTAATTTCATTAATCAAATATTATGTACAAGACGAATGTAAGATTATTAAAATCACACAGATTTCATTTCCTTTGCAACGCTAGAAATAATTCCAAGATGTAACAATGAACTTTCAGTCATGCATTAGAGATTTAAATGAAAGTTAATACAAAAAGGTCCTAGGAATAGGGGCCATATTACTAGCAAATACAAATTAAAATTTTAATGCAGAAATAGAATAATAAAACATTGAACAATAGGATTTTATTTATTTTTTATTCTGTCACGTGCTTCCTTTTGGAAAGCCTAATTTTTTTTTCGAGCTATAAAAGCTACTCTGTTAAATGCTTGAATAAATCTAACATTCCTTTCTCAAATTACCTACCTGATAATGACCTCATGAATCTAATACGATAAATACATTACCCTTTTCCACTGACCTTAAAAAGTAAGAATGAAGCTGTTTGTACCTTGTCGTTTGGCTTACATTACAAGCATATATAAACCGAACAATTACAGCTTAAATCATAATCAAAACTTAAAATTCAGAAGAATTTTGGATTTTATATATTGTCTGCGGAAACCCATTTTGTCAAAGCATCATGATCGCAAAGGTAAAGTGAAAATAGTAATCTTCTTTGTAATTTATTCTCTTCTTTGATTGTTTCAACTCAATTTGCTTTATATATCTTCTAATAGAGTTTTAAGTTTTATCAGAATGATTCAAATAAATTATTGAATAAAATTTGATATTTTAATACTTTTTGTAATAAACTGCAAAATTTTCTTTCATTAAATTCAGTCGAAACAAATATACAATATTTGAGTAAAATCTTTAGGTTTTTTTTTCCTTTCCTATGAGTTAAATCAATAAAGTGATACGAAATCTTTGTGTTACAGATTTTATTTGTAGTAGCTCTGTGTATTCTGACTGCGTATGCAAGTCATCATGATCATCACGAGGTAATTAAAAAATACTTTTATTTTTTTGTACTTAAAAATATTGTACCTTTAAATTAGTTGTACTATCCATTGTATCCTTTGTTCGGGAAGTTTTTCACAATTACAAAGTTTAGATTTCAAGAACTGGAATTAGATTTTTTCAGATTATTAAATTTAGAATTTTATTAGATTTGATTTCAATCTCGATTTATATTTGAAATTTTGTAAGATTTTTTAAGGAATAGTTATGAAACAGTTTAGAATAATTTTGTAATTATATGTCAAACGGTGTATTTCTTGAAATTAAATGATGTCTAAAAATAAATAATTAAAATTTGCATAACAATGAAAAAAAAATCGCTTTCCTTATACAATTCTGTTAGCTTAAAAACGCAATAGAAAAATGAAAAAAAATTCTCCAGATAATCATTTCAGTAAAATGGGCTCTGAATATTTCATGAATTTGCTAACAAAATTGTGACATATTAGTTAAATTGTATAATTTTATTTCCATTTAATTTTGAAAAAAATGAAGTGAATTCCGAGCTTCAGTTTGACAGCAAAGACGGTATCCCGGCCAACAAAGTCTCATCAAATTTTCGTGCCTCAATTATAGGAGAAATTTCCTCAAGACGAATTTAATAAGCACCAGGCTACTTTGTACCGTATTACATCAGGGAAAAATACCTTTTTTGAATTCCGAGAATTTGAGACCGCTTTTGAATTCATAATTCTACCTTATTAGGGTGCTCACTTTAGATGAATGAAAATGAATAATGGCCTACTTGATTTTTTCCCTTTGAAAAAAAACTTAAGTAGAACGATAAATTGCGCAAGTATACGAGATTATCGAAGAGACGCAGTCCTAAAATGCATAATTCATACAAAATCTTTAACTATCATATAAAAAAGTCATGTGAGATTTTATTTATACAATTATCGCACTAATAATAACCTTACTTATCATATATTTATAGTTTATGTGTCTTAACAAACTCATTTATCTGACTAATAAAAATGCAAAACTTTTTTTAAATTTCAACTTTAAAATGAAAATGTTTTAACTGCACGTTTAAATTTTTATCCAAAAAATAAATAAATAAAAGTAACTATAATTTCACAGCATCACCATCATCATCCTCAGCCCTACAAATTCGGGTATGAAATCAAAGACCACCATGGATCTCAACACAGGCACGAACACGGCGATGGCCATGGACACGTTCAGGGAAGCTATGGTTTCACTGACCACAGAGGCATCCATAGGGAAGTCCACTACGTAGCTGACAAACAGGGATTCAGAGCAACCGTGAAGACTAACGAGCCAGGAACTGCCAATCAGGATCCAGCTCACGTTAAGCTCCATTCCGATGCTCATCATGCTCACCATCATCATGAGCCTCATCACCATGGACATCATCATCAAGAGCATCACAATCATGGCCATCATCACCATGGACATGCTAATGTGTATCACCACCAAGGGCACCATCATGGTTAATTTGCACAAATGAAAGCTGAATATATCCAGTGATCTTTGTTTCTATCGCATAGAGTTGCCAAATGTATTTCCTTACTTATCTTTCTTCATTTTATAAAAGAAAAAATTACATTTTCATAGCAGAAATAAAGTCTTTTATTTTTTAGCAGAGTTTCGCTTGTTTAAAAATGATTCAAACATTGAATTAAGCTATTAATATTGATAAAATTAAGAGTGAGAACTTTCTAATAGTTTATTTCTTATTAGGTAACTTTCTTTATTGGAATTTGAAGAAAAATGAAGGTTTATTAGAAAGAATGCATTAAAATTTTCGCCTTAATTATTATATTCATTGTATAAATTCAATTCTCATTCTAGGAATTATCTTATCTTGAAGAGTAAAATAACAGTTTTTCTCTTGAAACTCACGTAACTCGAGTTAATTTATGTAATTACTCTGAAGATTTTTATTTTGTCTTTCTATACATATTTAAATCATGAAAATATAGTATTTATACTAATATCAGGAAGATTGCGTAGTTTAACAAAAAATAATTGAAATAATGGTAAATGACATGAAAATGCTATTTATGAAAAAAATAAGAAACATAAAAAAAAACTGTTAAATTTTTTCAAGGAGGGTTAAGAAGAGTTGATAAGATTTGTGGTCATTCTTGACTCAAATGCATGCATTATATTGATTTTATATGCTCGAAAGAGCAAAGTCTAATCAAGTTCGTTACAGTAATCTTTTTTATTTACTATGAACACTTCTATGTTTGTAGAGATTGCTCAGTTTGCTCTGTAATGATGCAAAATGATATTCTACTAAGCTTTATACATGCTTTGTCATTTTGAACTTCAAAAAATCGAATCACTCTATCCATTGAATTTTTTTGAAATTTACTCTTCTTTTAGTCGGATACTAATGAAATGTAGGGTGTTAGTTCACTTTTATCGATTAATAAATAATTATTAATTAATTGATTAGTTATTAATTGTTATAATTGGCATTTATTAATTAATTATTAATAATCGACATTTAAAAAGGGCAAAATCAAGATTTTTTCTGTATATTATAACCAATTTTCAATTCCAATCTCAAAAATTTGTTAGTTCAGTTTGGCATTGATGGTAATGGCACTCTCCTCTGTCATTTACTCCCAACTATATGTTAATATAAATGTTCCTTATATATTTCATGACTTATTCCCTCCATTTTATTCACTCTAGAAAATAATTTACCCTACATTTTTCTACCTAAAAAAGATAACAAATCTGCAAATAATGGTGTTACAGTAAGTTATTCCACAGGAAGCAGAAAAAAAACGAGTTTCCATGTAATGACTTTTTTATATACAGCTTATATCTCACGATAAATAATCTTAGTAAAATCTTAGTGAGCACTCGCAATGCTTTTTTATATAGATTGTCCAATCACTGCCATTAATTTTTCCTAACATTTGTATTATCAGAATTTTTTTCTATTATTCTGGATTTTTTTCTTTCTATAAAGCCACCGGTTTCTTTTATTAACTTTACCAATCTATCTCTATGTGCATCCTAATTTCATTCTAATTTCCTACAACCATTTCTCAGAGGACACTGTAAGTCTGCTCAGTAACCTGCTGAATTGCTCTAGATTTTTATTATTCTGGTTTTTAAATTAATGTAATTAGACTTTCTAAAAGTTATTTGTATTTTTTTAATTATTCTGAAAAAACAGATATTAAAAAAATATGCATGGTTTAATGTAGCTAAATGATACCGCTATAACGTATACTTTCAACGACAATTTATCCCTATATAAAAAATAAGCATATAACATCATTAAAACTATATTAAGTTCCCAATGCCAATGGTTTCTTTTTCATTATGTAAATAAATACAACAGCAATCTATTTGATATCAAAAGAAGAAAAAATGCAATAATTCTTCGTTTTCCGATTCTCTCGGGCATGTATTATTTAGTATAAATAGGAAGTAGAATTTAATGAATGAAATGCTTTATTTCTATTTTTCCATCAATTTATTTTTATTAATTAAAAGCAGTGATATTAATAACTTTCACAAATTTTTGAAAAGTAGCAAAGATTTTTTTATTATTAAATACGAAATATCATATACTGCAAACCCGTGAACAATTTGTTAACATTTGATCTCGAGTTAAGAAAAATACCCTGTAAGTTTATTTTTTATATCAGAAAAAGGGAAGCACTTGTGTATTATTTCAGCATTCGAAGTATTATAAATAGATAATTTTATAACTCAATCTGACTAATTTATCTGAAATTTAATTTATCAAGGTTTCTCATTGCTATAGAAATTTGTTATAGTGCGAGTGAAATTTCTTTAAACAAGAAGCGAAATTCTTATCTTATTTCTGAAGACTGATTTTATAGTAATTACTTTCAATATTTAAAATCTATTTTGTTTTAGTAAAATATAATTTATTTGTCATGCTAATACTTTCTTTTGATATCTGCATTCGCTAATTAGGGTTCTAGAGAATAAGAAAATCCTTGAAATTAATCTTTAAATTCAGGTCAAGAAAATACGAAACAATATTCGAAAGAATATTTGTAGATATATATATATATATATATTGAAACATGATTTTTATTATGTTAAATACAAAGAATTTTACCCATAGCTAAGTATACCCCACACATAATTTTATGATTTTTAGAGAGAATTTCGGACTTATTTGTAAAAGTTGTTTTACCAGTTCTTTTCAAATAAAAATAAACCTAATTATTCTCCAAAATATCTTTTTAACCTCCTTGATATAATTCTTTTAAAACTACAGCGCAAAATCCCAACTTCAAAAAATTAAAAAATAAATTTTTCTGAAAGGGATTGATGAAGCAAACATCATTATTATCTAGAAGAGATGTAACTTCAAAAATTACACGAAGAATATAATTCATTTTTTTACTTTTTTGATTAACAATTTTTTAATGCCTCGTGTCGAAAAAATGTGTATATTCTTACAATCACACTATTATTAATATAATGTGAATTACATTTTAATCCTACTATCTTTCATAACTATTTATCCAATGGCAAGTAAGAAGACACTAGACATTGGTATACTGAATAAGATCGTGACGATTATGAGTTGTGAAATTCAGCATATTAGGCAGATTTTCGGTGTAACAGGATTTAATCCCAGAATATCTCGAGTTATAAATTCAAGGCTTAAATATAATGACAGTAAAAGATGTAAAATCCACGATTAAAATATCTCTCAAATTGATGCTTTTAAATAACTTCAAAATTAAAATTAAATCAGAACTCAATAAATGTGCCTTTATTGAAATGAAAATAAGTTAGTTCAGTCATAAATTATAATGAAAAAATAAACATGTTTAAAAAGTGTAAAGTTGTGAATACGAAATTTCATGTACTAAGTATTTTTTTACCGTCTCACTTAGTAGAAGCTTGAAAAGATATAAAATAAAATTTTCTAAAAAGGAAAATAAAGTATTGTATTTTTTGGAGCTGTCATAGATTGAAATGTTTTCTTGTTTTTTTTTCTATTACTAAGAAGAAATAGTTTTAATATTGTAGCCATATTAATTTGTATTATTAAAACCAGATAAGGAAATTTTGCCACAATGAATTATGAAATGCAGACCATATTTTATGCAAGAAAAATATTGGAAAACTTCAAACAAATTCATTTTTCTGTAGATGTGGCATATTTTGAATCCAAAGCTTGTTTTAGCAACTTTATATTCTGTAATATATTAAAAGAAGTTTTTAAATGAAATAATACATTCCAAAAAATTTCCGTTCAAAAACCATGCCTGTTTGCCCATCTATTTGAACATAAATTACATGATAATTACAGAATAAAGGAAAGTAGAATATATAAAATTCGGTTTACATAAGCAACGTTGGATATGGGGAAATCTATTAAATTTTGAGTTAAAACCGAAAAGGAATTGACTGGCACATTTGATAAGGCATTTTGTGACTACAAATTATATTTTCTATCAAATGTTTGTTTCCAAAAATGCATTTAAAATATAAATTTTACTTTTGGATATTATGGAATGCATGGCAGTAATTAACTTCCACAAAGTTTGATAAATATAGCTCTAGAGATTTAATAAAAGTGCTAAATGCACGACAAAAGTTCTATCTTCATAGCTGACTTTTACCAATGTCATTCAAAGTGTTCCTGTGGTAACAACCTTCATTACAGAATATTCGTGAAAGTTTTGAAGAGAATTAAACAGAAAAAAATCAAAATGTACTGTAATAAATAAGAATTATCAGTTAAATAAACATATTTAACTCAATGAATGCGTCCTGGTACAGATGGCAAAAATGATTGTCGAATGCAGAAATTTCTTATTTTTCATTACAGCACACCGTAGGACAAGCTTTTGAAACACTTGGTACATTCATTATCATATAAAGAATCGTAATAACAATTAGAATTTTTTGTGTTTTTTTTCTCTTATTAACATACTTATGCAAAAAAAAATAACCAAATACATACTTATGTCACATGACTTCACTTTTTGATGAAAACCGGGACTATTTTCAATAGTAGAGTTAGTGAAAAAATATTTAAAATTACCTTATTTATAACTTTTATTTTTATATACATTTCTTAATGGCATCTATTGATAAGCGATCAATTACTTAATTTGAAATGAAATTATGAAATTAACTGAAAAAAATTTAAAGGGAAAAAATGGTAATTTAGCGTTGACTAAATTTCATAACCTTAGTCTACAGTAATTATTGCTGCACAGACAGGATAATTATATCGGCATAACTAAACTAATTAGGAAATTTGTTGAAAAAATTTTATTTTTTGTTTTCGAGAAATATTAACATTTTTAAACTTTTAAGTCAATAATTCATGCCAAAAGTAAATTAAGGTTTAGCTCGTTATCTATAGTAAAATTGCATAAAGAGAATTTATGTAGTTTGAAAATTATTATTAACGATTAAGTTGTAGCCGAGATTTATTAGAGGAAGGAGAAATCTATAATTATGGTTTATTTTTCAATTTGTTATTGCCCGTAATAGAATTTACACATATAAAAGAATGTTTTTTTTCAATTACATGCATGTATTTAAACATATTTTTATGAGAATCTTGATAAGAGACTTACTTAAATTATTTCATAGAATAATCATTTGGAAAACTGAAAATAATAATTATTATATTTTCATGGATTACAGTTATTGTTTACTGTCATAAATAAATAAGATTGAAATTTGAAGACATTAACAAGTATTATATTTTTCATCCATGTATTATTTTTACAAGCAATTTTTTTTGGCTCTTATAATTTTATTTATTACTACATCAAGCTTTTTAGCATGGTTCTTTAATTAGAAATTGAAGGTTTTACAAATAAAAATGCATTATTTAAGTAAAATACTTTACTTTCTGTTAGTAACATGTCTATATTTAAAGTATTGGATTAAAGAACTCCCAAATTTTAACGCTTGCCAAAGAAATTCTAAATAATATTCAACGATTTGCCAATAAGTTTTATTCCATTTGAATTATAATAAAAAATAAAATTTTTGAACTATAAATATATTTTAAAGTATCGAATTTAATGTTATGAAATAAAATTTAATCTATTTAAAAATAAAAATGAGGTGCGAGCATTGACGCTTTGTAGTTCAGACCTTTTGGCTTACAGCAAAAAGAAATTCGGCACCTATATAAATACCTTGAGGTGGTAATATGGACAAAATGGAAAAATGCATTTTTCAGATATATTTTTTTTGTAATTTTGATTAAATACTATGAGAAGTTGTATAGTTTCCAATGACGATTCTGAGTTTTAGCTAGCTTTTAAGGGTTTTTTGCCTGATTTTAAATGATACATTATATTTATGCCTTGTGAATTAAATGTAATTCTTACTTTGTTATTTAAATGTATGATTAAATATTCAAAAGATGAAACTCAAAGTATTTAGGATATACAGGGTGCGTGAAAATTCTTCATCGCGGCTTTCATTCCTTAATTATTAATGACAGACAAATGCCTAAATTACAATTTCATATTTATGGAATACAACTTTCATACAGATCCCTTACAAAAAAATTTCCAAAGAGTAAAATGTGCCCCATTCTCTAATAAAGTCATGTACAAAATTTCAGAGTTTTATCATGAAAATTCTCAAAGACATGTTAAAGCAAAGTTGATAAAGTATAATCACAAATTACAATGCAAATATTTATAGATTCAGTCCAGATGAAGCGGCATAGAAATACAAATTTTAAAATCTATGCTTACTAAAAAATACTTTAAAATTTTAAAACATGAATATATTTTTAAAGTAGCACAGTCAATGAACTTGCAAAAAATATTATGTAATTTTCCCTTTAAGTTATTATTTTTACAAATTTTTAATGCTTTTGAACTAATAAAAAGCAAAATTATTATTTATTTATTCAGTCAATACTTTGTTTGTTAATTTGGGTAAGACCTCTAAAACACGAACAACCAACATGATTTGTCCTCTTTGTGAGCTCATATCCAGGCATTGAAAAGTGGTTTGAGTCAGCATTTTTATAGTTTCATATCGTTTTGTGATAAAAGGTAGAAATTTTCTACATGACCTTATTAGAGGATTGCGCATATATTACTCATTGAGGATTTTTTGTAGGTGCCAATATAAACATTCAAATTTTATGTTTTTACAGGGTATGTCTATGATGAATATTTAACGAATAAAAGCCACGGTCAAGCTTTTTAAATCACTCTATATATTCCTGAGACATCAACAAGATATTTTATATTTTGGCATAAAATGTGTAAATTCTACTGAGTGGCACCATAATTTAAATTGTATGATATAAAAGTTACTCAAAACTTTCTATAAGGCATATTGTTGGATCTACAATTGTCGTAGTAAACACATTCTTTATATTCTGGATAGAAAGCTTTCACAAAGATAGAGAATTTTCAAAATTTCGATTAAATTTTGAAATAAAATAATTATAAATAATCAAATGCTTTAACTTTTCTTCCATTACTTAAAAGCATATCTTTGCGCATACATATCTATCTATAATATTTTTTGAAAATTTAATGTTAGTGATATTAATTTTATATAAATTTTCATATACATATTTTTCTCAAATATTTTAATAAATTTTTAAATACATTTTTGAAAATAATGTGTAACAATATATATGCAAACTTAGTCAGATTATAAATATTTCTTTAAATTTTCTTTTTCAAAAATATCGATAAATTTATCATGAAATAAAGCAACTTATATTTCATCCACATCAAAAGAAAAGAAAATCACCCTCATTATCATAAGTTTACGTTTACTTTCTCATTTTTCTTCTTTAGGAAAATCCCTGCATTAAATGCTTGAATAACTCTATTTCCACTTTCTAGAAAATCCGGTGTGATATTGACCTAACATATATATTTTGTTGCATTATTGACCCTTAAACATGTAGGTGACATTTTTTATACCTCGAGCTCTAGTAATACTCTCCTTTATGCATGCATATATATACCGCAAAATATTCACCCTAAGACATTATTATATCTTGTTGTTCTAAGAAAATTGAATCGAAATCCTTTCTTACACGAAAACGATTTCTATTTCTCAAAACACTATGATCGCAAAGGTGAGAATTTTATAATTTGCAATGGCATCAGAGACTAAGTTTTTATTTAATTCTTAATATTCAAGTATTTTAAAAATATTTATTGCAGTTAATTATTATCATTTTACATTACTCACTTTTAAATTTTTACTCTCTATAAAATTCTGTAGAAACGAAGTCAGCATTTATTAAGTATTTAATAAAATCTTTCAGAAAATTTGTTAGTAGATTTAAATTTTCAAATGAGTTAATGAAAATGCAATTTCATTATCGATGTAAGAAATATGACAAGGATTAGTATAAAATGATCAAAATTAATTAATGATTGTTGCATTATTTTCCATACTGAATTTGAATTTGCATACACATGAAATTTGATTCTAATAATAAATATTGAATCTGTGTTCTTATTGAAAATTTAAATGCGTTTTTCAGGTTTTATTCCTAGCAGCTCTCAGCGCAGTTGTCTCCGCAAGTCATCATGAGCACCATGAGGTATGAATTTAAAACTAAAAGTTTTTTTCATTGTATAGTGAAAGTTGGAGAATTTATATTAAAGAAAAATAATGTTTACAAACATTAAAAACTACGTTTTAAATAAAATAAAGATAATATATATAAGTTTAGTTCAATTTCAGAGCTTAAACTTGATAATATAATATTCCACAACCTGAAAATTCTTCTTCAAACACTATTAAGGCTTTATTCATCATTTCATCAGAATTTTCTGTTTTCTTCTTGCTGTAAATAAATTTCAATCAGCGTTTGCAGTCATGTATATATATCCTTTCAACAAACAAATAGTTTAAATTAATTTTATGCATCAGTTTGAATTATATGCTTTTCAATGGAACATAGATTATTATACTTTGCTTTAATATTTTTATTTGTCTCACCAAAAACTTGACATTTTTAAATTTTTAATAAAATATTTTGCTATTTTACATGAAAAAATATATATTAGGAATAAATAGTTAAAATTTTATATTAATAATGGTTTATATCTTACATTTAATATAATACAATATTATTTAAACGATAATTCAAATTTTGTGCTTTATTTTAGCATCACCATCCTCAACCCTATAAATTCGGCTACGAAATCAAAGACCACCATGGATCTCAACACAGACACGAGCATGGAGATGGCCATGGGCATGTTCAAGGAAACTATGGTTTCACTGACCACAGAGGCATTCACAGGGAAGTTCATTACGTAGCTGACAAGCAGGGATTCAGAGCTACAGTTAAGACCAATGAGCCCGGAACTGCTAATCAGGATCCTGCTCACGTTAAAGTCCATTCTGATGCTCATCATATTCACCATCACCATGAGCCCCACCACCATGAACATCATCATAAAGAGCACCATCATCAACATGGTCATGCTCATGTATACCATCATCAAGCAAATCATCATGGTCATCACCACGGCTAATATCTTTCGAAAAAAGTTATTTTTGAAACGTTGAATGGAGCTTCTATTTATCCTTAAGATTGACTTTCTGTTGCCAAATTATTTACATTTTTTAACTTCATTATAGAGAAATTTATTTTATGTTGTTACATCAATAAAATCTTTTATTGAATAACACTGACTGTTGTTTTCTGTAAGTTATTATTATTTTTTAAATATGAGAATATCTAATAATTCTGATAAATTTAAGATAGGAAATTAGAATTTCAAAACACAATAATTATTTACGTGTTTATTAAAGTAATGTGATTGTTAATCAATTGTTTTAATGAAATCGAATATGAGTATTTTTTTTCATTTGGTGGAACCCAGATTAGTTTGCTGATAAAGAATATTTTAAAGAAAACAAATACTTATAAGTGTTCATAAAAGTAAAATTTCTAATTTGAGTACCTTGCTGAAAATAAGGCGCAAGTGGAGGCAGTCATATAAATGCAATTTTATTTGATATTAAATAAAAATTATCTTAATGAAATATTAGTAAAAAATGTGTTACTCATTATTTCTTAGATGTTATATTTATAGCCCTCCTAATATCTTACCATCATAATGTTATCTATCACACATATACATACTGGAAAATAATCCTCTGGGGGTTTTACTTATATGCATCTTTTGGTATTCATCTACAAATACCAAATCAATTTCTTTACTCACATACTTGTATCCTCTCTAATTTGATGGCTGAGTTTGAAATACTAAGTATTAGACATTTTAATGCTATGGTATCATGCTAATTTCTTTGATGGAATAAGATATATTTCAAATTCCAATTAGAAATGGAAATAGATAGTCTGTGACCAATCAATTGATAATAATTAGGATGGCCCATTTTTGTTGCTTTTCCAACTCTTTGACAAAATAGAAGACTTTTTTCATATCAATAGATGCAATGCAATAGAATATAATTATTGTTCTACTATTTAGAGGATTTTCATTGTTCAGTTCAGAAATAAAAAAAATCTGTACTTGCTTTTTTGATAGATTCAGATTCATTAACATGTCACTGAACTTAGTTTAAATATCACAAGGAGCATCGAAAAAATAAAAATTCATCGACGGAAGTGTCTGGAAACAAACAGATGAATGGTGTAAGGATTCTAACTGACAGATGAAGTTTGTTTTCCTGACGTTAAATCAGAGCAGGCACCTTTGTTATGATAAGTTCAACTCATTATAATTGCATCACAATGCAAAAAAAATATCGATGTCATGTTTTAAATTTTATACAAACCATTAAGTAATCAAATACTATATTTATTTTCAGCCCATTAGTCTAGTATCATAGACAATGTATCAATTTTGTACAAGAATTTACACACAGTGTATGGAGTCAAAGCTTAATATAGGCGAAATATTCTAAGTATTCAGAGTTAACAGATTTAACTCTTTTAACAGATTCGGAAAAGTATTTTCTGTTCAGTTTTAAAGTTTACTCGATAATTACATATTAATATATAAGAATGGTCAATACAATTTCTATACCATTCCACATTTTTCTTCATCAATTTGAAATAAGGAACGTTTTACATTAAGTTAAATAAAATTTAAATCTTTTTACACATTGAAAATTACTGCGCATTTGGGACACCTACTTTAGAGCTACTTTTAGGAATACAGTTTGTTATGCTCTTTGAAGATCACTATTAAAACTATGAAATGATCTTGCAGCACTTCAAAATCAGCAGAGTAACCAAACCAAAAGGTGACTGCGTGAATTGAAGAAAAAAAAGTAAATGGGAATATATTTTCTAGACAATACTTCCTTCACATGTAGTCTTAATATCCTCTGAGTTTTGTCAGCTTGTTTCAGTACTAAAATACATCCAACAAATCCAAATGCAGCCATCACGCCAGAAGCAGCTTATCCTCATTTCTAAGTGCTAAGCGAGAGATGAAATCAATGGTATTAATAAAGTTATTTGTAATAGTAGAACTAATCAACGCTGGTAAAATACACTATAATGTATGTTTAAAAACTGATGGATTTGTTGAATAGTATGCCTTTTTCGGAATCTTAGAAAAAAAGTACTTCATTAATCTCACGCTTTATCCATCAAGTTATTATTAATATTATTTCACGATAATGAAGTATTAATTATAAAGAGCCATAAAAAAATGTATGGATTCGTGAACCACCGCTATATTCTACATATTTATGTTTTTTGTAATTATTTAATTTTCAGCAACCTTTGTTAAACCCTTCTGTTAAATTGTGGATAGCTATGTTAGGTAATTAAAAGACTGACAAGGAATTTGAGGACAAGTCATATTAATGGCCGCCAACCAGCCTCTAAGGCACACGGATTAACCACGCAAAAGTGAATGACCAGACCGTCTCTACAGCAACACTAGCTGGAACTATGATTGAGTCATAAGAGCCCTCACCGGCCAAGGTACAACCCTTCCCGTAGGAAGTACGTCCCGTCACCGATGAGAGTGCCAGAACCTCTACCTTTTATTGTACCCACCGGGTTGGCGAGATCCAACCACCATTCCAGAAGCATCTCATCCTCATTTCCATGCGCCTCCTCAGGGGGGAATTGGTTTTTAGGATATTATACCCACTTCGGTGGCTTTAAAAAACAAATAAATAACTGCATTAAGAGTTCACTTTTTTGTCATTTTTTTTCAAAGAAAATTTTTTTGTTTGCATTATTTCACAATTATAAGGTATATTTCTTGCATCACAGTGCATATACATAGCACGTTACTAATAATGCTTCCCAAAAACATAAGTAGATTAAAATGTGTAGATGTTGCATTAAGAAAGAATCCATTTTATTTCTATTAATATCTTTTTGATTTACTTTGAATTTTTACGTAGTATATTAGTATATAATTACCATTTAAACAAAAATATAAGTAGACATCTTACATAAAAATTACTTTCACATTATGAAAATGATTATTTTAGTAACATCAAGATTTCAACATTTCAACAGGTGGAAGGGTTACGTGGATGAAAATATTTCCTGCGGTTTTTGAAATTATAGAATTTGAAATAGAAGGCATATTTTTAATTCCAAATATTTTTACATTTGAATCTAGTATAATGATGTAAATTAAGTCAATCATTCCACTTTATAAGAGGTCAATTATTGAATTTTTTAAAAAAATTATAATTTCTTTTTCTTAAATATTGAGATAACATTGTTTTATTTATTACATGTTGTTTAACTAATTCTCTAAGCAAAACTTTAATTTTTTATTATTTTACCTGACAGTCTGAAACCCTTGATCGTTTTAAATTAAGGATTGGAAGGGGCAAAGAAGGTTTAAAATGTATTTCTCTATTACTGATTTGATACTGAAGATAGGAAATTGATTTACTTTGAAATAAATATTAATTAATTAGAGAAAAAAATTTAATAACAAAAAAGAATCATAGCAATTCATTTTAAAGTCAAAGTTCTTATTTCCCCAAGAAATTGTTCCTTTTAAAGAATTGCATATAATTATTCACTTAAGATAGAAAAAAATGAGCAAAACGCGCATAATGATTTTACAAAAATCATAGAATATGTTTTAAATTCTTACTCATTACTCATTTTTAAAAATGTTTAGTTCTTTTTTTTCTCTCTTGGATTATATTCTTTTAAACATAAATTTCATCAAAAGAGTATTCCGAAATTTTTTTATTCATTTTTTCAGTATTTTCAATGATTTTTCTTCATTAAATTTAAAACTATTAGAATAGAATTAGCTTCTTCATGTGACTTAAGAAAATATTTGTCTAGAAATTTCTTGCAATCATAAGCAAGTCTGATGACTCTGAGAAACAAATCTTGCATCAGTTATTACACTGAATAAAATAAAATGTTAATGGCATATGGTGATGTATTTATAACTGATGGTTTTGAAAGACAGATGATGAATTTATGATGATTTTATTAAAATGGTTTTGAGCATATATGTTCTAATATGATGAAGGGAAGAATTTTAATTTTTAGAACAGATATACTTGAAAAAATGAATTTATTTTCAATGGGGTTTTATTGTATGCCAGAAAAATTATTCTATTTAAAATAGAAAATATTTGAATTCTAATAGATTTGCACCATAAATTATGTAATTGCTGCAAGAATTTTATGTCAGCCTTTTAGTAAATGTGTTGTGTTTTTACCCAAAACAAAATATATACTGTAACTATCTATATGCTGCAAAAGTAAACCGGAAAAGTATACTTTTTAAAAAAGCTTTCATCACATTAATGTAACAATTTCTTTTATTTCTCAATTTTAATCGAAATCTTTTATCAGTGTATCGGTTGTTTATTCCATAAAAATAAACGAGAAATGCCATGAGATTTTTATTGGTTCTTATTTACTTTGATTTGTTTCGAATTTATAAAATGGAATGTTACATTTTATTTTTCTATTTTTTCCAAATATAATAGGGTTTAGAACTTTGTTTCCAAATTATCACTGCTCTAAAATTAAAAGTTTATTTTAATTGCATAGATAGCGAAATTACGCTTGGAACCATATCATGCAATTATATTTGGAATTGAAAAAATAAATATTTTTCAATTTTTTGAAGTATTTTATGCAACAAAATTGATCGATATAAACAATACTCTGAAATATATTTTCACTTTTCACTTTACATATTTGTGTAAATCCTCATTGATAGAAAAATTTTATATACTTATTCAAAAATACTCAACCTTTTACTGGAAATGTTATCAACCCAATTGTCATAAATTTCCGTTTATTTTTATTTTCCTTCCATTTACATGTTATTGTGTTAAATGCATAAATGAATCTCTTTTCTTTCTTGATAATCCTCTGTGATATTGAGCTATTTTATATCTTATGTTGAATTTTTGACCCTAAAACTAGTAGATGACCTTTTTTTACTTTGTAATCCAGCTTTATTCTTTGTGTTTAGATTATATATATATTAAGTGAAATTTACAAACTCAAGCATTCTCATATCTTTGAGGCAATAATATTTTTATTGATTTTCTTTAGTATACCTTCAACTTTATTAGCACTTTCAACTTTACCTTCAACTTTATTAGCACTTATTTAGCACTTTCAACTTTATTTCGTTGTATTTAAGTGTATATATATTAAGTCAGATATACAAACTAAGACATTCTCATATCTTAAAAGCATAAGCAGTGCTGCTATTTAATATTTTTATTGAAGCTTTTCATATTTCTCACAGCAGTATGATTGCAAAGGTAAGAACTTTATTTCAAAGTAAAATATTCACTTATTTTAAAGATTATGTTTACTTATTGCTTATTTAATTAACATAAAAAATTGATATGAGATTCAACATATTCTGTTCAGTCTTAGATTTTTATTACCTGAATTATTCATTTTAATTATTTTCAAATTATTTATATTATTTTTTTAAATCCTGCTGGTGCAGAAATACACTTCAACAAATATCATGAAATGAGTCATAATAAAAATCTATTTCAGCAGTTTTTAATGATAAGTTATAAATCATCAATAGTTATTAATGATGAATAATAAAATAAAATTTTGATATATGTTACAGGTTTTACTCCTTGCTTCTCTTTGTGCAGCTGTTTACGCTAGTCATCATGAGCACCACGAGGTATAAACTTAAATTTAAATTTAAAAAAATGATATTAAATTATAAGATATAAAAAGTGCTTCAAGGATTCCAATATTAGTAAGTTTTATTAATTTTATTTCAGAAATTAAAGTTCAACAATATGTGCTCAATAAAATATTGAGATAAGAAGCGTTTTGAAATTTTAAAGCTTTCTCAATTTTAGAATATCTTAAAAGAATTCCCCCAAATCCAGTATGCAATTCTTTCATACTTAACAAATACTTGAATTATCGCCAAAGTACCATACACGATTTTTTAAATCGGTGTTATATGCATATAAACACATATTTCAGAAAATGTGAATTGAGACTAAAAAAACTATTGACTCTTATAATTGATTGAATCATCAATGAAAGATTTCAAAAGAATAAATGCTTTCAAAATTACAAAATATTACCTAAGAAATCAAAAATATATTAATTAATTAAATACATAATTTTTATAGGTTTTTTTTTATTTTTCAATGTTTTCGATGCAGTTTCTTCTAAAAGAGTTATAAAAAATAAATTTAACTAAAGCTCAATAATATGTTAATCTAAACACATAGATTAAATTCTCTTAAGAAGGCTAATTTCTCTAAATAAGGTTTCTTTCATTGAGAGGAGAGACTCTATTTAACTGAAAAATAAATATTTTTGATTTCGGAATTCAAGAATAATTCAAACCATATCTATGGAAAACCGAGTCAATATGATGAATGAGCGAACGAAACATTTTAATAAACATTAAAAACTATATTGATTTACAAAGTGATTTTTAAAAATTCCCCCATCTAAAAAAATATGAAAAATAATCTAACAGTATTTTATTTACTTATATAAAATTTTAGATCTTTATGTAAGGATTTTAACAAAATCGTACATCCTTCACTTAAAAACTGCAACTTTATATATTTTATAATTCAACAATTTCAGCGTTTTAAATTTGACTACACCAAAATATAATTTTTTTATTAATTTTTAACATAGCACCGCCTACCTCAGGTTTAAAAATCTAGCTGCAGTTATGTTCCAAACAACTAAAATCGCTTAATACTTTACAGCACCATCATCACAATCCTCAACCATATAAATTTGGTTATGAAATCAAAGACCACCACGGATCTCAACACAGGCACGAACACAGTGATGGCCATGGACATGTTCAGGGAAGCTACGGTTTCACTGACCACAGAGGCATCCACAGAGAAGTCCACTATGTAGCTGACAAACAAGGATTCAGAGCCACAGTGAAGACCAACGAGCCAGGAACTGCCAATCAGGATCCCGCTCATGTTAAACTCCATTCCAATGCTCATCATGCTCACCATCACCGTGAGTCTCAACATAATGGACATCATCATCAAGAGCAACATCATCGTGGTCATCATCAGCACGGTCATGCCAAAGTGTATCATCACCAAGGACACCAATAGATTTAATGTACTCATGGATTCTATTTATTGTTAAAGCCGATAGTGATTTCGGTCATCTTTGCTGTGATCATCGAGATATCTTTGCTACTGTTTCAGCATTGTATAAAATGGAAAATTCAATTTCATTGAATAATAAAAGATTTTGTTTCCTAACATTGTTCGAATAAATTTATAATTAAAAAATATTTGAAGTAGGAGCAAAAAATTATTAAATTTATGCAGAATTTATTATTACATTTTTAATAGAAAATAAACTTTAAACAGAAAGAAAGCATTAAATTTTGTAAACTTAGAACAAAGAGAGAATTATTTTTCTTTTTTGAAAAATATTTAGAATGCTTGACAAAACAGGAAATTTGGGTAACTGTAAAAGAAATATTTAAATTTTTTATAATATTGTTGCTTTTAAGTAATTGAAATCATGTGGATCGTTAAATAAAAATATCAATCAAATCACATATAAATATTTAAATTTCAGTTTTTAATTATGAGCGTTATATTTGCATTTTATCATTATTAAACAATGAAGGTATCAAAACAAAAGAAATAAATTTTGAGGGGAATTTATTTTTTTTCAGTAGTGCTTTAAATATAATATTATACAGCGTGAACATGGTAAAATTTTCAAAAACTAAACATGAAATAGAAACAGTTTCATGTTATAAATGAATTAAGAAAATTTTAAGTTAAGAAAAGAACAAGAGATTTAAAAATATGTACTATCCCCATCTTAACTTTCCGTTGTACCCATGGTATTTTTCTCATTCATTGATTCTGATTTCTTGAAAAAATTTTAATATAAATCAATTTCAAAAAAAAAATCACAAACTGATAAAAATGAATATAAAATATGAATACTTTAAAGTAATAAATCAAAAGAGAAAATTTTATTTACTTCTAAAAAAAGAATAAAAGCTTTAAAAAATCGGTCATCAGCATCTAAGCCCTCTTTTATTTCCATGTTATTTCTCGAGCACATTGATTCTGCATTCCTTAAAATAATAATAATAAATAAATAAAACTTTTAAATCATATAGTTTTCGATATCGTATTTTCATTCCCTCACCAATAATACTTATTATATAATTAATTGTTTATCTAAATCTTCCGGATATGCACCCTTTTTAATCTTACCATTTCAATTATCTCATCATAAAGATTGTTTCTACTCTAGAGTGTTGAATTTAAAACATGGAAAGGATTAGATTTTTCAGGCTGATTCCTGGAATATAAGGATTTCCACTTCTCTTTATAATACGTATTAATAAAATTTTAAGTTTTGAAAACAGAAAACGTTGAGAGATATGTCACTTGACAGATGAAAATTACGGGAAACGTAAAAGCTTTGTCATTTGTTATGACAAAAAAGAGAAAGAATAAATTTTATTGGACATAAGCTATATAAGATCGAGACAATTATAATCCTCAATCTCTGTGCCTAAGTTTTAGTTATATCATATAGAAATATTCCATTAAAAATGTTTCCTTAAAGTGTCTATTTCTATTCCTAATATTTTTAAATAATTGTTAATTAAAAATTTTTTAAAAACTTGATATTAAAAAGCTTAAAACTTCCTTTCTTCGATAGTAAAAAAAAATGTAAAACGAATAAATTGCTGCATTGAAAATTTAATTTTTATTTGCCAATTTTCTAGGTAACTGATCTTGTTCGAACAATTTCTGAATTATGTATTGAAGGTTTATTTTATACACCATAGCACATCACCTATAAGGTTTTATAAAAATATGTGTAAACAGAAAATACATGAATTCTTGTGACTGTTAACAGTTTCGTTTTGATTTGCTGTTAAATTTAACATCTATCATTGATATATAATTCAAATTTAAGTAAGAATATTAATAGATTTTTACATAGAAATTACTATCACCTTATGAATAGGACAATTTAAGTAATTTCAATTATATTTGAGATTGTGGATGAAAATCATCCTTGCAATGTCATTAAAAAAGTTCTTTATAATTATAAGAGTCCAAAATCATATATGGTATATGTTCTTAACCACATAATATTTTTAAATCTGATTATAAAATAATGATAAAAATAAAGCGAACGTTGAAAAATTTATAGCTGTCAACTCTTAAAAGAATTAAGTTACTTTTACTTTGTTAATAAACTGTTCAAATAAAATTCTAAAGAAAGCTAATAGATTTTTTCCACACTCTGAAATCCAGATATCTTTTATCACTATGAAAAAAGAAGTGGCAGGTGGCAGGGATTGGTTAAAAGGTTTTTCTATATGTCTGGCTTGATATTGACGATAGGAAATCAATTTAAATTGAAATAAATATTAATTCATCATAGTGAACACTCTGGCAATAAAGGATTTTCATACCCGTTTGTCTTTAATAATTAAGGTTTAAAAATACTCTTACAAGAAATTGCTTTTATGAAAGAACTACATAGATTTTAACCACTTTGAGCTAAAAAGAAAAATAAACAAGTTATCACTTTTAAGTTTGTGGGGAGGAATTCTTTTACAAGCAGTATAGCAAATACTGTAAATAGTAACTCAGTATTCATTAAAAAATAACTTCTTTTCTCTCTCTCTTGGATTATATTCCTTTAAGCATAAATATCAGTGAATGTACATTCTGTAATTTCTGTATTTATTGTTTCCAATCTTTCAAACGTCATTCTTTTACTACATTCAATAGACTCCTAGAATATTATCTTCCTCATCTGACTATTAAATTAGAAAAAAATGGGATATTGGTCCATCAATTTATTCCGATATCTCTGATAGGTTTAGTGTCTCTGGAAAAATAAAATTTGTGACAGTAATCACTCTAATTAAATAAAATGCTGGAAATATATGTAGTTTATAGTATGTATATATGCATACTACGTAGTTTTAAAGACATCGAATGAGTTTATGGTGATTTACTAATATAAAATTAAGCATATATAATCTAACTTTGGCTAAAAGAAGTTTATTTTTTCAAGGAATCACATTTTTTTAAATGTTAGGAATACTGGAAAATACTAACTTATTTTCTGTGGTTTCCGTTCTAGAGAAAGATCACTTTTCCATTCCTGAAATAAAATTGAAAAAAATTTAATTAACTTTATCGTACATCAGTTAATTACCGTATACATCATATGTGAAGCATCTTAAAAAATATATTTTTTTTTTCTATCTATGAATGAATTTTAATTTCCTCAATGCCATTTATATTTGATGTTGTAAAATGAAGCAGAAAACGCATTCTACTTCAACGAATCTATATCCTATTCATATAAGACTTTCTTTTATATCATAATGTTTTTCAAAATTATTTATGAATGTGTTGGTTATTTATTCATCAAAAGTTAAAAAATCAATGTTACGTAATTGCTATGTATTTTTATTTAACTTCATTTGTTTCACACTAGTATTGATAAGATATTTTATTTAATCTTTCTATCATTTCTCAATTTACTAGAATTTTGAAATTTATTACTGTTATAAAATTGAGTAAAGATTGAGTAATTACGCTTGAAACATTATGATGCAGTATATTTGGGATTAAATAATTGAATTTCTTGCAATTTTTTGCTGTGCTCTGTGCAATATCACTCGGTTTTAACAATATTCTGAAATATAATTTTACTTTTTCCACTTTACATATTTCTTAAAATTCTCATCGACAAAAAAAAAAAAAAAAACCCTCTAAATATTTATTCGGAAAAAGAATATTCAATAGTTTACTGGAAATATTATCAACCTCATTATCATAAATTTTTGTTTATTTTTATTTTTATACAATTTGAACGCTATTGTGTTAAATGCATGAATGAATCTAACTTTTCTTTCTGGATAATCCCCTGTGATATTGAGCTTTTTTGTATCTTATGTTGAATTTTTGACCCTAAAACGAGTAGGTGAACTTTTTGTACCTAATAGTCTAGATTTTGTGATCAGGTATATATATTAAGTCAGACAGACAAACTAAGACATTCTCATATTTTAGATGAATAAGCAGCATTGCTTATAAGCATATTTTTATTGAAACATATTAGATTTTTCAAAGCATTATGATTGTAAAGGTAAGGTATTTTATATACTTATATTGTATACTTTGTAGTAATTGCTTATTCAGTAAAAATAAACTATTTTAATGTACTTAAACATCTTCTGTAATTCTGTTTAATCCTAGATTTTTAATATTTGTGCAATTTAATATAATTCATTTCATTTAATTTGCATTGTTTTAAAAATTAAATTTTGCTGATAATGCAAAAATCTAGTCCGTCAAATATCATGAAACTAGAATTTTTATTTCTTTTCTTTTTTTTAAATGTACTTGAATTTTTGTTAATTTTCCATATTCTCCTAAATGACAAATTAAGTAATCAAAATTAACGAATCTTTAGTGCTGCAGTTAATAATTGTCAACATTTATTAATTGGTAATATTTATACAAAATTTCAATATTTGTTTCAGGCTTTACTCCTAGTATCTCTCAGCGTAGCTGTTTATGCAAGTCATCATGAGCACCATGAGGTAGGAATTAAAATAAATGTTTTATATCACGTTAATGCTATAAAAAACATAAAAAACAAATAACCTATAATTTTTGAGTATTTCTGTTTCAGAATATAAATTTAACTCCATATATAAAGAATATAAATTTTGCTAAAATTTTACTCCATACATTATTGGTGAAAAAAATCTTGAAATTTTACAACATTTTGTATTTTGAAGCATCGTAAACCGTCTGATCAAAAATAATTACGTATTTTTTCATGTTTAACAGATATGTGAATGTTTATCAAAATATAATTATAGATTTTTTTGAAATCATTGTTGCAAGTATATCATTATATATTTTCTAAAAAATTGTTTTAAGATTCAAAAAATATTTAATTTGGCAATTGATCGTATCATAAACAAAGCTCTTTCCAAAAGAGTAAATGTAATCAAAACAGCGAATTATTCCCTAAGAAACTGAAAATTTATTTATTAATAAAAGAAATATTTTAGTTAATACAGAAATAATCAAATGTTTTCATTACTTTTTGTCTAAAATATTTATAATCAAGAAATTAAATCTTTTCAACTTTTGATTATATTTTCATCTAAATTCTTAGATTTAATTTGCTAATTTCTTTAAATTAGATTTCAATGACTGAGTTGAAAAATTTCTTTCAACGGAAAGAAGGGCAATATTTTTCGCATAGGAATAGATTGTGAAATTTAATGAATCATTATAATCATATGCAAATAAAATTGAAACAGTATGACGAAAAAATAAATTAAAGAAATAATTTAATAAGCTTATTAAGAATATGTTAACTCAACAAAATAATTCTTAAAAGTTTCCCCCATAAACAATTTTGGAAAATAAACTAATTATATCAATTTATATACTCTACGTTCAGATTTGTATGCAATTTACTAAAAATTAACTCATAAAATTATTTTCTTTTTTCTGCAGACTAAAACCTTCTATCTTTTCTAATTGAACATTTCAAACTGTTTAAATTTAACTATAACAAATATATATATATATATATATATATATATTTATTTCCTACGTAGCACCATCATCCTCAACCTTATAAATTCGGTTATGAAATCAAAGACCATCATGGATCTCAACACAGACACGAACACGGCGATGGCCATGGACACGTTCAGGGAAGCTATGGCTTCACTGACCACAGAGGTATCCATAGGGAAGTCCACTACGTAGCTGACAAACAGGGATTCAGAGCTACCGTAAAGACCAACGAACCAGGAACTGCCAATCAGGATCCCGCACACGTTAAGCTCCATTCCAATGCTCATCATGCTCACCATCACCATGAGCCCCTTCAGCATGGACACCATCGTCAAGAGCATCAGCAGCATGGGCATTATCAACACGGACATGCCAAAGTTTATCATCACCAAGGACACCACCATGGTTAATTTACACATTGAATTATATCCATTGATTTGTGCTATTATCACATAGATTTGCCAAATTATTTCTTTATTACTCTTTCTTTATTGTAGAAAGGAAGAAATTTCATTTTACTGCAAAAATAAAGTTTTATGTTTGAACAGTGTCTTGTTGATTTCAACAAAATTATTAAAAAAATCTTGGAAATTTAAAGACTTAGGAGGGGAAAATCGTTGATATGTAATTAGCACTTATCGCTGAATTTTTCAAAGAATGTATACTTTAAAAAGGAATGGCAAAAAAAAAAAAATGTACACTCCAGGAGGAGTGAGTCAATTATTTATCTTTTTCAAAAACTGATTAGAATGTCGGATATACAAGGAATTTGAAGGATTTTAAGATAAAACTTTTAATACTTTAAAATATTAATTACATTTAAGTAATTGAAATCTTGATTATCGATAATCAATATAATATTCAATCAAATTAATATTATATTGATTATCATCAATATTATAATATTTAAATTTTATTTTTTAATTTTATGTTTTGTAATTATATTACACTTTTACACTACTTATTAAGGTATCAAACAATATAAATAATTTTAAGGTAATATTTATTCATATTTTTGATTTACAAATATTGTTTTACTCTAGATTTATGTATTATATTAAACAAGACAATCTAATAAAATTCAAGCAAAAAAAACTGAGTATAAAATAGAATTGTTTTCAAGTGAGAGAGAAAATTTTAATTAATTCTAAAATAGACCAAAAGGTTTTGAAAACACGTTATCACCATCCTTACCCGCTTTTTACCCGCAGTTTTCCCAGCGTTCATTGACTTTGCAATCTTGAAAAATTAAAAGTAGCTAATATTTCGGTTGTAAATTTTCAAGATCACATTTTCATCCTCTCAACAATAAAAATTAGTTGTTTTTCTAAATTTTCGGATACATGACATTTTTAATTTGATAATTTGGCTTGTATATCAGAATAAAGATTGTTTCTTCTCTAAAACGAAAAGCACAAAACTAGAAAAGAATTTTGAAGAAAAGAAACTTGTTCTACTCTGGAATCTAGAGCATAAAAGTGAGAAAAGAGTGAAATTTCTACTCCAAAAAATGGTACACAAACCTGAAAAAGGATGGGATTTTCAACTCCAGAACGTAGGACACAAAACTGAGATAGCGTGGAGTTTTACTTTAGACCGTAGAACACAAAACTGGGAAATGGATTGATTTTCTAATCTAGAGCGTAGAACATAAAACTGGGAAATAAGTGGATTTCCGTCTCTAGAGCTTAGATCATAAAATTGGGAAATATTTTATACTCTTATTAGAATACTTAAAATATGACATTCGTAATCAATGGTTTTCTACTCAATTTTTATTCATACAAATTTTGGTTAATTATTAAAAATATTCATACAATTCTAAATTATAGATTACATCGTTGTTTTGATATTCAAACTGTTTTAGTTGTTTCATCAAATACAAATCATGATTAAATTTATAATTTAATGAAATTAATTTCTAACATATAAAATGAAAGAGTACTTTATTGAAAACCCTAAAAGCTTATTATTTTCAATAGTGTCTATGAAATTCATTCGAAACTTTCTTATAGTTTGTAAAATTGATTATATGCATATATAAGTCATTCATGCCCTGTAAATGTCTCTATAAAATATCTTTATTTGATTCATGCTAGTAGAAATGAAATTTTTGTATAACTTTTTCTATTATATCCGAATATGCTGCAAATTCGAAAAATTTCGTATGATGCCTCTATTTTATAATATTCTATTTTTGCATGATTTTTTAAAATATTCAATTCTAAGCAGAAGGAATTGAATCTAAAGATATATTCCAAACTATTTGACCATTTTAAATCTATTCTGTATAATAAATCAACCAATCGAGAAAAATTTTAGAACCTTTATGAAATATGGTTTGTATTACACATTTAGATGTTCGATAAATGTTTTACTACATTAAATTATACTTCACATTCATCTTATTGAAAGGGCATCCATAGACAAAAAGTTATATGTTATAGTACACATATTTTTTAAAAAAAATTCATATTAACTTATTTTATTGAAATATTTATTATTAAATTGAGCATTTAGATATTCACAGGCCAAGTAAAAAAAATAGTTATCATTTTATTATTATAAACTTTATAAACTTCCGCTTTTGTCTTGATTTTAACTATTCTTATATGTTACAATGTTAAATGCTTGAATGAATTTAACTTTCCCTTTCTGGAAAAGCCTGCATGATATTGAACTAACACAGTTTTTATGTTGTATTTTTGACCTTTTAAAGGGAATAGGGTGACGTTTCCGCACCTAATAGCACAGTTTTATTCTACTTGAAGTTATATAAATCTCGTTAGGCAGTTATTAAAACATTTTCATGTTTTAGAATCTTAAGGATCTTTGATTTGAAAACATTTCTTAACTGAAACGGTTTTATATTTTCACGACAACTATGATTGCAAAGGTAAAGTTTATAATATTTTTTCTGCTTTCTTGTATCGCATACTTTGTAGATTAAGTGACCATTTAATAATTATAAAAACAGATTCCTTACACAATAAGATTAAAATTTTATATAATTTTATATTACACATTTTGTTAAATTATATATATATATATATATATATATATATATATATATATATATATTACTATCGTTATAGTTAAATGGAATTTATTTAGATTATTTGAATTATTTTAAAATATATATCATTTCAACAAAATACCCAAAAAAATTGAATTTTTATTTTAAAAAACAGACATGGAAACAGGAATTTAAACAGAAAATTTTTAAGAAATGAATACAATACGGAGTGGTGAAAATAAGTTATATTTTTTAAGTAATATATAATTCAAAGCCTTGATTATTTTGATAAGTTACTAATCCAGATTAAAAAAAATACTAACGATAACAATGCCAATTACATACTCCAATAAAACAAAAAGAACTTCAAATTTAATGGGAAATTTTTGTTTTATTCCAGGTTTTATTTTTAGCCACTCTTAGTGCAGTCGTCTACGCAAGTCATCGTGAGCCTCATGAGGTACATAAAATTTTTGTCTTACATTATACATTTATTTCTACGTTTGAAATATATAAAAACTTTATTTTTTGAGAAGAATGTTAAATGAATTTCAATGGAAAAATGGTTTAATGAAAATGAATTTGATATTTCCTTTTGTTATATTGCATGACAGAATTAAAAATTTGAATGCTATGAATTCTATGAAACGACCTTTATTGTTATTTTAAAATCCATTCAGAAATATTAAACATTTACTTTTCCAAATGTTTTCAGTTAGAGTCATAATTATTTTCTTCTATACTAATTATACTATACTTCAATTCAATCCTAAACTACATATCAATTTTAAAGTAAGATCTAATCTATAATGAGGCCCGTTTTTTCTTCTTTTATGTACTTAGAATCTAAAAGAGTATAAGCACAAAGAAATATTTTCAAAATAAAATTATAAGAAAATTGTTTTTATACTATGGAAAACACTCGATGAACGATAATACAATGTAAAAATATATAGTAGTATTCACATGTAAATTTTTTCTGAGTTATGAGATTTTAAAAAAAGTTTTAAAGAATATTCATCTTTATAGAACGAAAAATACAAGAAATAAATGGAAATTAATGAAATTTTGATTGAAAAGAAATATGTTCTTATGTTCAAAATAAAATTTATTAGCAACCTTGTCCTAAACATATTGGTACTCCAATACGATTTGCATGAATTGTTTTAGAAGATCGAACATCATAGTTTAGAAAAATGTGAAAATTTTCTTGAAATACCTTTGTTTAACTAAAAATGGATCTTGAATGTAGTTCTTTATGGTCTGCAATTTTTCCTCTGAAAGCTATTTATTGTAGTATATTTACAAACATCTCAGTACTGGGTGTCTTTATATGTGTCTGCCCGAAAAACAAAACGCAAAGGATACAATTTGAAAAGGTGCATCTTATTATATTTCTCCAAAAGGAATATTAATTGTAATACTTCAATCTTAGTGCCAAATCACCAATCATTCAAACACATTTTAGTGCCAAGGTAATGTAACATTAATAAGATTCAATATATTTCAATCTTTTGAAAATAATCTGTCCTAATATATTCTTTTTCTCTTCAAAAAAGAAAAAAGAAAACTAACATTTGCTATATTTAATCCCCATCAGCACCACCATTCTCAACCCTACAAATTCGGCTACGAAATCAAAGATCAAGATGGATCTCAACACAGACATGAATATGGTGATGGCCTTGGGCATGTTCAAGGAAACTATGGTTTCACTGACCACAGTGGCATCCACCGAGAAGTCCATTACGTAGCTGACAAGCAGGGATTCAGAGTTATAGTGAAGACCAACGAAATAGGAGCAGCCAACCAAGATCCCGCTCACGTTATGCTCCATTCTGATGCTCATCATGCACACCATCACCAAGATCCCCAGAATCATGGATATAATCACCAACAGCATCAACATCCTTACCAAGAGCATGGCCATGTGTATCATCATCACGCAAATCACCATGGCCCTCATCATGGTTAATTTGTATGAAATAATACGTTGATTCATATCGAGCGATCTAGGTGGCCAGATCATACGCTGAAATTGTCCGGAATGTTCTTCAAACCAATCGCGAACAGTTTTGGCCCGGTGACATGACGCATTGTCATCCATAAAAATCCCATCGTTGAGTGGGTACGTAAAGTCCATGAATGGCTGCAAGTGATCTGCAAGCAGCTGAACATAACCATTTCCAGTCAATGATCGGTTCAGTTGTACCAGAGGACCGAGTCCATGCCATGTAAAAACAGCCCACACCATTATGCAGCCACCACCAGCTTGAACCGTGCCTTGCTGACAGTTTGGGTCCATGGCTTCGTGGGGTCTGCGCCACACTCGAGCTCTACCATCAGCTCGTAACAACTGAAATCGTGACGCATCTGACCACGCCACGGTTTTCCACTGGTCTAGGGACCAGTCGATATGCTCACGAGCCCAGGAGAGTCGCTGCAGGCGATGTCGTGCTGTCAGTAAAGGCACTCGAGTCGGTCTTCTGCTGTCATAGTCCAAGGAAGACAAATTTCGCCACACAGTCCTATCGGACACGTCCCTCGTACGTCCCACATTGATTCCTGCAGTTATTT
The DNA here is from genome assembly GCA_026543055.1 of Argiope trifasciata. NCBI lineage: Eukaryota > Metazoa > Arthropoda > Arachnida > Araneae > Araneidae > Argiope > Argiope trifasciata. The sequence continues at coordinate 168,600 of JAPMOQ010016326.1, forward strand.
GACGAAGTGTTGCGTGTCTATTAACATTGACCATTCTACACAGACGTCAGCGGTCTCGGTCGTTAAGTGCAGGTGGTCGCCCACTGCGCTTTCCATGATGGGATTTGATGCCTGAAATTTCATACTCTCGGCACACTCTTGATACTGTGGATCTAGGAATGTTGAATTCACTAACGATATCCGCAATGGAATGACCCATGTGTCTAGCTCTAACTAACATTCCACGTTCAAAGTCTGTTAATTCTCGTCTTGCCGCCATAAATCACGAAATACCTGTTCACATGAATAACTTGAACACAAATGAAAGCTCTTTAAAACGAACTGCGCATTTATACTTTTTCGATGCGATACTACTGCCATCTGTATATTTGCATATTGCTATCCCATGACTTTTGTCACTTCAGTGTATATATATATATATAGATATATATATATATACATAATTTATTTTTCGTACGTGTCTCAAAAAAATTTGCCCTGCATGTAATTACGCACTTCAAGCAATAAGCATGCCAAATAAATGCAACTCTTAAAATGTTATGAACAGTTTTATTTCAAAGTACGATTTCATAATAATTTCTACGATCAATATTTGAATACAATTGTCTTTTTATAATATGCTATAATCATAATGCTAATGATTCGTTTTAGATTTTATTTCTTGCTATTCTTAGTGCAGCCGTGATTGCCAGAAGTCATCCAAACCCGGTAAGAATTTCAAGTGCCCTGATATTTATTACATTAATAAGATTGCTGAATACCTGTTTTCATTCAAGGAACTTAACCTTATAAAAAGTATTTCTAAATTAACATAAGATTTGAATGTGTCATCATTCATGGAGTAAATTGTTAGCAACACTATAAAAAAACCATTTGATAACCGACGAGTTATCATCAACGTTACAACTTGTTTATGCAAGATTCTAATTAAATAAAAAACACACTTTTTTCTTTAAATTGCTATATTTTCATTGAGTCGCAAAGTACATAGGATAAGGTTATTTATGTAAAAACACATTGATAAAACTTCTCCCCCGTCTTTGCTGGTACATAAGCACTCTTTTGTTGAAATTTGTTACAATTTCGCATAAATGAGGCTTAATTTCGTTAATGCAGCATCGAATTTAATCCTTCAATACATGCGTGGTTGTGGGGTTATTGGATAGACTGACTTCAAATAATCCCCAAAAAAGTTCAGTGGTATTAAATCGCAGGACCTACAGTGCCGATTCTCAAAGTTTGGAGCTTCCTAGAAGCAAAAAAATATTATTCAATATTGTATGACATCGATCAATATTTGCAATATTGATTAATATTGTGGAATATTGTTTACTATCATATAATATCGCACAATATTGTACAATATAGTGCAACAAACTGTGCTACCTGGGCTGTGGCTACCAGATTTCCATCATTTTTGAAATACTGTTCAACAATGAAAATGTGTTTTTATTATGGAACTCTCAGTTTTTGCTAACCCCGAGCCTTTTAGTTTAGTTCATTAAGATATAGTCTTTAGTTTTAGTTATAGACCTTTTAGTTTAGTTTATTACGAAAACTTTAGTGCACGAATGGTGGCTAATTCAAATCTTGAGTTAATTTTGGGACACTTTTTAACTCAGAGACAACTAATAAAAACCAACTTAACTTTTGAAGGATTATGTAATTTTTTATTCCTCCCTTAGAAAAATTGCGTTAAAAATTATACTGAAATTCATTTTAAACTTATTTATAAATCATTAAGGAATTCGCCTTTGACCCCCTTTACCAGTTTTATGCTTCTATTTATATACAGTTCAATGAACATTTTTAAAAATCTTTTCTTATAAATTCAAATACTTGGTATGTTTGTTTATCTTCTACTATTAAAGACAAACCATTCATTCTTCTACCATTTATCTTCTACCTACCAGACAAAGTATGTTTATCTTCTACCATTAAAACAGTTGACGAAACATATTTTGTAGAGCATTTTAATATTAGATATGAATTCTTTTTATTTGGAACCATTAAAACTAACTAAAACGAGAAAAAAATTGCCGAATTTAAAAAATATATTGCTTTTTTGAAAATTGATTTTATTTATTTTGAAAATATTTCATAAATTTTAGATTCATGTTATTTGTAAAATAATTTTTTAAATTATTTGAAAAGTATATAAGAGGTATATTAATAAAATATTTATGAAAAATTATAGTAAAAGCATTTATACTACATTTTAATTTTTTACGATAACTAATTTCTATCATCACAGAAAAGGTTTTTTAGTAAGAATAAAGTTTTTTGAAAAAAAATATTTCATTAAAAAAATTTCATAAATGTTTTTTTTTTATTGAAATGCGTTTTTCTGAGAATATTGTTTTATAAATTTTAACCTTCTTCATAAAAACAAATTTCTGAAATTATTTAAACAATTATAAGCAGAATATTAAAGAATTTTTAATGCAATTTAAAATAATTGTTTTTTATTTGAACTTCAGCTTTTTGCGGTAAAAAATTATTTTATTCAAAAAATTTCCTTTTAATTAAAATTCCTTTTCTTAGGAAAAAAGAAATTATTTGATAAATTTTTCTGTATATTTATTAAAAATTTGTCAGTTTAAAATCAAGTTTTAAAAAATGATATTCATATAGAAACATTAAATGAAGAACTTGAAAACTTCGATAAAGCCCTAAAAAATATTCTTTCCTTAAGAGTTTTTTAAAAAATGATATTTTTTCAAATACTATATGAAGCAACATTTAAAACTTTTAGGCAGTAATATTTGCCTGAATTACGGTTACTCATACTTATTGTTAATTACATAGAGAATTAAAAAATATTTTGCAATTTTTAATCAGTCATTTATTAATATTAAATATTTCAGCACCATCATCATCATCACCATCACCATCTTCCACCTTGCAAATTTGACGATGACATTGACTGCAAGGGATATGAACGCAGACCTGAATACAACTATCAATGAAACTACGATTTCGCTAAACAAAGGGACATCAACTGAGAAGTTCATAACTTGGTTGATGAAATTGGATTCAGGGCTACGGTTAAGACAGATGAAATAACAACAGCCAATCAAGATGCAGCTGATTTTAAATTACATTCTAAGTCTATTATACTCTTCATCATCAGGAGCTTAATAAATTAGAATACCATTAACAAGAGGTTCCTCATCAGCATGGTCATGCTCTGACATAATATATTAAATAAACCATCATGGCCTTTATAAAGATAAATTTACAGACAGGAATTTCGTTATAAACGATAAAAGGCGTTTCTCTGATCTTTGAGATTTACTATTTGCCACCTATAGAAATTTCTTCATTTTTTAAATTTTTTTTTATTATACAAAAGAAGTTTTATGAATTTATACTTCGTTGAAAGTGTAAAAACCCAATAAAACCAGAATAATATTTTAAGAGTTATAAATATTGGATTAAAAATATAACATGAACTTTTGGACGTGAAGCTTAAGCTGAAGAAATCCGTTTTCAGTAATTTTTTAAGTAAAATCTGAGAATATGGATGCTTTTATAAAGTTTTATGTATTTTACTAGTATAAAACAAATAAATTTAATAAATTGCATTCGTTTATTCCAGAAATCCTTTTGTTGGAAAATAAATAATTTCTTTTGTATTGTATTGCAATTTTTGAAATAATAAATAAAAAATTTGAAACATATGAATAAATTCTACAGATAAGAGTATTTTTTAAATGCTCTTTGTATATTGATGAATATAAAACTTCTCCTGGTTAAGCAAGATTAGCATTTTTTTAGTTGAAGAAAAGTTTTTATTTTACTTTTTTTGAATTTGTAAAAAATGCCTCAAAAGCCATCATTGTTTTCAATCAGGTTTATTAAATTGAAATGAAACATTTATTTTATTACTGAGTTTCCACAGAATCATATGGAGTATTAGAAATAACTGCTTAGCTATTCTTTCACTTAAATTAAATAGAGGATATCTTAAATCCAGATTTTGTATTTTTATCTAAAAAAATCTTCATTTTAAATCTTTATTTATGTATATTAATATAAATGACAAGAAATGTAAAAATAACGATTTCTTTTCAGAAAAAAAGACAAGTTAACAATTCATGCTTAATAAAAATAAAATTGTGAAAAAGTAAGAAATTAATTCCATATTAAAATTTGCATTAGGTTTAGTTAATATTAGGCTTAGTTGAAAATATGACATTTAATAAAAGCAATCCCATCTTCTCCCTCTCTATGCATTACTTTCTTTTCCACTTTTGTTAGATAATTCATATCAGGTTAAGACATGCGCATAGATTTTTTTTAATGATCTTACAAAATGTTTTCCTGTATATATTTTTATAAAAAAATACTAATTTACACAGTATAATTATTAATAATCGAACATAGAATATATAATTATTAATATAATCCCATTTATTTAATCATAGAAGGCATAATTTGTGCACAAAGCGATTAGTGGTGCATCAGTCCTTATTGCGACACAAGGTCAGAAGAGGCTAAACTTTTCCCCTTTAGTGGTTTTAAATAAGATTTTGGCAGCCATTTCTTTGAAGAGTACAGCGGAAAGAGAAATTTAGGTATCTTTAAAAGAATATGTTAAACCTTAAAGTGCTTTATCTGTTTACTTATACTTATTACTTATTACTTTACATATTTCTCAAAGCTTTATAGTTTTATAGAATGAAGTAAAGTGGTTTTATAGAATGAGAGTGGAATTAATTAGATAAAAATATTAAACCTGTGAATAAGAGAACATTTTAGAATGAAATTAATAAGATTAAATTAAGATAAAAATTAGACAAATTAATAAAGATTTAAATAAAATTAAGCTATAATAAGTACTACTACAATATCATTACAATCACAAAAAATAATTATTATAATTCATATTATTTAAAAAAAACTAAGATCCGTTTTTTTATTCTTTGTTCAACAAAGAGAGGCGTATTATTGAGTTTACAGTCTATGGAAATGGTGATATTAAAATACAATATATCTAAAAATAATTTTAAAAAATCACATTCATTTCTAGAAAAAAATATCATTTTAAAAATTTACGCCAATCTGTCTTCAAATATGTTTTAAATAACAGAATTCTATTATAGTTTTATATTCAAGAGTACTCTAGGAGGTAGAGTACAATCTCTTATCAATTCCTTTGAAGGTAGAATATAATTTATAAAAAAGACTGAGAAGCAACATAAGTAGATTTATGATATTCGAATATAACCCAAGAAACTATTGGAATGTCTATAACTTACCAATAAACAGAAACAGTTTATGTCATTTTTGCTTTCTTTTAATATTATAATAAAATTAATTGACTAGTGAAATTATTTAGAGGAATATTCAAATACTAACGTTTTCATTTTCTTTCTTTCTATGTATACTATGGAAAGGTAGAATATATAAACAATTATTATTTATTTTATGAATGTGAATATTCTTTAACATTACATGTAGCAAATTCTAATATAAATAATTCAAACAATCAAAATTTAAATGTATACAATATATTATAAATCATTTATAGTTTGATAACAAAAATTCTCATTAAGGTGTGGCCATCTATTTAGTTTATAAGTATAACATGGCTTTAATAATTTTTAAAAAAATGGATGAATAGGAGTAATTCTTTTCTTCACTTGATACAGCTAAACGAAGAAATGATTAATAATTAGATACAGTTAGGAAATATAAAGCCTGATCTTTTATTATAACTTAATCTAGTACACGTAATTCAAGGAAAAATATTCTATTTTAATATTTTCTCTCTTTATAGAGAATACGTATATGACAAAAATAACGTAAATAAAAATATATTAAACTCTCCTGTTTTACAAATATCTATATAAAATTTTAATATAGAAGGAGTTTGGAAGCTGTTTCAGTTTTACAAAAATATTATATTAGAGAAGTTCAACAAGAATATTGTTTAAAAAATATCTACAAGACATTTTAATAGTAAAAGAATTCCGCATTAAAGAAAGGAGGTATTTTATAACTTTACTTATCTTGAAACAAAAAATGCATTTATTTCTTGAATTTCTTGGAATGAGATTTTGCAGCAAAAATTTAAATTACATATTAATCTCAAAAGCTCTTAGGCATTACAAGATGCACAATTTGGTTACAAATACACATTATAATTAAATCATATGAATTCTTTAGTTTAAAGGAAACATTTCCTACATTCATTTGATGCCTTAATTCCATAATGTTATTCAAACGACATGTTCATTGACTATAATATTTACTTTGTTGCAATTTGAAGTCAGTCGAGCTTATTCGTATTCAAATAATGTCATATAGTGCCATCTCACAAAATGTTGAGATTCCAGTAGATTATAATGCTATGGCAACAATGCAAGCATCAGAAAGATCCGTGCTGCATATTATTGATAGCATGAAATAATATATAATCGGGCTGTAATATTTAGCTATGCAAAATAGAATTTTTTGTATGAAATTGCATTTTTTCAGGAAACACAACTATATAAATACACTTAAATCGCAACTCCTTATCTAAGTATAAAATTTTACTCTAATCATTGCAACAGTTTCAGAGATACATGAAATAAATTTACACACACACACATATATATATGTGTGTATATATA